>JAPERC010000038.1:0-189247 GCA_030411455.1 Arthroderma sp. MBC 290 | reverse complement strand
GGGCTAAACTATCTCGCTTCGGGGTCGGGGATGACCCGGGCTGCGCGCCGCTGTAAGGACCGGCTCCATCCATGCTTAAGGACACGTATTTAGATGACTGAAACAGCTAGATAGTTTCCTTACAAACAATACTAAGCCAGCTATTTATTTGCTTTTCGCTAAAGTATCAATGCTAGAGAAAAGATCTCAGAATTTCAACCATCAAGAGAGTAAAATTTCCATTCCTCAGCTCTAAATGTCTGCAGTGCGACTTTCAAGCCAGCCTTCCCAGTGTTTACACAACGAATAGTGTCTATAGTCTTCTTTGTTGTAGATGTACAAACACCCTGCCGCCCATAATTGAAGATTAGCTCCTAATACTAAACGCTTTATTGTTCCCCTATGCCAGAATCAGGCCTAAAATATCTTGTCTACGTACTTACTGAATCTAACTCTGGGCTGCGGGGGTAATTAGAGTGGGAGTAGTTATAGGCTACATATAGAGAGGGGTGCCTTTGCTTTCAACATAATCAACAACCCTGACCGTACAAATTATGCAGTGAACTCTAGCAGACCTTCTTCTCCCCTACTATTGTTAATAGGTGATGGGGTGAAGTTAAGTTGTGGTGTGGCGATTGCGCCAAGGTAGCTAAAATCTGGGGTCCCGGCTTGGCGAAGCTTGATTTAGACCTCTAATCTTGCCGTTTTCTACCCCTGAATCTCGATATCGATGTGCTTTACATCAATGTAAATCGTAGGGCAAACTTCTTTGTTAGCAAATACCCAGTGCTTTGATCAACTTTAGTGCTTAATGGATGGTTGAACAAGCACGCTACACAGCCATACGGTAGCTCCATTCAGCGTCTCTCTTTATGTTTGTCTATTCAACCACATCGCTATTGTCGCTTTGTCTGCTCGGTTGCTGGCAGGGAGGTATGAGCACTAGTTACCAATCCAGTCTGTAGTGGAAATATTCTTCTATTTGTCCAAACAAATTGGTGCCTAAGTAGTGAGGCCTATGGTATTGCTCTGATTCAAACGGCGAATACACCTGGGACTAGAACCCAGCCCCAAGTTGCAAGGAACTCCACAAAAATACCACGAAACTTGGTATTATGCCGCGGTAGTCCAGAGTAGATCTGAAGAAGAACAGAATAAAGGATAAAGTCCTAACCCCTTTAACAATGAGATTTTATATTGAATGAGCTCTTGGCACTGGTTCTATCGGTATAATGAGTTCTGAAAGAGGCTTTGAGCACTAAATAGCACACTCAGTAAAAATGTATGTTTCAAATGGTATGTATGATGCCCTGTGACAAAACAACTAGCTCTGTGTTTGCAGGGCTGCTTTTGTTTGAATAAATGCCAATCAAGTCAAACATGCTATTTTGTCCCTAGAATAATGGCAGTTGCCCTAATTATCCACTCTGACTGGGAAGATATGAAAGGCATGAAAGACACGGTTCAACCAATACCGAAGCCTCAGGCACCTCTGTAAGAAGGCACAAGTTGCATCCTTTCTTTGGCATTAATCGAGATGGAGCTTTCCATCTCCAATAGTGCTCTGAATATTGTATCATACCGCATAGGGCTTTGTGCCATTCGGTTTGTTTTGTTCCATTTAAGGGCTATTCCCCAATCTCTCTTGGATAGCAATCCAACAACGGTCAGATTGTAGATGCCTTCGTTAGATGCGAGTTCCATGAATCCTTTGTTGCCCTGGCCACAACGTGAATATCGGTGGATAATTCCTGCCTGCTTTGACGATTTCAATGAATATGTTTTCCCTATTGTTTGAGGTTCATTGAAATCAAACTGATGGCGGCTGTATTTAAAATGCTTCCGTAGACCCTACCTTTGCTGAAATTGTTCCATCATTCGCCGGTCGTAAGTCTCCCTATTTTGAAATTTTTCCACCCTTCACAGGTCGTACGTCTCCCTAACTTTGCTTTACTTACCCGCAGGCCTTATCTCTCCTTACATATTCGCCCCAAGCCCTTAACTAACCATTCCCACATTTCCGAGTCACTATCTTCCAATTTCGGAGGATTAAAATGGGTTTCACCGTGGAGAAAAACGGACATACCATCAGACAGTGGCCGAACGGAGTCTTGCGATACACCGTTAGAGACGATGACACGGAGTTGGCCTTCATTTTTGGCCAAGCCTGGAATCGATGGCTTCAAGCCGGCATGACGGGTATCACCAAGATCGTCTCGAGTTGGAATCCGAACGGACCCCATACGGGTATGCTAGTCGTTTCTCGTTCCGCTGAGAGGACGGAAACAACGGTCGGATTTGACCGCACCATAAACGCGCAGCACAGGATGGATTTTAATCCTGGATCCCATGGGGGGCATGGCGACCCAATCGTCAATATGGTCCACGAGATAGGACACGTTTTAGGCTTGTACCGCGAACACCAGCGACCAGATGCTGGGGCTTACATCCGGGTGAAATGCGCCAACCTCGCTGCTTACGAGGCAATGAGAAATAACCAGGGTCAAGCCGCAATGGACGCAATGTGCGTGGACGCTTTCACTGCCAAGCGTGGCGGATTCCATGCTGGAGCTGAGGTCCTACCATTTCCAGTCGGCGTGGGGACGGCCCACGGCCCCTTTGACTGGGATTCTATCATGCTGTACTCCAGCACTTTCGGCGGCAAGGAGGTCCCATCCGGAGGCACCGAAAAAAAGAATGTTTTGAAGAAACGTCACGGCCCAGTACTGACAGCTTTTACTGCGAAAAGCACGCCGTCCAACGGGGACGTGAATTGTGTCAATTATTTGTATGGTTAGATCATTTAGTTTAGTTGATGCTTTTCTTTTTGCTTTGACATCCTGTTAACCAATCAAAGTTGATTTTCGAATTATGCCATGGTCCGTCGATAAAGCATATTATTAATCATTACTAGTCAAGCAAGGCAGAAACACCTGAAGCTGAAGTTAGGCAACGGAGTATGTTGAGATTGCTAGGCCAGTCTCATAAAGTGCTTTACAAAGCGATAAGCCTTGCGCCTATAGTGTTGAAGCGGAAGCTTTAACCGCTAGACCAAAAAGCCTGAACAGGCTCCTGGCTAGGCCCAGTGAGCTCTGCTATGCAAGACCGTAGCTAGCTAGCAATCCCAACATGATATGATAGCCAAAATGAGTGTAGAATGTGCATTATGTGGCACGGAAGTTCTTGCCCCGGATCACCATGGAAACATAATGAACATAGGAAGGGAGACCGAGCCTGAACACTTGGATGGTAATAGATTCTTCACGGAAGTCCAATTCCTGAAGCAGAAATCTTAATTGTCGTATTATCCTCCATCCTGCATCGTGTAGTGGGGTGTGTTCGCTATGCGGCGATTTTTGTGACCATTCCAGATATTCAATTTCATCATAATCCGCGCGGCATGTCACTGGTCCGCAGTGATATGTGTCGTTTCCGATAACTTCTCGATAAACTTTCCCGTCGGTATCAGGATTATCCATCAATACATGCAGTAGTAAGGGTATACCGACGTAGCTCAAGGTATATTTCAAGCCCCGGAACCACCGCCAAATGGGCCTGGGCGGTCGCTCCCTCCTTTGCCGTTTCAGTCTATAGTGAGGGTTAGGACGTATGGAAAGTCTACACGGATTCATAGTCCTCGCTTCAATCCATAGTCTGACTGAACGGATGACACTGCGAGTCCAAGGAGTCAATGCTAACAAAAAATCTGCTATCTCGTCTCTCGTTCCACCCACTACTATAGTATTTCGCCCATATAGTATCCTTGATGCCTCCTTGTACATTGTCCGATTCACAAGGAGCAGCGA
This sequence comes from Arthroderma sp. MBC 290, assembly GCA_030411455.1. NCBI lineage: Eukaryota > Fungi > Ascomycota > Eurotiomycetes > Onygenales > Arthrodermataceae > Arthroderma > Arthroderma sp. MBC 290. Next base: position 185,462 of record JAPERC010000038.1, on the reverse strand, counting down.
GGTTGAGAGCGCCTTCAAATCAAGGTCCAGGGGTCCTAAGATACGACGCCCACCCGTCATGTCGATCCACCCGAATACCGCACCATGATACTTAATCCAAATTTCCGAAGTCTGGGGTCGAGTGAGAAGCTCTGTATATATCATGTCACGCACTTCCGGTGGGAGACGGAAAAAGGGGAAGCCGTGGGGTTGCGGCGGTCTGCTGCTTTCAACTCCTTCTCTCGACTTAGCCCATGTCTTCCGGCGTAGACGCGATAGCAAGTCCATAATGGGTCAGACCGAGTTGCTGAGCATGATACTGAAATAATCTTCAATGGCTGATTCGTGGTCTTTCACGGCTTATATAGCCTAGCCATCCCGGATGCTTGCAACCCGTCATAGACCAGAAAACTTGGAATTAAGCTAGGTTAAGGGTTCTAGGACAGGCTGGGCTGCGTTGGTAATGCCAACTTGCTCGCATCACCTCATGTCTAAGAAGTTGGAGCCGACCATTGCTATTGGAGTTGGCTCTATCACGTAGCAGGGCCAAGGTGCCATTGACTGTGTAACCTTTTTTTTCTTTTGTTTGGCGCGGGCGCCTAATCCCACTTCAACGCTGTAGAGCAAGTCAGGACCGAAACGGCTATTTCTTGCTTCTGATGAATGATGTCTAGTTTTCAGAAGAGTCCAGATGATGGATGGAGTGGCCGAGGCCATGATATTCCTGAACACTGGCTGTAAACATTTCTTCTCACGAATTAAAAGAGCTATGCTACTTTCTTGGAGGAATTTTTGAGAACATGCCAATTTTCCTTATATGAGAAGCGGTAATTGGTAGATGCTGTATGGATGTATCCGAATTGGCGGAGGTAAGATGAGAGAAAGGATTCAAAATAGACCGGGTGTTGGAGTCTGTGTCGACCATCGATAGGTGTGGATAAAGATATGCTGTCTTCGCGCTACCCACGCTGTTGAGTTTATGGGGGCAACCATAAAAAGGAAAGCAAGTCCCTCTGGTTGTTATGAGCGAGTAGTCCGTTTGCAGGCTGAACCGATAATTTCCACCCTGAAGGGCAGACAGCTTTCAGTTGGCATTGAGCAACTACCCAAACTATATCTGATGCAGGAAGTTTTTTTTTCATGGGATGAGGAAGAATTGAACAATCGTATGAGGAGATTGCCTAGGAGAGGAGTGGGATCAAAGAAGAATAACTACAAACAAAAGGCGGCCTAATGACCCGTAGCATCATCCTTTAAGTCATCAGGTATATCAAGATGGAGCCGGCCAGTGTAGCAGCACCGAGTTCCGTCAGGGCAAGCAGGATCACCCCACCATCCCTTGCCTGCAGTGTCCCACTCACCTCCAATACATCCCCACTCCCTTGGATCCTGGCATACGCCATAGCCGGAGGCATATATCAGCCCCTTCCTGTGGCCGACGCACCGCTTCCCGACAGGATCTCGATGTTTCGGGAATAGGGGTACACAGCATAACCCTCTAGTTATACTGCAGTTCTTAGAGTTCTGAACTGGTTTAGGAAGATGTCCTGTCTCGCAATTACCGGTACAGGTTCCAATGAAGCCGCCGGCAAAACATTCATTGGCTTCCAGCGGTCTTGGAGGTTGTCCCGGTATTGGTGGTGGTAGTTCCGGGACTTCCTCGGGCGGGATACAAAATTCAAACAATGTATCCAGCTTAGACTCCTATAGGTGCAGCATATAGGGGTTAGTTGCGGGAAGGCAATACAGAACAGACCTAGGGGGCGGTATTCTTAATGTCCATACGAAAAAATAGGAGCTACTTACCCACAGCGGAAGCTTGACTTCACCACCAACAAAGGGCTTCCTCTTGCTGAGGTGTGCCCTAGGCTCAACAGCCTCGATGGTACTGATCTCTCGTTTTGATGATCCGCCCCAAATAGGCTTTGATGTGACGGGATAAGAAACCTTCCAATCGGTTTGACCGGAGAAACCGGCCTTGAGTGATGCTGATGATATGATAGTCATCCCAACGCTTGTTCCCTCTTTGTTCTGCTTTGGGCAACTAGTGCCGGGGGTTTGATAACCATCAACAGAAAAGGTGACATCTGGAGCTTTCAGCTCAATGCCAGCCTCGACCTTGAAACCAAGAATCTCGATACCAGCCACAAGACCCCAGGTTAATGCATAACCAATGCTGCCGCCAACCTTGCCGGAAACTGTGGTATTCCTTGCTACCGGCTCCGGGAGCCATCCAGAGACTCTGTCATTCCCTAGGCTCGCAAAGTCGGTGCAGACGATGGCATCGTTTGGCACTTGAATGTCGACTCCAAACTTTGCAAGTGCCGGTTCGCCACGTATCTTCTTTATTGAGAGTGACGTTCCTCGCTTGACTCTTGCTCGAATGGAAATTATCCCGAGAGCGCTGATTTTAGGCCAAGGTAGCTTGACATCCTGGTGGGTTTTGGACCCAGAAATTTCATAAGGAAGCTCTTTGTTAGGCCCGGGCATTCCCTTCTTTGTCTCAAACTCCATACCACCTGCAAGGTGCAAATTGTCTGGAGTTATTTGGATGGAGGATTCGCTAACACCGCCCCCGCTTATACGGGCGGTGAAGAGAACCCGCAGCTTCCCCTTCAATCCGCAGTCGACGCACTGAAGTCGAATCAATTCATCTTCATGAAATGTCCCCGCATGGTTAGTGGTAAGATCCATATCAAATCCATTGCTCCACGTTAGGTCCCGCTTCTGAGCCCCATCACCGCCGTTATCGACCTGGGCGAATTCGAAGCCAATATCGGGGAAGGACTGATTCCATGGTGTAGCCACACCGTCAAGAAGAACTGTATTCTTTGGCTTATCATAGCTGATAGCAGTGACACGGTAGGGCTGTCGTTGGTTTTCTGGACCGCAGCCTGCGTTGTTGGTGACGAGAAATAAACTGCGATGCTCACTCTTAGTGAGCCAGTTCCACTCGAATTTGGCCCGCTCGAACACTTTGTCGCTTTTGAAGGTCAACCTGATTTGCTTCTTGCATTCAACAGTGTCGAGGAGCGGAGCAAATCGTTCGACCGAAACAATCCGGCTATTCTCAGAGGCATATGCAGTCATGTTTAGAAGAGTAAATGGAGAAGGAGCTGAATCTAATGTGATGCTGGTATTAGCGATCGCTCCTCATCTAGTCAAATCTGTTCATACTGGTTTGACCAACCAGAAGCATTGCTAGCCCACAAAAAGGAGTCTGAAGTGAGGAGCTTCAATTCCGATGAGTCATTGCAGGGGGGCCTCTCGTTAAGGCCATCGAGGGTGATAGGGAACAATGAAGTATCTGGGCTGTCATCCCAAAGGTCATCTTGGTTGTCGTCTGGCTGATCGTCTGGTTTTTCACCCGGTTTTTCACCTGCTTTCTCATCTGGTTTGCTTGGTTTGTCGCAACCTTTCTGCGCGTCCTTCGACGCGAAGACTAAAGCACAAAGCACCAAAGCCAAAAGGAAAAAACGAAGGAACACCGGCGGCATGATGCCAGACTCAAGAAAACCGGCAAAGTCGAGAGCGATAGAAAACGAAAAGAGCGTTGGTCCTCGAATCAACCCTTGAATTCCAACAGCATCAACTGTCGGTTTATATATTGCTCCGTGCCACCCTGCCGTGGAGAACTGCGTTCGTAAGCTCAGCTAAGATTGGGCATCTCAGCTAGAATTCAGGAGTCCACGACATACAGCTGTCCTGCTCAGATACCTTTGATGGTGGGAGAAGGGTCCCTGAACTTGAGAGTTGATCACGAAGGTGAAGGGAAAAGCTGGACATTGTCTGGGATATTGAGCTGAGATGAACATTGTGGGTATCAAACTGGCTCCCCTTCAGCTTCTATTGTTTGCTTTATTTCTTTTTCTCAGCAGTTGAGAAATCATGCAGACCTCCAAAATCTATATCAGGTTGTTTGACGAGCACAGAGCCGCGCACGTGGGTGGGTGAGATGCAAGGGGCGCGCTTGGCAGTTCTCTTGTCTAGGTGGGGAGAGAGCTGAAGTCTTACTCCATCAAGCATGTCAGGGGCTTCAAAGCTGAGAAGTAGAAGCGTGGTGGGTGAAGTTATGAAGTTTATCAAAATCTGACATGTATTGGAAAATATGATTGAGATGACTGAATTCAATTCATATTGGACTCTTCCCAAGTAAGACTTCCTTATCTCTGATGGTATAAAGTCAAAGTGCATGATATTTATCTGAATTCCGAGATGGAAGATCGGGTAAGAGCTTCTCATGCATTCGAATAAATTATGGCCCAAATAAACCCGATATGTGACCTGAAACTGGTTCGAAGCAGCTGCTTGAGCGTGGCTGTGTCGAACCTGTACTTGCCAGTGGTTGTCCACACGGACGGAAATCTCTGCCCTTGTGTAAATTAGCATTAAAGGTGCATTAATGGATAGACCGGTTCTGCATTCGACAAGAGCTGACGCTGCTTAGATATGAAATGCTGTTGTGTCAAACCAAAAGGGAGTTCCTCACCTATGCCTGACTAGAAACGCGGGTATACCTTGTTCGGTGCAACTCGCGAACCTCCTGATCCAAACCTGGGGCCGGCCCATCAACAACTAACCCCGGCGCAACGTCGTTGATTGAGAGCGGGGCAATTGGCCCGGGTTCTACACCCCACTCGGCCTTCCACTGCTCAGTTTGAGCGGTGGAACTTGCGTAAACTATTCTCCCTAAACCTGCGAATGCATGGGCAGTGGTGCACATGGGACAGTGCTCGCCAGAGGTATAAACGGTCGCATCGGCCCGTTCAGCTGCGCTCAAGTGCTTCTCGGCCCATTGAACCAGTGTAAACTCCGGGTGCCAAGTGACATCCGACTCGGTCATAACCCGGTTACGATCTTCTTTAAGAACATTGCCACTGGCATCTACCAGCACCGACCCATATGGATGATCGCCTGCTTCAAGTGCTTCGCCGGCCAACTCTACACATCGGCGTAAGTAGTTGAGATCCGTGTTGGATATCATCTTGGTCTGTTGCGGGAAAGCTGCCTGGTGAGAATATGGGAGTCATTTTGAGCAGAGAGCACTTACTAAGAGTAAAAGCTCAAGGGACACTGAAGTCAGCGGTGGTTTGAGATGCAGCGAAACGAGGTTGATTGATTGAAGATAGAGAGTATTGGTAACCGTGGAAGAGGAGAGTTATCCAGATGAAGTGGTGCGGCTCGTCGTCGGCCCCACATATTTCTACAGTGGAAGTTCCGAGCGTCTTCGGCCCGAACGGTGGACGGAACCTCTCGGTCCGGCAATGCTTCTTTCACCACTCACTTTATGAAAGGTCTCGACTTGTTCTGGGATGTTTTCATCACAAACAAATCCTCCCTTAAGGCTATTAGGATGGGTGGGGGTTTGAAAGGATTGATTTAATCCCTTTAACTGCCCAGAGAACCACATCCCAGAATGGCGAAGCCGCTTGCTACTTTCTGTCAACAGACGTATGGCCAAAGAGTACCCAGGCGTGTTCTGTAGAGAAACTATTGGATATTAGGGGACGGAGGCTTCTTTAAATTTGGTTGACTCGATGTTGCCTTCCTTTGTGACCATCTTCTTTCTTACTTAGCCTGCGGGCTGATGCGTTTTTTGCATCAAAGCTTCAAGTGTGCCTCGCATCAGGATGGGCCTACATCGGTAAATGGAGCTATGTGGCTTACCCCTTGTCTTGCTCGCATTGTCGGGCTTTAGCTTGTGAACCAGGGATACGAACAAATGCTTCTCTTCCCAACACCATTCTTTCGCCAGGCTGGATGACATTTCAGTTTGCTTTCCTAGATATGCTTTGGTTACCTCTACCTGCATCACTACACGCTGTAAGGGTGCATATATATATGGGCTCTGCAATTTCAGATAGGTATTAGAAGCACAGGGCAATCTAAATTCAGGCGCCCGGCCTGCAGGCAGTCGGCTCGACATCCCCCTCTCTCTGTCTGGAGACCAGCCTTGCCAAATCACCCTTGAACTTGGTCAAGATCACAAACCCTTTTTTGACTTCAGCTAGCAGGGGTTGGGCGGGAAGGTCTGACTTTGCTCTGTGAGAATATTGGTGCGTAAACGGTGAAGTCCGGCTGAGCCATTCAACAAAGGACCGCCATTACAATTCAAGACCAGCAAGGGTTGACCAGCTGCATATTGAGGTTTTCTCATTCGCTACCGACCCCCTGGTTTTCGTATTCCGAGATTGCTCATGCAACAGGTACCGCGGTGTCAGCGAGTTCGCGCCCCAGGGCCAGGGCCAGGGCGGGCTAATGGGCAACAGGGGCTATCATCCGCGCTCTGTGACTTCAACAGCAGTATAAATACTCACGGAAGAGTCATGCTTCACGTGAGAAAGCAGCTCAATAATACCTCCGCTAAAACTCGTCTGGAGACAACCCCCGTGGTGACCTGGTCAGTGTCTTAAGTACTGTGTAAAAGCTGTAGTACACAGAATCTGAGCGTCCTGGACTGCCCAGAAAGCGGAGAAATTCGATCCTTGCTAGCTAAGGTCTTTCTAATATATTTTTAGGAAAGTGAATTCCGGGAGTATCAATTGTGCATACAATCCATGTGCGATTGATTCAGCCCGGTTGGGGCTGATGCTGCTGGGTTACTTTTGTTTCCCGTGGTCGATTCGACCTGCCACCCTGACTGTGTTTCGAATAAAACATAGCTTGCCTCGTGGTATATAATACCCATATAGCTTAGCCCACCGCCTGTGCGAGAGATGTTCTACAATACTATCACACATATCCATTTCGTCGTGGTCACTTACGAACAATGAAACCCCAAGCTTCTAGTTTAGGCTCCGAACTACCACGCACGCCGGAGAAGTATAGGCGCCGGGTTCCTATATCACAGTCCTCCATCAGCTCCCAAAGCAGTCCCACCGAAACACCACAAAGTGAGATATCAACTGTATTCAGCCCACAAGATTCGGTTGTGTCCGACCTCACAGACGATGACGAGTGGTACACACCAACAGCGAAGGGAAAGCGTTTGGGCACCCGAAATACTGAGTCTCTGGACGACTCAGTTCGAACGAGGCCTCTCTCGGTGAAAGACGCAGAATCAGGGAATTCTGAAATTCCCTTGAAGGATAAGCCCAAGCCTGGTCTCGTCTTGAGCGCTCCAACAAGAGATAGTGATCTCGCAAGGCTAACCAAGGGCCTCAAAAAATTGAACTTCTTTTCTAGCCAACCCCATGATTGGCTGCCATCGCTTAAGGCAACATTTGGAGAAACTGAGCAAGAACGGAAAGGCCCGAAATGTGAGAAGGAGAAAGAGGGTCAAAAGACTACTGATGAGGATATCGCAAGCCGGGCTGATAACCAACCATCGTATTCTCAAAATACGGCAGGGGACGGCGACGGGGACGTAGTGTTGCAGCAAGGCCCAAGAATCGATTCCGTCGATGTTGGTAATGGTAGCCTCTTGGTGCACCAGCATAAAGAGAATAGCCTATCACCGGGAGATCCCCCGTCTAGACAGATTGGGGAGCCGAACCACGATGGGCATGTGTCATCCAGTAGCAGTATCGAAGACTTGGATTCAAAACCCCAGAGGAGTCAGGACATCTTATGCAGTGAGGATGATAAAAAGAATCAGGAGCCGACGAGGCGAGCTCTCGCTCAAATTTTGCCCTTTGAAATGCTCGTTCTACTCCAAGAAAACTCGAAGCGCTGCGTGATGCCAGATCCCAAAATTCCAGAGGCGAGGTGTCCGAGAAGAAAATTTCCGCAGAGTTTGCCCGGAGCTCTAACAGCTATGCAGACCGCTACTCACGATAAGCTTGTTGGCTGCATCAAGAAGCTGATCCATTTGACGGCTTGCAGTGACCACGAGAAAGGCGCTTACGAGCTGTTGAAGGGCTGGAACCCTGCCTTTGAAGCTTTGTCCCCGGAATGGCATCACCGACGTAGAGTCGTACCAGAGTATTGCCATTTACCAACTATTTTGGAATGGATTAGGGACCTAGGTGGAAATACGGAAAACCTAAGAGTTTCATTCGCGACACCAGTCGAAAATTCAGATATCAACCCGGATACCATGATTCGGCGGAGATTTCACCTTGACCGAAGCCCCGTAGCTTATTCTCCAAAGAAGTTGAAGATACTCGAAGAACAAGTTTCTCAGCCCCTCGAGGGGATTGAAACCTACAAGAGCGGTTTACTATATATATTTTGGCAACCCAAGCACCTTGGGCCTGGGTATGTGAAAATTGGTGCTACCGCAAATGATCAAGTGAGCAAGCGCATCAGTGGGTGGTCATCAAAATGCCAGATTGACTGCGAGGTACTTTTCCCCAAAGCCACTGAAACTCAGCGGGAAATCGTACAGCACATATTTCGTGTTGAGAAGTTGGTGCATACAGAGTTGAAGAACTACAGACGCAAAGAAATCGGGTGTCCTGGGTGTGGAGAAAAGCACAGAGAATGGTTCGAAATAGATGAGGGCACTGCAATAGCGGCGGTAGAAAAGTGGATGGGATGGATGAGCCAGGAGCCTTATAAATACACCAAGGCTTCAGGGTGGACTCTGAAAGATAAAGTGAATCTGAGGGAGCTGTGATGACTGAGAGGGCGCCTCTAATTTGAATGAAAGGATGGTAAACAAATTAGTTTAAAGTACTATTGAGATGTCCCTATCGAAATCTAGTGGATGATCAACCCTTAAAGCCAATATGCCGTGGTCCTAACATCTTCGGGCGGTAGGTTCAATTCAACCTGTCCATGTTCTTGCTTGCCTACGTCCCGAATGCTAATTGGATAGAGTGGCTAGAGGATTGGATCTTGTGATATTACGATGACTAGGGGTATGAAAAATGCTCTTTAACAAGATCGAAAATCATATATTGAACCATTGCTTCTAGTTTTAACATGTTATAGTAACATCTAAACATCAAGTCATAACATCTTTTGGTCTATTCTTGCATAAAATTCATATGTTGCCAGACGCCGAAAAAAGGAAGTAATCTCGTCGATAAGCCTATAGCCTAGAAGGGCAGCATGATCCAGTTGCTTTATCATCGCCGGTGTACAGAACGCTCTTGTTCTTATCCTGAGTCGAGGGTGCTACATCCAAACCAGGGTTACCGCCAAAAAAGTTGACGGGCTTGAGACCAACCATCATCTTCTCGTTAGGCATCACGGGCCAATCCTCAATGCGAGGGTTGTGGGTAGATCCAAATGTGTGCCAGATGACGATATCCTCGTCTCTGACGGACTGAGATGCATTGGACTCCTTTCGCGTAGCGATCTTGGAAGCAATGCCGTCGCCGCCGGTAGATTGCATGGTATACTGACCTGCAGGGAAGTGGTCACCGTCTTGGTAGCGCGTTACCCAGACGGCATGCTTAGCAAACTCGGAGCGCTTTGCATGGTAGGACTCGGGGTGGGAGAGGAGCATTTGGCTGTATGCCGGGAGAAGCTTGAAGCCAACTGGGGTGCCCGTGATGGGGTTGATCTTATTCTCGTTGATGAACTTGAATGTTCGGCTCTTGGTGATATCAAGATCAAAGCCTCCTTCTTCCTCGACGATTTTGCTCGTAGTTCTGTAGCCCACTCCAAATGGATTGTGGACGGAGGGATCTCCAACGGGAAGAGCGTGTGACTCCTCGATGGCCAGGGAGTTGGAGTGGCCATCAATGGCTGGGTCTATACGAAGACTGAACATGTGTTGGTGGTAGGGTGCCAGCACGCCTGGTGCTACGGTTGTGCCGTAAGGGTGGCCGTTCTTAGCATCGATGTCGGCGGGTACAGTCGACAGGATACCCGTGGCGCGAACCTCGTAGTTGATGGTTGCGTCTTGGAAGAACTGGAAGGCGAAGATATACTCGTAGTTGCTCACTGTAACGATGGTTTGCAGAACAAGCATACGAGAGCGAGTCACTACAGGCACATTAGTCCGGAAGTTTGTATGCTTCCAGAGAATGCCATCATCTTGCTCGTGGCAACACACCACGTTTGGCATTTTCAAAGGTTCTCCGGAAGAAGTGTTGTGGTAGGCATCGAAGTATTTAATAGTTCCTGTGGGAGGCATTCAGTGTTAGCATGGATCCGAAGTTAGTAGCGGAAGCTGGTACCTACCCAAGCAGTCGCATCCAAGCTGTAGGTTATTGGCGTTGATACCCGCACCGTCATTTCCAAGGTCAAAAGCTGCCTTTCGAGGATATGGGGCGCGTGGGTCACCATAGGGGACAAACATCTCAGCAAGGGAAAGACGGTAGAACAAGCTACGGCCATCGTAGCGGATATCGTGTAGTGTCAAGCCTTCGCGATAGTTGAAGCCAACTCGGAAGCTCCATTTCTCCCACTGTACGTGGTTTCCACCAATACTGAACGATGGCCCCTCTGGCTGAACAACCTGATAAGGCTTGGTGGTTGTTCTTGGGCTTGGTCTTAGGTCAGGATGGTACTCTGTAGCTGCGTTCGGTCGAATTTTCCGTTGATCAAAAGGTTTCTGTTCATTATTGATTCTCTCATGAGGTTTTGTTGGTAGGCGGTAGACCTTGGTGACTTTGAGAGCCTCTGAAACTTCTGCGCATACATCGAGAGGGTATGCGTAGTAATTGGCATTTGGATTCTGTTCGAATCGAAGGTAGAACCAACACTGATGGACTCAGTCAGTTTTAGAAGAGAGAGCGGGTGCACTAAAATCAGCTAGAACATACCATGGTGACTCGCTGTGTCATGTCATTCATTCCGTCTGTAGCGTATGCCCATGGTTCAACCACAACAGTTGCTCCCTTGGGGAGATCAAGGGTGCGTATTTCAGCCTGCACTTCTTCATTGGCAAGACAAGCAGCCTCGACGGCTTTCATGTAGTCCGCATCAATGTAAGAATGCTTGCCCTTAAGGTGCTTTTTGGAGGATACTGTATCGGTGTCGAGATCAACAATGAGCTCAAAGAGTTCGTTAGAATCATTGGCGCCCTTCACCACAACCTCAACTCGCGCACGACGGGTCGGGATTTCTCCTATGGTCTGTCTGCGATGTTCCTTCTCAAGGTACTGGACCATCTGCTTCTTGGGTGGTTCCTGGATGGTGATAACCCGGAAATTTGGGTCATGACCACCAAAGTGCGGTCGAACAACTCGTCCGGCCTGCCAATAGTAAATTCTACTTCAGCAATGGGTAGACAAACGCGGATCGGGAACAAAAGGATTAACGCACCCTGGATATTTCCTCGGGGGTGAGAGGATCAAAAGGATGGGGAGTAGCGGTGGTCATTGTCGCAAAGGAATGAATGTGTACGGAAAAGCTTGAGACTTAAGAGGATGGAGTAAAACTTGATCGAAAGGTCAGAGAATATTTCAGGACTGAGAATTCTGACATTTATATACCTATTATTTGAAGAATTCGGGATCAACTCTAAAGGTCTAGTACAATTGTCCTCCAAGTCATTCGCGGGACATCATGACCAGAAAAAAAAAGAACAACAACAAAAGCCAAAAACTGGGGATCGAGGCGGTGGACGCTTGACTTGGGAAAAAAACCTACCTCCAAAGGTTTAAGGCCGAAGAGATGCCAGCATCCGTTTCTATCGCCGAGTTGTGCGTGTTCGGTTGGCTAGATTTGCTTGACCAGAAATTTCTGACCGGCGCCATACCTTTGGAGGACATTCTGGGTCAATATATGTAGCAACCCCGTATCCTCTAAAGGCATGGCTTGACATCCACAGCAAGTCTCGGCCGCCGAGCTCTTCGCTGTTGGGACGTGGAGAAGGCGATCCGCACCTCTAAAGGCAAACCGAGATAGGGCGCACAAGGGGTGCATTAGGGGCCCCCACCCCCCAGCGTAACAGGCGGGCAATTGGTCTTTCTTGCTGTGTGCTGCCGAGGACCAGGCGAGCTTGAGCTTGATGGATATCGTCGGCGATGTTGAAAGATGTCGGTTGAGAGACGTCACTCATGGTGTTGAGGATAATCATAAAAAGTCGATGGTCTCGAGAAGCTCGCAATGGGGATTCCGGCGAGACGATATGTTTGGCCGTCAGCAATTTGGATCGAAAAATTTGAACGAAATTCGAACATAGCTTCAGCTTCAGTATAGCTATCAGAGCTTTCTAGCGTCATCATGGCTCGGCAATTACCATTCCAGGTGAGCCAGCGACAATTCTGATAGTTCAAAGCAGACCGAATTCTAACAATCTCAAAGTTGGACGACCAGGCTCTCTTCCACGAGAGTTCGTTGCTTGATGGAAAATGGGTTCAATCGAAATCACAGGAGAAGTTTGATGTTGAAGGTGAGCTATACATGCAAATCATCATAAGGCTGCGTTCCTTTGCTGACTGTTGATTAGACCCTGGGAGCGGACGAGTCTTCGCTGCGTGTCCAACAAACAAAGTCAACGATGTAGACGAATATGTCAAAACTTCCCATGCTGCGTTCCTCAAATATCGCCATGTCAACCCACGCCAGCGGGCGAAGATGCTTCTAGCCTGGCATGATCTCATAAAGAAAAGCCGGGAGGACATTGCACGCCTGGTGACTTACGAAACTGGCAAGCCGTTAACAGAGGCTCGTGGAGAGGTCGACTACGCTCTTGGATTTGCCTGGTGGTTCGCTGGCGAAGCAGAAAGGGTTCGAGGATCTATTGCCATTCCATCTATCTCTGAGCGCCGGACCTTTGTGGTTAAGCAGCCCATTGGAGTCAGCGTTGCTCTGGTGCCATGGAACTTCCCCGTCGCTATGATCATCCGTAAGGTTGCTGCGGCCCTGGCGGCTGGTTGCTCCATGATTGTGAAGCCATCTCCAGAGACTCCTCTCAGTGTTTTGGCCCTCGCAGATCTTGCCCTTCAAGCTGGTGTTCCACCTGGAGTTTTGAATGTTATCACAACCGACAATATCAATACACCCACGGTCAGCGAGGCTCTTTGCAAACACCCCTTTGTACGCAAGGTCACCTTCACTGGAAGCACTGCTGTCGGTAAAATAGTGTCTCGCCATTGCTCCGATGGATTGAAGAAGGTCACCATGGAGCTTGGTGGTAATTGCCCATTCATCGTCTTCAATGATGGTGATCTAGATCAAGCAGTGGATGCACTCATGATCCTCAAGTGGCGCACAGCTGGACAAGCATGCACTCACGCAAACAGAGTCTATGTGCAGAGTGGTGTATATGATCAATTTGCGCAAAAGATGCTTATAGCTACTCAGAAGCTCCGTGTAGGCCACGGTGCTAGTGCTTCCACCACAATGGGCGCCCTAACTACGCCTCGAGGTATCGAGAAGCTAGAGAGACATGTCGCCGATGCTGTCGCTAAGGGAGGCAAGGTATTGTGTGGTGGAAAGCGCCCCAGCAATCTTGAGGGTTATTTCTTCGAGCCTACTATTATCTCGAATATGACTTCGTCCATGCTCACCACTCAGGAGGAGATTTTCGGTCCCCTACTAGGACTTTACAGATTTGAAACAGAGGAGGAAGTCGTCCAGGCGGCAAATAATACATCTATGGGACTCGCATCCTACTTTTTCACCAGGGATGTTAACCGCACGTGGAGGATGCTGGAGAACCTTGAAGCTGGTATGATTGGCATGAATACAGGTTCGTCTAACTTCGCCATTCGGTCTATCTGTCTCATATACCCCTTTATTTCTGACTGTCTATATAGGTAACTCCTCAGCGGCTGAATCTCCTTTCGGGGGAATCAAAGAATCCGGTTACGGAAAAGAAGCGGGTAAAGATGTTGCCATTGAGGAGTATTTGATCCAGAAGACTGGCACTCTTACTGTTGGAGCGAACTCAAAGCTGTAAAGGAGGTTGATATCCTAGGAGAAGCTGTTTGTATCTGCTAAACTAAATAATATTTATTGCAATGGTTGAGTGCTTGACACGCATGGTTGCTCAAATTGCTGTCCCAGTATTCAAAAATCATTCCTCTAGGTTCCTGAGTTAATATCAATCGTGTCATTTTATTTTATTCATTTTCTTCAGCACTCACTATTATGACTATTTCGAAGTATTCCAGACGAATCTCTTCATATCCTCAATGTAGAAGACAGTTGACATTCAATTGTTCAAGTCTTCGAGGTGCTTCTCCTCGCTCGCCTTCGTCTTGAGCTGCATCACCCGGCGAGAGGGGTTTCAACCGGCATATTAGAGGCAAATTGCCGAACAGCTTGACGGGGCTGACATCCTCCACATCCCCGCTGAATGCTCGTATTCTTTGCTCCTCGTCTGAGCTTGGGTGGATCTGCTCCCCTCAAAACACTGAGTTCGGCGTTTCTTGGTCTTTCACCCCTCACTATGCCCCGCGAACGAGTGCTGGTTCAGGCCCGGAGCCTGTGGAACGTGGGTGAAGTTTGTTTCGTACAGGGCGACTATGGCGGGCATTACAGCGTTAGAGAACACTGAGAAAGATTGCCGCCAGATACGACAGCTGTTAGAAATCATGCTGGAGCTGAGAAATCAGTCTCATGTCGAGAATCATGCCAACCGTTCAGGGGCACAAGAAGATGGCCTTCTCTTCTACTATAAAACCGTCCCCATGCGTCCTTTCTCTTCATCCATGGGATGAATCAGGCAGTACCCCTTAATCCATTTCAAGCACTATTTCCTTCACCAGCTCAACTTCTCCAACATGGTTCTCGTCAAACAACCCCAGCCCTTCAAGAGGGCACTCCACTTCTCAGAGGAGGAGCTCCTCGACCGACGCAGTCGTGCATTGGCAATTATGAAGCGAGAGAATCTCGACGGCTTCCTCATGACCAAGCAAGAGTCTCTCTATTACTTCACTGGATTCGACACCTTCGGCTACGTCTTCTTCCAGGCCATGTACTTTCACAATGACGGCCAAATGCGTCTGATCACCCGTGTCCCTGACCTTCGACAAGCGCTGTACACCTCCATCCTGACGAAAGACGATATTCGAATCCGAAGCGATGCTGCTAGCAGTAATCCCGTATCTCTCGTCCCTGAGGTGCTGAAAGAATTCGGAATTGATTCGCCATCCAAGAGAATTGGATACGAGCCTGATTCACCTACCCTTAACCTGCGAATTGGCAAGCTACTCTGGGAGGCTGTGGATGGTCTCTGCACTCTTATCGATCACAGCACGCTATGGGGAACCGAGCTACGCATCGTCAAGTCTGAGACTGAAATGAGGAAGATCCGCAAGGCTGCTTATCTAGCTGACTTTGCTCTCATTCGAGCGCTCAAGATCGCGAAGCCCGGTGCCTACGAGGGTGATTTGTGGAGAGAGATCACAGGAACCGTCTACGAAGGTGGTGGAGATGATCCTGCCAATGAGAATATTCTCGTTTCTGGAAATAAAGGTGTTCTCACCCGGTATTCTACCGGTAAATCAAGGATTGATCGTCAAGTCACTTTGGAGCATGCCGGTGTATACAAGCATTATCACGCCTGTTTAATGAGAACTATTCCCATCGGAGGTATTACGAAACTCGCCAGACGCATGCACGAGGTCAACATACTGCAAATGAAAGCTGCTATGGAAGCTCTCAAGCCCGGAAGACCAATTGGTGATGTTGCAGAGGCATACGCCAGGGTAGCTGATGAGAATGGCTTCCGCGAGCAAAGATTCGATGCCTGCGGTTATAGCATGGGTGCAACTTTTGCTCCGACCTGGATGGACTACCCCATGTTTGTGCCGGGGCAGACCGTGGTTGCGAAGAAGGGCATGGTGTTCTTCATTCATATTATTCTAATGGATATGGCTACCGATACTGCCTCGTCCATTGGACAAACGGTTGAGGTCACGGATGATGGCTGCGTGGCGCTGTCCAAGCTTCCCTTCTGCCTCACACGGAAACAAACCATTGCGGCTTGGAAGAAGATTAAGAAGGAGGATTACGGATTCACTGAGGAGGAGCTGGATGATGGCGAGAACCCGCAGGATGTTGAGCTTTCTGATGGTGATGTTGATGCGGAGGATTTCGATATTGAGTATGACTTTAGCAACTATACGCCTGCCGCTTAAGGTGTTTCGTTTAGAATATTAAATGCAATTTCTATTTTACATCATTACTTTGAAAATGCAAGAAGTTTCTTAAATTAGGATCGGGAAGTACGAGTTTTGTACTTGTACTTACTCAAGCGAGTTGATATAAGAGCTAGCTTCTACCGTCCGAGCAAATAGTGAAAGAATAGTGATAATTAACATTCTATAAATATTAACGTCTATTTACAAAAGTCCGCTTCAATATTGATAAAGGCTTCTGAAAGTTGTCGTACAGATTCAACCTCAACCCACTCAGTTTTAGCATGCAGGCCATATCCTTTCGGACCCCAGATCAGCCCCGGGATTCCCGCCTCTCCCAACAACGCCATGTCCGTCCAGTACGTCTCGCCCTTTATTGTTGGAGTTACGCCTGTTGCCTTGGCCGAGTGTTTGGCCGCTAGTTGAACAAACTCGTCTTCTTCAGGGGTGAAGTAAGGGGCCCGTGAAAATGTACATTGCAGGTCAAACTTGAAGTCAGGGACAGTGGCTGCAAGCTTGTCCAAGATTTCTTGTAGCTCAAGCCTCGCAGATTCAGCATTCTCTCCTGCAACGGTGCGTCGTTCGATATGGATGGTACAGCAAGCGGGATAGGAGGCGACTTCTTCACCACCCTTGATAACGCCGACGTGGATATTTGGTGCTGCGGTCTCTGGCTCTCTGGCCTTGAAGCGGGTTCGGAGCTCCTGGGCGTGGCGGTCGAGTTCGACGAGGAAATACCCGGCCTTGCAAACAGCGTCGATGCCTAGGTCTGCGCGGGATCCATGAGATGCTACACCATGTATGTTCACTGTATATAATGCGAAGCCTTTATGCTTGTTGATAAGAGCCATCTCGGTTGGTTCAGCGATAATGGCTGCATCGGCACGCCATCCTGCTTGCAACAATTGCTCCGTTCCAACGCTCTCCGACTCCTCGTCTGCAACTGCAGCAAGAATTACATCTCCCTTTAGGTTCATGCTCTTGGCGTTGGCTATGGCCATCATCCCGCAGGCAAGACCGCTCTTCATATCCGCGGAACCTCGACCGTAGAGGTTCCCGTCAGAAATTACAGCGTCAAGGGGATCACCATTGTACCCCAGGCATGTGACAGTATCAATGTGCCCATTAAACATGAGGCTCTTTCCACCACCAGAGCCGCGCGCGACACCGACGACAGAGGGACGTCCCGGGGTCGGTTCAATCCAATGAGTTTCGATATCACGATGCTGGAGCCACGCGGTAACATACCGTGCAATGATAGTCTCGCCTGGGCCGGGTATGGAGCCAAAGTCGGGATTCGAAGAGTTGATTCCCACCAAGGTTTGCGTCAACTCAATTACATCGTCAGAGGCAACATTTGGGGCGTCATAGTTTGTAGTGCTGCCTTCCGTACAGAGGAGGACGATAACGGAATTCCCACCAAGGCCCAACCGCCCTCTGTCCGTTGTGTTGAGAGCGCGGAGAGCAGTTAGACTGGTAGCACCACAAGGCCCTGCTGCGACACCTAAGGCTTGCAGCTCAAGGCACGCCTGATGGGCCTCGTAATCGGAAACTGTTAGGCTCGCATCAGTTCCAGATTTGAGAACCGGCAATGCTGTTTCTGAAAGTTTTCCAGTATTGAGTTCACTCAAAGTTGTTGCGCTGGCTGTTGCTCGAGCAGGGGGTTCGCCGCGGGCCAAGGTCTTCCACAGAACGCCGGACGTGTCTGGCTCAACTGCCATAATCGCTGTTGGTGCTCTTCCCGGTGCTTTGTAGTGGGTAATGGCTGCTTGGGCGAGGGAGCCACTCCCGCAAGGGCAGACCACAAGGCTCGGCTGTTCACCAGCGAGCTGACAGTCGATCTCGCGCATAACCGTCGAGTAGCCTTCTACAAAGAACTGTAAATATAGAAATTTTGATTAGCATTTTACACAAAGGGAACCATATAGTCCTAGAGGGATAGCGCTACCACCTACCTGCGGGATCTCATAATAACTGTCTGTACCTTCCTCTTGAATCAAGACACCGTTGTTCTTCGTGGAGGCAGACCATGCTTCTTGGAGTGCGTCATCAACTGGCCCACTGGACTGGACAACTGTTGCATTTTCTATACGGAGTGCGGCGATGGCTTCAGCACTCGTGTGCGCTGGGACATGGATTTGGGTTGGAGTCGACAGAAGTGAGCCCATTCTAGCGACAGCCAGTGCATGATCTCCCTCGGCCGCAGTGTAGAGAGGGATGGGCCCCTCAGATAGACGAGCTTTGACTGCCTCAATGCCAGCATCTTCCGGAAGTTTTAAACGATCTGCCAATACTCGAAAGATAGCCCACGAGACAGCGAGAACGTTGACTGCCGACAGCCCTAGACGGCTAGTTTCATCCTTTGCGTAAACAGCTTTGACCCCGATATCTTTGGCTATACTGGGAAGTGGAACGAGGGGGGAGGGCTGGTAATCCTTGAGCTGTGCATGGAACGCGTCGATTGACTTTGCGGAGCTGAACTCCGTACTTTGGTAAGATCGTGCAGCTTCGTTGTAGTATAGGGGACGACGGTGACGAGTCATGGCGATGGGATAGACGTATTTGCTTGGAGAGAGAAGGAGAGGGAGAAGGAGGACGACTGAAAAGAGGTGTTTACTGTCTTCCTCGGTCTTTCAGCTTCATATTAGCCATCCCTCCGTCCTTTTTTCTTTACGCTTCGGTAGTCCCTCCGCCCCGCAGCCGAGTATTACCCCTCCTGCATGCTCTCTCATCCCGGTAAACACCAATTGTGGGGATCTGGGGATCCAAATCGAAGCGTTTTCTAGATGCTTTCTTGTTCGGGTAATTTACCCGCCATATACGCCGGACCCGCCGGCAGGGCGGGGATAAGCAGAAGCTCCCAACCAGCCAAGACAGAACACGAGGTCTCTTAAGCGTGCTTCTCGCCAACAAATTTCAAGCCAGAGATATATGCCAATCTAACTCTTGCAGCATTACCTCCCAGTCTGTGCGGCCCTGGTCCCATAGCTGCTGCAAAAGTTCTTGTGCCCGAGTAACATGCTTGAATTTGGTCCAAGTCCCAATATAGTCGAGACGCGTTTGTATGTATTGTACAGTACCTGCATCATTGCCTCCACCTATCCCAGCCATGAATAAAGGAAATAGCAACCCGATTTCGCAGAACAGGTTCATCGGAACAAGAGACACATGAGCAAAGATACGTTGCACACATTCTGCCATATGACGTTCATAAATAGCACTTGGGCCACAGGTCTGAAGTAGTCGATGATAGAGGTGGAAGAGCGCCGCAAATCGGAATGCCTCTGCGTGGTGGATGAGCGCTTCACTGTGACTGTCGGTATGCCTAAGCTCGAGACACAGCTCCTGTGAGCGAAGAGCATGGGCAATGCTTTCAGCCCGAAGAATCTCGCTCCCTAGTCGGTCACAGCACGAAGATGAAGCATTGAGGTCGGAGGTGTCGGCGACAAAAGTGCAAATATTTGAGATGTGCCGGAAAAGGTTATGGGCGAGACCCATGAATGAATCGGCTGCATGGACCGTGACGTCGCCATCGTGATCCCAATACACGCCTTCAATTGACGGGCGCCGTCCAGTGCTCAGGGCGGCCATGATGTCATGGTAGGCAAAATATCGTAGAAGAAACGCACCATCGGGGATTTTGAGGAGCCGAGGAGGTCCTAGAAGGTTGATGAGATGTCCTGCACCTTTCAAGTGTAGCAGCCAGCGCGATGTGTCGCCGCCAATGACATTGGCAGTGCTGACAACGAGTGCACAGGCTACAGTGCTTTCCGTCACAGTGTTGCGGGCGATGGCGTCTGAGATGCCGCGTGCGACCTGGCTCTCGAATCCCAGGCGGGCTTGGGGATATATGGTGGTCGAAGAACCGGACGCGTTGGCATCAAAATGGACAGAAGCGTAGGTGAAAAGAGCGTGTAGAAGAGAGGAGTCGACAATGGCCATCGGCAGCAGTACAGAGCAAAAACTGCCGCCATCTTGCTGAAGGATTGAGCAGAGCGGTGCAACATCGCTTAGAAAATACTTCAGGAGGAGCGGCTCTATGCTGTTCAGAGAGCCTAATTGAGGAATAATCGGGCTTGTTTTACCTATCAATGCCAAAGATGCCCTTTGAATGTGTTCTACGCCACCATCATCATCACCATCTTCCTCAGGATTCGTAGTCGTAGGAGTCATCTCTCGAATCTCACTAGCATAGCTGTCAGAATGGTTGAGTGTCTCTTTCTGCTCATCAGAGGCAGGATCCGCTGTACTGCGAGCCCCTGTCTTCCGCTGTCGAGGAGCCACTCTCCGCAGGGGTGGTCGCTCGCAGACGAGTCCAAGTCGAACGCATGCCTTGCAGCGATTGTCGACGCTGGAAATCTGGCCGTCGCATTTCTTTTTGCGGGTCTTACAGGTCAGGCACCCTGAGCGGACACGGCCGTCGACAGCAAAACGGCGGCGTATCTGGCGGTCTTTGGACGCGGAAGGGGAACAGGGCGAGGTGGCAAGGTCATGCTCAGATAGAGCAACAGCAAGCGACTCATCGGACATATTTCTTTAATGAAGAGGTTGATTTCTGTGGAGTCTCACGAACAAACGCGTGGGAAACGGTTGTGTTTGTAGCAAAAGCGTCGCAGGGTCCGAAGACTCCGCTTCCCCGCCCAAGTTCAAAGGCTGCAGGCTAATTCGTTTTAATCACAGCCAAGAAGCGAGCCTTGAGATTCCCCAGAAATTTCCCTCCGCTGCCCCGGGCTGACCGTCGCGTGGATCGTGGGGATGGGAGCTGGGGATACGGGGTGAAGTTAAGCGGTTGGCTCGTCAATAAATAAACTGGAATCCTTTTCTCCAGTCTCTTATTTCGCTTTCTTCAGGTACCTGGAGCTTCCAGAAAATGATCGAATCCATTTTCATAAGCGACACTGCCTAGGAGACCTCGGGAGATGAGAGTTTTCAGCTTCGTGTTAGGATTGGCAGAAATCCCAAGCCGAGAGCCACTTTGATGAGGACTAAAATTGGAAGCAATACGAGAAAACCCCCAGATCTCTCGTGTCCTCAGCTTTTTGAATACCGCCAGAGACGCCTGTCCTTGGTAAAAATTGGGTCGCTCCACTCAAGGCTCGAGTTTCACAATGGATACTCGCCTGTTAGTGCTGAATGTCAGCATCTCTGGGGAAAGCTCAAACCTGGAGAATGCAGGGGATAAAAGACCAAAGGCACTTTTTCGTCCGTGGATCATCGCGACATCGGAAATTTTTTCATGATATAACATTGAAGCCCCTGGCCTTTTTCAGATGATGCTTGTAACAAAAGTTCAACCGTCAATTCATTCTTGCGGCCATTGATAATGGCAGAAAAACACACGGCGAGCGAGTCTTCTGACGCGGACCGCATCTCAATGGTTGAAGATGGCACAGGTGTGGCTCACAAGAGCTCCTTTCTTCAGCCCAGGCATCTTTATATGATCGCACTGGGAGGTAATTAGTCAAGCTTCCTGTAAGAGAAACTCCGTCAGAACAGTAGGCTAACTAACATCGAACAGGTTGCATTGGTACGGCTTATCTGGTGGGATCTGGACGCAGTTTAGCCAGAGGTGGACCAGCGATACTTCTGGCTTCCTATATCATCATCACCTCCGTTGTTTGGGTCTTTTCTACGATTTTGCTCGAAATGGCTGCAGTTCTCCCTCTACAAGGTGGAACTGCAGACGCCTACTCGACCCGTTTCCTCTCGAAATCCTTTGGTTTTGCCATGGGCTGGAACTATTGGTATGCGTATGCAATTCTGGTTCCATTTGAGGTCACCACGTCTACGCTTATCATACAATACTGGAACCCGCCAGTTCACGATGCAGTCTTTATCACTATCCTGCTGGTTATCATTGTTGGATTGAACTACATGCCTGTGGCTTCTTCTGGAGAAGCTGAATTCGCCTTTTCCTCCCTGAAACTCTCCCTCCTCCTTGGCCTGATTCTTCTCGGTATCATCCTGGCAGCTGGGGGAGGGCCATCGGGTGACCACGTCGGTTTCCGATACTGGCACGAACCAGGCCCAGCCAACACTTGGATTGTTGAGTCGAATAGAGATGCTGGCCTGTTTGTGAGCTTTCTTGGAACGCTTGTCAGCGTTGTGCTTGCTGTAGGTTCCCCCTATATTCCGTACCCCAGCCTGAAATGGCAGAGTTTATAATTTATTGATTCTAACTCTACTAGCTTTCCTTTGCCGTCGAGATGGTGGCAACCACCGGTGGTGAAACCAAAAGTCCCCGAAAGACAGTCCCAGTTGCTGCAAAGGCGTTCGTCATTCGTCTCGTCGTGTTCTATGTGCTCCCTATTTTTGCTGTCACCCTGACATGTCCATCCGATGCCGAGGAGCTCATTTCTGGCGGCGCTGGCGCCGGTGCTTCTCCATTCGTCATCGGAATCAAGAAAGCCGGTATCAAGGTACTAGACCATATTGTCAACGCCATTATCTTGTGCTCCGCATGGTCTGCCGGCAACATTTACATGTACCTGGCCTCCCGTGCCCTGCTATCCCTAGCAAAGGCGGGCAGTGCCCCCAAAATCTTTGCAACGACAAACCGTTGGGGTGTCCCCTATTTTGCTGTGAGCTGCTGCGCTGTCTTGTCGCTTTTGGCGTACTTGAGCGTCAGCTCCAGCGCCGGTGAAGCCTTCAACTGGTTTGTTAACATGATCAACATGTCCGCCTACTTCTCCTGGATCCTTTGTTCGTTCGCCTTTATCCGGTTCCGCGACAGCCTCGAGGCCAATGGTATCGACTATAAAACTCTACCCTACGTTTCGGTCTGTGGTAAGCCCGGCGCCTACCTCTGCATCGTGTTCTTCAGCATCGTAGGCCTTTGCAATGGCTTCTACACCTTCTTCCCCTCCCAATGGAACGTCTCGGACTTCCTCACAGCCTATGTGGGCACCGTATTGTTTGTCGTCCTCTATTTTGGCCACAAATTCACCGTTGGCCGAAAGGATCCGTGGATCAATCCCGTGCAGAGCGTCGATTTGACAGGAATTCAAGTCCACGTTGAGGAAGAAATCGAAGAGTCAAGCCCCAAAGATTATTCTAGGTATCTACCGACTCAGGTCTGGCAGAATTTGACGGCTAAGAAGTCTTCATGATACCCTTGCTTTAAAGATGCCGCGTTAATAGATATATGTATATATAATCCAGAGATGTGAATGCAAATCTACAGATTCTCTTCATCAACAATATCATTCTTGTGTCAATATATTTAACCAGAACTGTATATGAGCACGGGAAATAGATATTCCGCGCCTGCCATATCGTCTTTTCAGTTCGCCAGCTTCTTCTCCTCTTATTCCTTTCTGCTTGTAGCAACCAGACAATCCGGAGAGCGGCCGTCTGACAGGGAGGGTCAGATATACAACTCTCAGAAACATCTTCTCTCACTTCGTTCTCGAATCATCTAATACGAGCACCTTCTGTCAGTTTATACTGCCGTCGTTAAGTCGGCAGTAATTCTGACCCTCCCGCAACCCCCGCTTCACCAAAGGAAAAGGAAACCGAGCCCATAGCCGCATCTTTCTGCTGGTATATACCGTCCGTTCTGGGTGCTCTAGATTCTAAGCTTTCTCTCTCTTTCTCTGTCTCTCTTGCACTCTCTTCGTTTTAGAGCCCTTCCAAAGCCTTGACGTCATAGAGTTGGTCATGGCTACTCCCGCTCAGTGCTTTTACTGTTTTGAGACTTTGTACGCTTCATTCCAAAGCAACAAAAGTCCCCCTCAACTTTCTGTAATCGAAAGCCTATGGGAGGAATTTGAAACTTCAAAGGATGCTACTGCACTAGGGGCAAATCTAGATATGGCTGTCGAGGTTCTTGCAGAAAGCGACGAGGAGAAGAACAAGGGAAAGGCAACGGTAGATACGGATGGAGGTGATAAAGAACACCAACAGGGAGAGGACGCAGTAAATGGCTCTGAGGGTGGAGGGCAGATAGCAAATCCGCCTTCCGACACTCTTCAGTCGCCCAGTGTTCGTCGTCTTCAGGGCGACTCATCTTCATCGGGATCGTCCAGCTCTTCTACCCCTTCAGCTCTATCTACCAGTTCTTCTCGCTCTGCGCTCACAGGCATAACCTCGACCTCCACAGCCAGCCCTAGGCCCACTGCGTCTTTAGACTCACCGTCGAAGAGTTATAGTGAAAAGCTGCGCGATTCTCCCGATACGCGATATCCCTTATTCGTTACCTGGAATACAGTATCTAGAAGCGGCCATAAAAACCTCCGTGGCTGTATCGGTACCTTTGAGCCACAAGACCTCACGTCAGGGCTTAGTTCCTACGCCCGCACTTCGTAAGTCTTTTACTATATATGCTTCCATTCAGACCGCTTTGGTTGATTTGCTGACCGGTCGTTTTCATCATACAACAAGGGCGTTTGATGATACACGATTCTCACCCATACCAGCAAGCCTTATCCCCTCATTATCTTGCTCTCTCACACTTTTATCGTCTTTCGAAGTCTGCTCTCATCCTCTAGACTGGGACCTAGGCACCCACGGGATCCGCATTTCCTTCACGCACCGTCGACAGCGGTTCGGAGCAACATACCTGCCAGACGTCGCCGTTGAACAAGGCTGGGACAAGGAAGAGACAGTAGAAAGCCTCATGAGGAAAGCTGGCTGGGCTGGTTCAAGATCTTATGGAAGTGCTACTAGTCGACGCTTCCTACGAGGTGCCGTTGATAGCGCTGCTAGTAAACCGTGGGAAGAGGTATCGGATTTTAAAACCGTTAGATATCAAGGACTTAAATCAAGTGCTTCTTATGCGGAGTGGCAGGAGTGGAGATACTGGGTCGAAGCGTCAGATACCCGCCGTTCAATCCTTCTGGGTTCGATAAACTAGAACGGTTTTCATGGGATTGATATACGAAGTATGGCGTTAATGTTTGATTTCACGATTTATGGGTAATGTTGAACTTTATAATCTCTTACGAATAGAAATATATGAAATGACTTGAAATCTTTTATTGACTTGATGTGTTTAAATATTTATCTGCCTGTTACTTATTCATCCAGGGTCCAAGAAACCGCAGTAAAGAAGAGACATGGCATAAATGGGTTTCTCTAGGGTATACCAGATTCAGTCAAGCGCTCATCGACGACATACTAACAGTCGTAAATACATGATATCGATTATTGAACTAGAAGACGACACAGGAAAAAAGGAAAAGAAAGAAGGAAAGCCAATTATGTCGCGCACTGGAGCCAGGTAGTAGTCCATCAAAATAATTGCCGCGATTGGAAGATCCGAGAGTGAGAAAAGAAAGACATGAAAATAGAGTATAGGATGACCTCTTTAATATCGCCGACCAGCAGCTGTCTGATTCCAAAGCCCCGTAACAACATCTTTGACTTTCCTTTCCTGCTCTTTGATCTGCTCTTCGGTTTGGCCCCTGGCATTGCCTCGACTGTCAATCTCCATATGATCAACCCCTCCCTGGTTTTGGTTATGGCTGTTGCCCTGAGGTTCATGTATGACTTGATCCCCGTTTACCCGTTCTGGTCTGGGATCAACGCTCATCGCACCATCCATCATCAACCCACCACCTTCACGCAACTTATTAATTGCACGAACAGTGTCAATAGCCTTATGAAGAGTTCGACGGGCGTTGAAGTTTTTCTTGACGACGGGGAGCAAATCTTCGCCTGAGCCGGTCTTCCCTTGGGTAGATGGATTGCGTGGGTCGGCTGGCGGGCTAATCCAGGGATGCTGGAGGCCTTCGTGGGTGGTAATTCGGGCGTGGGGATCGGTGTTGAGGCAGCGCTTGATGAAATCACGCGCAGATTGGGAGACGTTGCGCCAGTATTCGAGCGGGGTGAAAGAGTAGTCGGCCACAAGAATGGCTTGCATCTCCTCGAGGTTGGAGTCGCGGTCGAAAGGCATGTAGCCGCAGAGGAGGAAGTATGTTATAACGCCGATAGCCCAGATATCACTGTTATATGTGTGCGCGAGCGTCAGCTTGTCCTCTTTAATGAGTTCTTGGGTGTTATGTCTGATATGATGCTTACACTGGCTTTCCATGGCCGCTCTTTTTGAAGATTTCGGGAGCCATATATCCAGGGGTACCACACGTTGTGGTGAGGACATGAAACTGCTCCTCATCCATTATCCTCGACAGTCCGAAATCGGCAATTAGAAGGTCTGCGTTATCTTCTGGTGTTCGGAAGAGGAGGT
Source organism: Arthroderma sp. MBC 290 (assembly GCA_030411455.1). NCBI lineage: Eukaryota > Fungi > Ascomycota > Eurotiomycetes > Onygenales > Arthrodermataceae > Arthroderma > Arthroderma sp. MBC 290. The sequence continues at coordinate 159,365 of JAPERC010000038.1, read as the reverse complement.
TCTCCGGCTTCAAGTCTCGATGTACAATGCCATGGTCGTGGAGATATGCAACGGCGGAAAGAGTGGCCCGAACGATATCAGCTGCGTCGGATTCGTAGTAACTCCCTTTACGGCAGATACGGTCAAAGAGCTCTCCTCCCAGGGCAAGATCAGTGACAAGGTATACTAAAATAAACACATCAGCTTCTGCTTAGAGACCAGACTGCTTCAGCAGAATCGTACAGTTGTTCATCGTCTCAAAGTAATCCACCAGCGTAAGGATATTTTGGTGGCCCATTGAGACCCTTTTAAGGACGGCAATCTCATTTCGAACCTATGATAGTGCGACAGCAACGAATTAGCCTGCTGATTTCGATGTAGAATCACCAGTATCACTCCATCTCTTACCATGTGTTCTCTCCCGGCCATCAACCGCTTGTTGATAACCTTCGCCGCATAATATCGACCGGTATCTATATGCACACATTCCTTCACAACTGAGTAGGAGCCAGCTCCAAGGGTCTTCCCGGTCTTATACCGGCATGGTTGAACCTGAGGTTTCTGGGGTTGTGCGGCCATTTAGCGGTGAAGTGTCTGATAGATACTTTCTGGCAAAGCGAAAGAGCCGAAGGGTGTAGATCGAGTCTATCAGGGGTCAGCTAAAAGATGAAACGGTTTTCTTCGGAGTGGACCAAGTGCTCGAGGGCTTCTTGACGCCGTTCTCCGTAGGACCCGACAGAAATTCTCAGCGGAGAGACTTGCATACCTCAAAGCAGTTCGTGCAAGGCTAGGCTAATGCGGGGCAAGCGCAAACGCTTTGTGGCAAATATGAGTGAGGATTTCCAAAGCGAAGCTAGATGCTATCGGCCAGACGTCTCGTGTATATCGATGCTAAATGAATGTAGGTTGAATTTCGTTTGAAGTGATGGTAAATAAGGGAAGTTACTGTGAAGTTGCGGACCGTCGTTGAAAAGACCGAGAGATGCGATTCTTTTTGGTCCGGCGATCGGCCCCCACCATCGGTGAGATACAACTAACGGCGGCACAGCTGAATATCAGAGAAACAGACTACTATATCTATAGTATTCTAGCTAGAATAATTAACAGTATTCATTATTAAACTGTCTATGTGCATGCTCCAGGTATCACTTCGTCAAGAAAATAAAGGTACATAATCACCCCAGAACGCCTGGCAACTTCACCTCGTCAAAACATAACAAGCAGAGTAGATATATCCATGACCATCACGACATAACCCTTTGAAAAGACGGTGAAAATGATAGTAACCACTATTTCAAACCCCCTCCAGCATTTCTTGTGTCACAGAACTCAACATCTTCAAACAATGAAATCCGGCAACACTATCGTAGACCTTCAACTTCCTCTCTACCGACAACTTATCCACGGTTCCTGCCCAGGGGCCACCGCAGGCGCAGTGCTCCATGAGTGGATTAGCCATGATACCTTTGCACTTCGCGCATTTGAGGTCTTGCATATGCCATTCCACAACCAGGCCATGCACCTCACCAATCAGCCGTTCCTCCAGGGAGAGGCGGTCATACTCGGTGTTGCAAGAAGGACAACACCAAGGGGTAGCAGAAGGATCACTGCTGCTTTCTCCTTCGCTAGGTAGCAGATCCGGGTCTCGACAGAGATCAATATCCCGTGTGGTGGTGCAGTTGTGACAAATGACTTGCGACAGGATTAAGCTGGCTCCGGGTTCTTGGAATTTACCCTCATCACTAAACTCCCTGATGTCGAAGAGGAATAAAAGTTCCCGTCGTAGCAGCCTAACCTCAAGAGATGTATACTTTGCAAGACCCAGAACTTGCATGAGATATTTGACCAGTTCCAGAGTGGGATTTCGTTGATCCTTTGGCTTGTGTTTTATGTCGCCTGGAAGTGCCGGGAACATATAATCGGAAGCCAATTCGGGGCGAAGCATCTCTTCGCGCTGTCGACGAATCAACCCGGCTATTTGTCTTTTCAATGCCTTGGAGAAAGATTCACTTAGGACAGAAGTAATTTCCACGCCGTCGGTATCTTCATTCTGTGGCCGGAATGGAAGCTGGGTAGGTCGGGGAGTGCTCTCCTCGTTCTGTATTGCAGGCTTCTTGAGCCCATGCATTATTTCAATGTACTCAATGACCCAGTCGCTGAACACAGGTTGTAATGGTGTTGGGAGGAACCGGCTTAATTGCCAGTTCATGACGGTTTCTAGCTGTTGGTTTTCAGCCTCGACGACTTCCTGGCATGATTTTCCCCCGAAATTAAATTCATCTTGCCAAAGAAGGTAATCCCAGTACTCCTTAATCTCGAGATCCAAGAAGTGGAAAAGCGGTTTTGCCTTGATCGACTTGACAATATATTGGCTGTATGCATATGCGTTACCAACTTCAGTTTTCGAAGTCTGTAACAATAGCCGGTTGGGGCTAGCATAAACAATGTTAGAGCCAACCCGTCTGAACATCGCGATAAGCTGCTGTAATGCCTTTTTCGACATCATTTGCACGTGCTGATACAAGGCCAGGTCGTAGAGACAGCAGTCGGGACTTTCAACCCATCTGGTTAGATGCTGTACCATCACATCTGCCAGTGCTACCCCCTGACAAGCTTCGTTCCACCAAGACTTCACCATATTACGCAACACCATAATGCTTGCTGAGGAAAATGCTGTATCTGAGTATAGAACCCCAGCTCCGTCAGAAACCTCTTGGCCGTCTGTTGGAGCGGTTGGATTGAGAAGAGTGGATTCGTTACCCTCAAGGTCGTTGATTAAAGAAGATGTGAGGATCGTGTTTGTCGCAAGATTTCGGATATCGAGTTCGATACATACGGATGAGTAGGAACCGGGGTTATTGATTTTGGGGATTTCGACTTGATACATCGGAGCGAGAACATTGTCCTGCTCATAGCCGCCGTGATCTGGTAGGGGAGATGGCGACCACCATAGGACAATGTTATTTTGTTGCAGACGGCGAGCGTATGCGATATCAATCAGGTACTTTGGGTCGTCATTTTCTAGGTTCCCAATTGGGATATCTCCGTATCTTGAAAATTCAAGGAGGTGGTGTATCCATGAATCAAGGGCAAGATAGTGCATTACGGTTTGCCTTGCAGCATAGGACTGCCAGCCTAGCGGCGGTAGTTCGTTATCCGAAGGTTCGGATTTCAATGATATAAATGGGTGTTCTTTTAGACCAGGTATATGCCGAGATAATTGGCGTCCTCTCGGTGACTGGATCACGACTAGGATGGGCAAGGTGCTGTCAGAACGGTATTTTCTGAGGAGATCGCCGACCTCTAGATGTGCCTTGCGCTTGGTCGTCACATTTGATATTTTGAAGCTGATCTTTTCCTGGTATTCAAAAATTTGCTGCCACGAACCCCCGTCTTGCTCATTAAGCTTCCGCTGGTAGGCATCCGCATATATTTTGTCGACGTTGGGAAAGCCCTGTAGCTCCCTCTGCTTCGTGAGGACGATGAGGTATGCTTCTTCAGATTGCGTGGAAAATACAGCGAATATTTCTCGTTCGCCCGATGCGATATGATATATAAAGACATGTCGAAAGGTTGAGCCTTCCAGATATTTTTTCGTCGATGATGCACGCAGCAGGGTTGACAGTTCGAAGCCTTGCTCCAACCCCTTCCCGAGCACTCCTCTTTGGTCTTCATCGAACGCACAAAGGTTCCCTAGGTTTAACACAGCACGAACATCAAACGGAACCTTGGTTTCGTAGACTCCTTCAACACTAGGATGGTTAAAGAGCACCGCCACTTTTTCTTTCTCCTTGCGATAAACGGTTTCAGGCATTGTTAACTTGAACAAATGAACAGATGGATGGCCGTTGGGTAACGTATGATTCACCTTCTCCACCGAGCATTCCGGGATTTCAACATCAGGGAGCTCTTTATCCTTGAAATTGACAAACATTTGGCGAGGCACCTTGATCGTAATAGAATGAATCTTGCGATCTATCAGGATGAACGCCTTAACTTCCCCAGGAATATCGGCTTCCCGTATCTGAAGAATCTGCCAATCCTTCACGTAGGTAAGCTCCGCTTGATTTCTGAAAAAGTTGCTCAAGGGATCTGAGGCGGCGATGTTCCTTTCGCCGAATAATTTACGACGCCGTATTCGTGCCTGCTTTTGGATCTTCCACTTTTGTTTCTGATATCTCAGCCAGCCTTCATAATCCTCGGTCATCGATGGCATCGTAGGCGGCAGCGAAGCAAATGGGTCTGAACTTGTCGAAGCTTCTTCTGGCGCTTTTCGCTTCTGTAAGACCTTGCTGGCTTCCTGGATTTTCGTCCTCTGAGTTGATCGTTGCATGGCATCTTCAATATCACCACTTGATGGGAGACGATGATCCATGATGTTTGTCGACAAATCAGACAGAGGAGCTTTAGCAAAGAGATCTGTCATTTTCTTTTGCTTGAATCGATCTTCTTTACTGTTGATCCTACGCTGAAGCCAGTCTGGGTGGGCTATCCTCGGAACCGGATTCGAAAGCTTCTGTAAAGCGGCAGGAATCGTGATAAGTTTCTGTATGACTGACCCTAATCGTTCGAGATAATATTCCCAATCGATGATAGTACGAGGGTCCATGTCTCCGGGGTCTTCTTTCAGCCATTTTCTCAAAAAGAAGCGTTTCACCGTATGTTCCGCCGAAAAAATTGCCACGGGGATGGCACGTTCTGTCACCGGCGAGTTCCTCGGGGCAGAAGAAATAATGTATTTGCAGTTAAGTCCCTTATCCTTAATCATTTGGTCCCCTAAGAATTCCGCAAGCCGTTTCGCAGTTGTAAGAGACGTCGATTTTTGGCTACCATACTCTTCAACGGTCTTCGCCAAATTCTTGTTCTCGCAGATGAGGTCTATGAGCTCTTCATCGGCTAGTGTGGTCCCATGCATATAGAGAACATCCAACCATCTGTTTGCAACCTCCGCAACCGCTGCATACGTTTCTTGGAGAGTGGTTCCTTCAAGGAAGAACTTGAATATTTGCGTTTGGAATATCTTGATGAGTTTCAACTCTCCACGTCTCTTGACCTCAAAACCCTTAAGCTCAGCTAAAGAGCCATCATGGTTGAAAACCGCATAACGCTTCTTCAAATTTTTGTCTTCCTCCTTAGACGTCGGAAGGATCATCGCCCTATATGGTCCGTCAACCTCGAAGAAGATGGAATTGTCGCTGTGAGTTTCATATCTGAAGTTGACGGGATCAACAAGCGTTTGGTATTGGTGGTTTGTGAAGCCTCCATGAACAAGATGGTTAAGCATGACACAAGGATATGATATAGGCATCTTTTTTCCGTTCTTTAATTTGAAGGCGAAATTTTCGGGGAATGTGGCAGGAAGCATACACCAGATACCATCGGTATCAAGTTCCAGTGGCCGCCCGATACGCTCCACAAGTTCTCTAGCCATTTGAATGATATGGGCACCAGTGAGACATGTAACTCCCGCCATTTCCATAGAATACCAGCGAGATCCCTTGCGCATAACATATCCGTAGAAACTGTTTAAAATAACTTTGTGCGCCAATTGAAGGGAGTCGAATAGTACAACCATCTTCTTGGCCTCTTCAACCTCGGGGGCCAGGGCACCAGATGCCTTGAGCGCATCAGCCTTTCCTTTCCAGACCTTTTGTTGACCCTTAAACTCATATCTTCGATCTCGAAAATTGCGAACTGTGTCCACGTAAAAGGGGTTTTCCCTTTGACAGATAATAGCTTCGCGTTCGATGACTTTATTTTCACGAATCTTGTGATAAATCTTTTTGGAGTAATCTTGCAGGCGTTTTCTGACGATATCCGCTTGCTCTCCCTCGTTTAACTCCTCGAATGTCTTCATCGGGCTGTTCTTATACTTGCCGGGGAACCTTTCGTTTGCAACTGCGCGTCGAATCATATTGTACTCGTCTCGTTTGGCGGGAAGGAATTCTCCTCTCCATGACCATGGGAGGCGACGATCACACGTTTTCCCAGGTCGATTGAAGTCACACGCGGCGCAATCTGATTCTTTAATCATAGAGTCCGGCTGTAATCTGTTGGTGGTCATGATATTCGGATACATAGCAGCAACGTCTAGATGGTATATAGACGGCCGCTCATTTCTGTTGGGTGTTTCCTTGAGGTTGATCAGTCGCTCGGTTATTTGTGCTTTTACCTCCTCATAGTTTGTCACATCATCAAGTGACTTCTTCTCTTCGACCTCAATGCTGAACTTGAGTGCTGCGTCAAGATCGCGAAGCAATTCATCAATAGCAGAGGTTTCGACAGAAAAATTCACGGGGATATCACTTCTAAAGACACCAGCTTCCAAACTCTCGACGTGTCCTCCAACGTACGTCTCGGAGTCGATCAAATGGCCGTTCCAAAATGACTCCTTTGGGTCCACGTACTTGTTAGGAAGAATGATGTTGCCTTTATAGGCTTGAACCATAAGCAGCATTTCGCACAAGGTCCCGGTTCCTTTGCGAAGGACGTCATCCGGATTCAGGGGAAGAACTGTGCAGAGGGAGAAGATAAAGGGGTGGATGTATTTCATGTACAAATAATAAGTTGCAACAGCATCGGAAACTGAGTATTCGGCAAGCGTTTGGGGGCGTTCACTTGCATATTTCGTCATAAGTTCAGGGTCAATCTCATCAGGGTCATAACCTAGTTTAGCCACTGTCACAGCTTTTAGGCCGCGGCTCCCTTGAGGTAGGTAGCTGTCTCTGTTAACCCAGGCAAAACAATCCATGTGGACACAGTAATCGCATTGATATATGTCCTCATTATTTTTCTTGAATCCGATTTCAGCGTACATATCCATACCTTGCACGCTCGCTCGGGCTTCAACAAACGGCCAATCAAAGAAATCACCGTTATAGGTCGCGATAACGGTTGGTTTAACTTCTTTAACATGGGAGAAAAATCGTTCAAGCAGAGCTTTTTCATCTGGTTCGTTGAATATTGTAAACGGCCCTTCGTACTCTGGCTTGGGGGTATATTCGAAGTTACTGATATCTTCTGAGACAATCTCTCTGTTCGTGATGAGGTAACCTTGACCATCAATCATATAAGATATCATTGTTATTTGATCGATGACCGCATCTGGAAACTTTAAAGGAAGCTTCGTGGTCTCGATATCGAAGGCAAGCACGACGGGATCCGCTCGCTGTAATCTGTCTTCAATGCAAGATAAAGATATAACGCCGTGGTCTGCTTTCACGGTATACCATTTTCCAATGCGAATGTCTACACAATATAAGTCAAACAGGCCCCCCTATCAGTAGGATGTTGAGACGAACCTTTGTCAATGGCAACGCGGACATGGTAAGGAACATCGTATTCTCTAATATCAACAATAAATTGAGTTGCATCAGAGAGAACATTTTGCCCGCGATCGTTCATTTCTTCTTCATATAGGTCAAAGCCAGCATTTGCGCTATACAGATCGTTAGTGCCGTGCTTTCCAAACCCCAAATTGAGCCCTTACCTTGCAATCTCCGCATATGTGTCCATCGGGTTGACATTCTTCTTATTCTTCTCGGCAATCGGGAGTATCGCCTTACGAACCGCGAGTAGATTCGCTACATTGGCAAAGCTCAGTTGAAGAAACCGCCGTTTATAACCAAGCAAATGATTGGGCATCTGCAAGTCCTCCTTTTCCACTAGACTCACGCCCTTGACCAAATCCTCGAAGCTTCGTTTGCACCATTCCTCGACCTCGGCCTCATGGCCCCGCTTGATCGCTATTAGGAAATATGGATCATATTCAACGACAGCCTTGAAGCTGCCGCCATCGTCTTGCAGAAAGTAGTACTCCACGCCAGCTCGGCCTCCGGGAACCTTTGAATCTTCAATTGTTGTACTATGCATATTAATCAACCAGCCGGCGCGTTTCTTTCCACTCTCGAATCTTGTAAACCCCATCGCCTCGTCGATGCTGTTGGCCAGCTTAAGCGCCTGGAATTTTTCATCTTGCGACGTGACTTCGGACGATCTAAGGGAGGAGAATTCGACTGTTTTCGATCGCTTCGGACCCGATGAGGAGCCATTCGGTCTGAACTTGCTTCCATATTTGCTAGGCTTTCTTGGGGGCATTATAAAAGGCGGTTTGCTCTGCAAGCTCAAGGAGTCCGAGGGGAATTCATTAAGGATATGTCGCGCTCGTAATTAAAATTCAGTTCGTTACAACATCAGTCAAATTGGAGCCTATACGCCAAAAATATGGCCTTGCTCGAAAAGTAATCGTTTCTAAAAAAAAAAAGCTGGTTGATATTCAAAATTTACTGACCATCAAACGTTTCAATTAATGAGATTCAAATGCGCGTCTCGCGTCTCGTCTTGGCGCGTCAAGCCATCCCTCGGAGTAAATATCTATATATGGTTAGTGGTATACCGAGCGCCAAGGCTTTGGGATCTTCCGGCGGCAGCGAGTTTATTTGCGATTGAATCAGGCGTTGCTGATGAAGAAACCCGGTGTGTTCATGCGAAGATGGCGGCAGACTCGAGAGATCCGAATATACCTGCGGCAGGTTCGTCCGACAACGTGGAATCCTCTCAAAATAACCCAAAATATGCTCCAAAGTCGCAAACAGGCCAGCTCTGGAACGAGTTCGGCAACCCTCAGCAACCAGTTAATTTAATGCCTGGTGGTACCTATAACTCGGCCGGAGGCAAACCCAAAGAAGTAACATTGAGCGATACAGTGAAATCGCTCTCTTTTAAAGACCTTGGGTCGTTCTATATGGCGCCCTGCGCTCGAGATTCCCTTTTAATTGGCATTGGCACAGGCTTTAGCGTTGGAGGAATAAAGGCTATACTGGGAGGTACGTGAGAGGCAGGTGGTGGTGCCATTGGTTTGCACAAAGGATATTAACCGGGCACTAGGCTTGCGTTCGCTATGGTCTGCTAGTAATTGGGCAGTTGGCTCCTTTGCTCTGGCTTCGTTCGCCGCACACGAGTTTTGCCAGAAACGCCGGGCCCTGGAACGCGAAGGGATGCAAGAAGCGCAGACTTTGATGAAAGAGCTGAAGTTGAGGAAGCAAAAGGAACAGGAAGAGGCACGCAAAGAAGCCGCACGCCGTGAAGAGGAGGAACGGCGCCGGAAGAGCTGGACGAACTTGTCGAACTACAAATTTTGGTAACCAAAAAGGATATTGCATTTACTGGGAGTCAGGTGGTCTTATTTTGTTGTTGATAGAGCTCTGTGGGAATTTAGCTCTTCGTCGAAAGAGACGAAGTTGCAGTTGCGGCTGGAGAAGATTTCTTGGGTCGAAATCTGCCTCCTACTTGTATTTGTATAAACTAGACTGTTATATGTCGAACTTGACCCTCTTCTGGTTGGTAGCATTTTGTGGGTGGTTAGGATCGGCAGCAATACCATCACGCCTCTCCCTTCTTTTATTCCGAGCTTCGCGTGATTCGCGCTTGTTCCATTCGGCAATCTGTGTCTTCCGTCGCTGTGCTCTATCCCACGCCACTGTTGCCGATGGTTTAAACCCAACTCCATTCAAGCCGTATCCATCATCATTGGGGTCTTTCGCATCGTATCCAGTTATTTCAGACTCTTGCCAGGTGAGCGAATTTTCTTCCAAGCCTTTCTCGAGCGGAGGTGACTTATAACGGGTTCGATGCGGCTGTTGATCCTTCACTCTGGCTGTTGCCGGAGACAAAGAGACAGCCGATGGAGGCTCAATTTGGCCACCGCTATTAATTCCTAATTGCTTCTCGCCGCCAGTCGGTGCAGCTGTTCCCGTAGACAGTCTAGGGCTCTTAGCGGAAGGGACAACTTCTTTAACTTCCCTTGCGACTCCCCCATGCTTGGTAGAGGAGAGCCCATCAGGATTTTGAGTAGTTTTTATGTCAAGATCGCGTAGCCGGCCAGCGACTAAACCACGAGGGCTGTCATTGCCTTCAACGCTTCCATCGCCCCCGTGATTTGTGGTATCACAGCACAAAGTAGTCAATGGCCTTGCGGGTGAGGCCTCCCGATGATCATCTTCGTCTCGTTTTCGCTTTCGAGAGCTGTGAAAGGCCAAAACTTTTTGTTCCATCTTGACAGTCTCACGGACTTGATCCCAAGGCTTAGCAACGCTGGATTTTCAATTGAGGGCCTCTGTTAATGGGAACTAAGGCATGATGGTAAACAGGCCGAGTGAGAAAACATGTGAATTGTTCGCGCAGTTGAAACTTCTAACACCAGAATGATTTCAGTCTCCAGTCATGGTTGCTGCCATTCCCTGTAACTTCGTTTGCCCGTCATCACATATGATGATCTTGAAACTTCGCATTTCACGACGACGAGGGCGTTCCACATCGATTAGCCGCCGTGATGACTAAGATGGCTATGGAATATCAGCAACGAGACGAGACGAAGAGAGCAGAGGCACGACAGGCAAGAGTTTCGGGGACGGTATGAAATGCTACATATTCGATCCGATCACATTAGACTTACAAGATTCTAAATACTATCAAATCGAGACTAACGTAGAAAATCGAAGTAAATTTACAGATAAGACCAACAAACCTCTTCCATCCCATAACGAACAAACATGTTTTCAAAGATATCCTATGGTAACGCCGAATCGAAGACTCCCAAAAATCAAAGCGCTCATTTCTTTTGCTTTTTCTTTTCTGTACCGACGTCGCTATCCCGCTTTCTCTTCTTCTTGGGAGAGGCATCACCATCGGCGTCCTTTGCGGCCTTCTCTTTCTTATCCTTCTTCTTATCCTTCTTCTCCTTCTTTTCTTTCTTCTCCTTCTTGTCCTTCTTCTTCTCTGCCTTCTCGTCAACGTCTTTCATCTCCTCGTCACCATCTTCATCAATCTGTATGTCCGCCAAGATCGAATCCATGGCAGATTTCTAGTGGTTATGTTAGCCAGGTATCATATACACGTGTGAATCAAGAAGAACATACCATGGCGACTTCGTTCTTAGTGGGAGGAGCACCGGATGCATAGAACTCCAACCGTTCCTCGACCTGGTTTCGGAGGACTTCTCCAAATTTGGTGGATGGCTCTTCGGAGAAGTTGTCTATCCTGGAAGCAATAGAACACTTGTTGGCCAAGAATCGAGAAATGCGGCCTTTGTTCTTGGTGCTAGCTCGTCCAATAAAAGAGGAATGATAGAGTAGACCATATTTTGGGGTATTGCCCTTTGTCTTGAGAGCTCTGAACAAAGCCTTCTCGGCACCAAGGATTTGGACGGTCGAAGCTGGATACTTGGATAGATTTGTTAAGCTTCCGGCGTGAGAAATCAAACGGGCGCCAACTACTTCTCCGATAAGGGCGGCCAAGTTTGGTGCGACGACGCTCATCTTAGAAACCAAGTAGGCGTACAAAGACTTGCGATACTCTGCAAGGCTGACAACCCGCTTTGCGAAAGCGACAACATTCTCCATATCGGTTGCCGAGATATCCTGGCCCATACTGTGCTTTCCAGCATCAATGATACTCTGTGCGACTGCCTCATCATCATCAACAATGGCTGCCAAGTCATGAAGCTTCTCCTCCGTAAGCTCTTTTTTATTCTGGACGAAGAGCGCAACGCGGGCGTATCGATGATTGTCAGAGACAATCTTGACCAACTCGGGAAAATGCCACGAATACCACTCTCGGACTCGCATCGAAAAGGTGTTGATAGCCTTGTCTAGCTGGTCAAGAATTGCAATCGCCTGAATGATATGGTTGTCGTCGCGCTGCACAGAGAACTTGACCTTTGCTCTAGAATATGCGTGTCCAAGACCCAATTGCGCTGTGTTCAAGTCGCCTTCCCGAAGTTGCTTCAGCAGTTTGTTGGCGTGCAACCGAATTCCGCGCAGCATGTCTTGGACAATCTCGCTTGTATCGCCGGTTTCGTACTCAACATGTGGGAAAGCCGACTTCAAGCTACCAGCTAGAGCCTTGTCGGAGACACCAACTACCGCGCTCTTCTTCTTGCTCGCTTTTGGTAGATTTAATTCGAGGAAAGAAATGAGGGTTTCCGAGGCCACACCTTCGGAGATGTCATTGATTTCGCTAAGGGCTTGCTTGTTATTCCTAGCAGGATGTCAGCACTAGATAAAATAGCAGCAATTTTGATTTTAGCTTACTCAAAGGGTAGGAAGCCAGCCAATTCAACCATCTTGCCGAATTTTCCAAGGTCTTGCATCGCGGATTGCACCTCTTTTAGCCGATTGCCCACTGTGTCGGCCTGGTGAACAGACTTGAAAAGTGCGTAGCCCATGGGGCCTTCGAAGAGGAGAAAGTCCGCCATGGTTGCTAGAGAATGTCTAAGAGATACAGCAACGATGCTCTCATAAACAAAAAAGAGGATAATATATGTTGAGGCAGGCTACCCAACTCGCGAGGAAAATTTCATTGGATAGGGAAAAAAGAAGTCAGGTTGAAGCTAAAGCCAATTTTTTCTGTGGACGCGCTAGTGCGGAATTGGAATGTGTGTGGTTTTCCAAACCAAGACAGCTCGCAAGCTACGACAATTTATATGATCTCTCCCCACGTCGCTCTTTTCTCTGCAACCACGCCGCGAAGAGAAGAAGAAGCAGTCTGTATACTTACATTCGGAGGAAATAAGGCGACAATTACCTTGTTTCGGTCACGATGTCTGCTACGCAATTACTAAACCCAAAGGCCGAGTCGAGAGTACGGTTTCCCCTCCTCCTCCCAGTTGAAGATTCAACATACAATCACAAACATAGACTAACGCAATAAACAGCGGCGTAGAGAAGCCCTCAAGGTAAACATCAGCGCTGGTGAAGGGCTTCAAGATGTTCTCAAATCAAACTTGGGACCTTCGGGTACGATAAAAATGTATGGTGACCCTTTCCCCGCGATGCTTCCAACCTTTGTAAACTGACCGAATTTTAGGCTTGTGGACGGCGCGGGTGCGGTACGGATAATATGCCTTAGAAATTCTATCGTACAGGCTCTGATATTTGGGATATGCAGATTAAACTCACTAAGGATGGGAATGTTCTATTGCGAGAAATGGTATGTTGGCTTCGCCAAATGTCAGGGAAATGGAAATGTGATGCTAACCAACCCTTTCAGCAAATTCAAAATCCTACAGCGGTACTACTCCCTTGACTCCTTCCGCTATAACCCTTACTGATAATTCAACTTCAAGGTCATGATCGCCCGTGCTGCAACTGCGCAAGATGACATAACCGGAGATGGTACAACTTCAGTGGTCCTGCTTGTAGGAGAGTTGCTTAAGCAAGCCGATCGACATATAACCGAAGGTCTACACCCTCGCGTGATAACTGATGGTTATGAACTTGCTAAGGATGAGGCGCTCAAGGTATATTCAAAACGCTACATGTACTTACGATCTGCACCGCGGCTAATATGATGGCAGTTCCTTGATGGTTTCAAAATCCAACGAGATATTGACAGAGAGCTACTCATTTCTGTTACCCGCACATCCCTTTCGACAAAGCTTAACCGCTCTCTTGCCGAAAAATTAACCCCATCGATAGTCGATGCTGTCCTCGCAATCCACCGAGCTCCCGCGAAACCCGATTTGCATATGATTGAGATCATGAAAATGCAACACCGCACTGCGTCAGATACCCAGCTTATCCGAGGTCTTGCTCTGGATCACGGTGCTCGCCACCCCGATATGCCGAAGCGTGTCGAGAACGCCTTTATCCTCACATTAAACGTGAGTCTTGAATACGAGAAGTCGGAGATCAACTCCAGCTTCTACTATTCAACTGCAGAGCAGCGTGATAAGTTGGTTGAGAGTGAACGCAGATTTGTTGATGACAAATTGCGGAAGATTGTTGAACTCAAGAAGCAAGTGTGCGGGAATGATCCGAAGAAGGGCTTTGTGGTTATCAATCAGAAGGGTATCGACCCGCTCAGTCTTGATGTTCTTGTAAAGAACGGTATACTCGCCTTGAGGAGAGCAAAGCGGAGGAATATGGAACGATTGCAATTAATTTGCGGAGGTACTGCGCAAAATAGCGTGGATGAGCTGACACCCGACGACCTTGGTTGGGCCGGCTTAGTCTATGAGCACCAGCTCGGCGAAGAGAAATTCACATTTGTCGAAGAAGTGAAGGACCCCAAGTCAGTCACCCTTCTCATCAAGGGCCCCAACCAGCACACAATTACACAGATCACGGAAGCTATTCGTGATGGCCTTCGCTCTGTGTACAATACGATCGTCGATGGATGTGTTGTTCCTGGTGCTGGTTCTTTCCAAGTTGCATGCGCTGCTCACCTTGCATCCGAAGCGTTCCGCAAGACCGTCAAAGGGAAGGCCAAATGGGGCGTTGAAGCCTTTTCCGATGCCCTACTCATCATTCCCAAAACGCTCGCTGCAAACTCGGGCCATGATATCCAAGACTCTTTGGCTTCTTTGCAAGACGAGCACACGGATGGCAATGCTGCTGGTCTCGATCTCACAACTGGAGAGCCAATGGACCCTGTTCAAGAAGGCGTTTTTGACTCTTACCGAGTTTTGCGAAACTGTATAGCGTCTAGTGCCGGTATTGCCTCCAACCTCCTTCTTTGCGACGAACTTCTGAAGGCCAGACAAATGAGCAGACAGGGTGGCCCTGGGGGAATGGACGAGTGAGAGGTCTAGGGAGCATAAATTAAAAAGAGCTTCTTAAATATTCCAAGTGGCACTTACCCTCAAAAAAATAGAATATCAACCGCTTTAATATCAGATGGTTGCGCATACACCTCTCAAGAACGTTTCAAAAACTCCTAGTGATATATGTTTATACAAAGAAGTAGTGCTATCAAGGGTATCGTGTAAAAGAAACAAGACCACCACCCGCAAATACCTTTCCCCAACACCATCCATGCAAATGAGTTGTCAAATTTTAGCCAACACCTAACCCTCCTCCATTGCGGAACCACTAGCGCTTTCTCTGCTGTTCCCATGAGCCCATTCGCCAACGAACCCTTCATCCCTAACAGGGTCCCCAAGGTTGATTTTATGCGCCTTTACCCACTCGAGGGTATTCTTTTTACTGATGACCGCAGGCTCCGGGTCATCATTATCGTCCGCATGAGAGCCCTTTTTGCGCTTCTTTGTCGACTTCTCCGGTTCGGCTATCCCCATCGATTTCAAAGTAGTGATGACATCTTCAACCAGCATGCCAGTGCCCTGACTTATTTCACGAATTGTGATGGTCTCTCGAGTCTGTTTCTTCAGTGATTTCTTTCCCTTTGACGAGCTCGTACCGCCTGCAAGGTCGGCATTGTGTCCTACAGCTTCCGAGAGAAGAAATCGCGCAATTCTTTCCTCCCAAAATCTAACATAGCTTCTGTATCCCATCTCGCTAAGCGGCTTTTCAGGACCGCCTATTATACCGCCTTCCCAATCCCAAGCGCTCAGCTTGTAGCTGATACCCATGAGGAGCTTGCCAAGCTGCCGATGCTGATAGGGAGGAAATATGAGGATACAAGCCAGATTGTTCGCGTCCCATGATACTTTCTCTTTAGAGAAGTACCCTAGGATGTGATAGTCGTTCGAATCTAGAGGGTTTGTGAAGACGAGCGGGTAGTATAGGAACGAAGACACGTCAAAGAAGACAGACTTGTGGTCTAGAAATAGTTTGGCGAATAGCGAGAGGTTCTGCGCGAATAGTTTTTGTTGTTCACCATCAACCTCCCAGACTGAATATCCTCCATGGCTGTAGACTTGAGTCCCTATCGGCGTGTGTTTGTGCGCGCATAGCTGGGCATGGGCAATGTGGGCGTTCTTGTCTTCGGTGTACCGAAAACACCAGCGACATACATATAGCGTTTCAATGTATTTGGCCACAAGCTCGTCCGGATACCGCGAGTCATACCAGGTCTGAAATAATGTGTTCCCTAGCACCACCTGTTTTATTTTCCGGTCCATATTGCGTTTGACGGTCTGAGCGGGGTTGTCGACCGACATGGTGATGGTGCGGTTGGGCGTTTTACCAACAGGTAAGTCTTGTCGCCATTATCTGCTAACGAATTGACATTCTTTTCATTCGTAAGTCCTTGTAAGTTGGGTCGAGAGTAGAGCTATCTCACTGACGGTTGAGCTTTGCGTCTCCGCCGGCTTGCAGCGTTTGGTGCGTCCGTCTTGGCGTGGTACCCTAATCGGGTCTAGCGGGATGTGGGGGGAATGACGAGCAGGACCTGGAAAGCCGCGCCTGAACCTGAACTGTCTGTCATCCATCAAACCATCAAGCCATCCTTTGCCTCTTCGTCAGTATTGCTGTTGCCTAGCGATCTCGAAGTCCCTTTGCTTCTTTGGCCCTGTGTTGTTGTATTCTCTGCACAGCTGACTTGTTACGTACGCTGGTAAACGGGCTCTGAGCCCCCGACGCCAGCGAAACGAGGAGAATACGACTATCCGCCAAGCCTAGTCCCCTAGGCTGCAACTTTTGATATCTCAAAGCTCATATTCAGAAGAGTGCCCTTCATTCTCACGGGAACTCCGTCTTTTTGTCTCTCTGGAGCATCAAGTCGTTCCAAAGTCATCGGTGTAAAGACCTTGCCAAAATGCTGAAACCATTTCGCATCAAGGAGCTTAGTGATTCCGTTCCTGACGGAGGACCAGCAAAAGCAAAGGGTGAACATTTTCCACTGAGCTTCGCTGATACGATCTCTCCAGAGACGTATCAAGAAGCATCGTCATCCGTCCCACGAGCCTCGAACTATGGTGTCGTCCGGATCACAGAATACCAATATGAGGAAACCATATCTAACAACCCTGAGGCGAAGCTCTCTTATCTAGACGAGGACGATGGAGAGGTTGTAACTGTGAGTTGAAACCCGATCCTCTCATCCTGATTACTATC
This sequence comes from Arthroderma sp. MBC 290, assembly GCA_030411455.1. Taxonomy (NCBI): domain Eukaryota; kingdom Fungi; phylum Ascomycota; class Eurotiomycetes; order Onygenales; family Arthrodermataceae; genus Arthroderma; species Arthroderma sp. MBC 290. The sequence goes on along the minus strand of JAPERC010000038.1, from coordinate 142,590 downwards.
CTAAACTAACCTCTGCTCAGGTGGGTTCATCTCTAGAGCTTAAACAACGCCTTGACGACCCCTTACCCTCCTTCTCGTCCAGGTCTCAGTTACCTGGCCAAAACGAACTCGAGCCTGAGGCTATGCATATCTTTGACATTCGGAAATCTACGTCCGTCATAGACACCTGGAGAGGATACCAGGTCAGGCCTTATGACGACCATCCTGCTGTGCCACCTTCTTCTTTAGATAATAACCACACGCTGAGCCCAAGCAATCCACTTTCCCGTGGGGTTGGAGACGTAGACTGGGAGAACAAAAATCAAGGTCCTGTAGAACGCTGGACCGCTTTTTGCAATCCACCACGGCCTTCAAGTGAGCTAAAACTGGCTGGGTCTGAGCACAAGGGCGATGAGTATCTGCTTGGTTTGAACGAAAACCCAAAAGAGACTACCGATTCCATCATGATCCCATACCCTCCTAACCCAACCCAAAGCTCACGAGCTTCACCCCCCTCTTTTCCTATCACCGAAGAAGGAAAGAAGCAGGTAAAATGCCCTCCACATTCCCATTCTTAGGTACGGAAATACTGATTAACCCCGTAGGCACAGGCTGCAGGTAAAAAGCTACGGGAATCGAGAAGTCTATACCAGCTGCAGACTCCGCTCTTCGATGCAGCTTCCAACACAAACAAAGAGAACTTTTGGAGCTCTTACCAACAAGCTAGTAATAGCGAACCACTGTCCCAGAGAGAGCCAGATAGCGATGAGTCACCTATAGAAGAGAAGCCACAACCTCTTTTGACTGCCTTTGAAAGCGAGTTATCTAAACTCATGAAGAGTCAAGAGCAACAGCCTCAAACGGCTGTGAAAGCTGAAGACCCAAGCCTCAATCTCAGTGCCATCACCGAGACACAAGTGGAGCCGAAATTGTCAGCCGATACTTCTTCAACAGAGTATAGTGCTGCTTCTCCCGATATATTCGGACAGGCTTTCCAAACCCTTATAGGCCGTATTACTCAAGTTACATCGGAACTTACCTCGCGGCTGCCCGAGGTTGAAGAAAGGCTGACCAGCATGCAAGAGCAAATTCCATTGCATATGCAAACCACAGTTCAGGATACGATTAAAGCTATGGGGTGTCATGTTCAAACACTCTCGGGGATCATGCAACACGCTACTGTCACCGCGCGATCAGCAACCAATAGAACCATGGAAGCAGAAAATTTATTTACCTCCCAAGTTGCTGGCCTTCGGGCACTTGCAGATGAACTTCGCCAAGTTGGCCAAAACCTCCTGGAGGCATTTGAGGCGGGTCGCCGTCAACAACCTCCAAGTAACTCACAGCCTAGGGAACCATCGGGAACCGGAGTGCCAAATTCTAGTTCAGCGAGATCCAGCGATGTTGAGCATGGGTTGAATACCGTAAATGAGCCCACCATCTCAAATGCTCCACACATTCATAGGGAATTATCAAAGGAGAGCGAGCTTATGGCGCCTTCACCAACGCTGACCAAAGGACTCCCGCAAGCACCGTCAGAAACGGACCAGGGCAAATTGTCTAGCGAATCTGAAGACTCATCACAGAACACCCTGCTTGTTAGCAACTTGTCTTCTCATACTACTGAAGACAAGCTTAGGGCAGCTTTGGCAAACAAAGGTTTCCTGGGCACAGTTACTTTATCCCGAGACCCATCTACTCAAAAACACCTCGGCTTCGGCACCATTCAATTTCCTTCACCTTATGCTGCATCCGGGGCGTTGAAGGCTCTTTCCGGTGCATGTATCAACGGCAAGTCCATTGATATCGAGTTTCTTGAAGGGCCCCCTCCTAACCAGTTGGAGAAGCCGGCCGTGGAGATGCCATGCAATTCACATCCAAGCAGCCTTGCATCAGAGCACAAAAAAACCTTGAAAACACGCCCAAGCGTCACTTTTGATGTCATTGATCCCTCAAGCAGTTCCGGACTTCGACGGGCCAAATCCCTTGGCGCTTTGCGATCACACAGAGGGAAGCGGGATGTGCAACACAATCCTCCACAACACTCGCCTACAGACAACTATCCGCGCCAACGCCCTTTTGATCATCACCGACCGAACCGCTGTGTCATGCGAAAGCGGAGCCTGCAAAGCCCCCACGCGCTATTAGATCAGCAGGACACAAACCCGGACCTCTCAGTGCGGTATCCATCATTGCTTAACTCAAACATTACAGGGAATGCCCCGTTCCTTAACGCGGATTCCGGATTCGCTATGAAACCTGTGGGTTCACGATATTTGGGATCCGCGTCAGCCACAAACTTATCCACGGAGCAACGCGACGGGCCCTCTCGATCCCAAGTCATGCCAACCGCACGCTCTACTCCACATAACGATGATCAACTGCTAGACATGGGATACTCTAAGTTTCCTACATACCAGCCGTCGCCACCCCCCGTCCCAGACAAGCTCCCTGGATCCTGGCCTTGGGAGTACGAATCACAGAAATGGGATATAATAGGCCGGCACTCTGGAACCTACGAAGAAGAGGACTCAAAAACTCCCCTTCGACGTGCAAAGTCAACCATTTCTCGTAGACCTACCCAAAAGCCAGGAGTAGAGATTACTCCTTCTTCTATCTATGACAACCCCTGGGCCACCCGAACCACACAACGACAACGGCATGGTCGCGATTTACCTTCCACCTATGTTGCCAACCAAGAGCGACCTGAGAGGGAAACAACCACTTTACACCGCAATGATGCATCAATACCGAGGGATATTCCGAACGTTCCTGGCACCTTTCCACCAGATGTTCAGACGGCTGCTGTAGCTCCAAATCAGCCATCGGCTAACATTGAAACATGCGTGAAACACCTTCAGACCCTAGGATTTGAGACCGAGGGAGGTCAGGATGCCGCCCGGCTGCGCATCTTTGCTGAAGCGGCAAAAGGCAGGCTTGAAGATGCCATTGAGATGATCGAGGAAGAGCGCAAAGCATATGAAGAGCAGCGGAGGTTCTCATGATGAGCAGCAGATGTGACTCGGCCATTTCTTTTCTCAATCTTTATTGGTATTGATTTAGGGTTCTTCTATTTTTTTTAATAGGGCTCCCATTGTATTTTCTCCCTATTTCTTTCTTTTTTCATTTCAATGTATAGCGAGCGACGGGTATTATATAGGTAAACAGTCATTTCCACCAGTTATTTCAATAGAAAATATTTCTCCTCCTTATCTCTTCACCATACAAAAGTTCTGGTCATGCAAATAAGAAAGCTTGGCATCACATGTCTGTCGTTGGCTCCAGCAAAAAGCTTCACGACGCCAGCCAGTGACTCGTACAATAAAAAACTACTTAGCAAGCTGATCAATTGGGCTATTCTAATGGGGAGACAGGCGATGAACGTCTGCCGGAGATATTTATCGTACTCTACGCCCCGTTTAACCAACCAGGCTGCACCTGTTCGATTACGATGCGCGCAAATATTCGAAGCCTCGAAACCTTCTGGCGATAGCCCCGGTGCGTTGGATAACCAGCAGATAAAACTACAGGGACATGTCAAATTTCTCAGGAAGCAGAAGCGCTGGGCTTTCGCACATATATCAGATGGGTCAACACTAAAGCCAGTGCAGGCTATATTGACACCAGAACAAGCAGATACGTACGTGCATCGGCAGTCTCCCCGCGCCTGGTGAATTCTCGCATAAAGCACCCAGGAATGGATATATCTGATTGCTAAAGGCAGTATTGGGTAATTGTAGGTTAACTCAAGGCGCAGCTGTTGAGATATCTGGGATATGGAAGCCAGCCCCCGCCGGTAAACAGCAGAGTCATGAATTGCAAGCGACAAGCGTCAACATCGTTGGCGAAGCAGATCCCGCAGTAAGTTCATACAAGTCGAGACATGTCCCTCTCTACTCGGTCGCGGTATATTCCGACACTGACATACCTTCTCAATCATAGACCTATCCAATCCAAAAGAAATTCCACACTCAAGACTTCCTCCGACAGCTACCGCACCTACGACTACGAACCCCATTCAACTCCTTACTGTCCCGTTTACGATCCGAATTCACTTTCCAGGCCGCAAATGTTTTCCGTTCACAAGCTGGTAGTGGGTTCACCCAAGTTCAACCCCCGTTAATTACGTCGTCGGATTGTGAGGGGGCTGGAGAAGTGTTCAAGCTTGCACCGCGCGAGACACCCTCCGTGGAAGGGCAACCTATCGATTTTTTCCGCTCGCCGAAATATCTTACAGTGTCGTCACAGTTGCATTTAGAAGCCTACGCAGCAGATTTAGGCAACGTATGGACACTATCCCCTACCTTCCGAGCAGAAAAAAGCGACACGCCGAGACACCTGAGCGAGTTTTATATGCTAGAGGCGGAAATGAACTTCATGAAAGATTTACACTCGCTCACATCGTTTGTTGAGTCATATATCAGAGACCTAACAAAGCGCGTATACGAAAGTCCTGCTGCACAGGAACTTTTCGAGTTCAAAGCGACAGACGACCCTACTAAGGATCCAATCGAAGTCGACCTTCGTGCAAGGTGGCTTGGGCTGATAGAAGGTGAAGAGTGGCCGAGAATCACATATAGTAAGGCAATCGAGATTCTCCAAAATGCAGTAAAGTCTAAAGATGCTGCCTTTGAGTTCGAGCCGTCATGGTCAGACGGCCTGCAACTGGAGCATGAGAAATTCTTGGTCGACACGATTGGCAAGGGTGTTCCCATCTTCGTCACTGACTATCCGAAGTCAGTTAAACCGTTCTATATGGCTCTATCTGAGTCTCAAACGACGGATGCTTCTCAGGCAGCTGCAGGTAGAGAAACGGTCGCTTGCTTCGATCTTCTTATGCCCGAAATCTGCGAAGTTGTGGGTGGATCAATGCGTGAGCCGGATCTCCAACGCCTGATCCAAAACATGCGTGACCATGGCCTCTTGAAAACCCGCACTTCTACTGAAGAGCTCTCTCCGGGCTCCGATGCCAACGCAACTTACCCTTTTCTCCTTCCCCGCGAGGAATTAAGCCACCTCCAGTGGTATGCAGACTTGAGGCGCTGGGGTAGCGCCCCACACGGCGGCTTTGGTCTCGGGTTCGATAGGCTGCTCGGGTATCTAGCAGGCATTAACAGCCTTAGAGACGTCGTTTCGTTCCCCAGATATTTTGGAAGAGCCGACTGCTAGGGAGGATGGATTGCTCATATACCCCCTGCATATTAATAAAATTGTACCATATTTAGACATCTCATCAGCTTATCCTGCGGCGTATGGAGCCCGATAGACTACTTATCCTGCTGTGCTGGAAGATGAATTTCTCGACCATTTGACCGACATCTCCTGTATCTACCTGTCATCATGATAGCATCTGAGCTTGAACCTAATAACACCAAGCTTTCCACTAGTTGGGAACTCGCCGCACAGGGAACCACGGTTGCAATTAGCGCACACCAATACCGTGTCATCGCAAACTTTAAAGCTGTGCTGACAGGAAGAGCGCCTCGGTTCGGCTGAGTTTCTAGTTCCGCGACAGAAACACAAAGCCAGTTAACTGGTTGAAAGGATGTATGCGGAACGCCCTTCGAGGAACCAACGTTGGTACGTCAACCCCTCTTCAACGCTTCCGAGCCCTCCCCTAAAGCTTATCCATATGTATACGAGCGAGGATTCAAGAGCGAATAGGTTAGTAACTTAGCGGCACGCAAGGGACATATAATAATAATAGCTTGATATTCATCGGATCGAGGATCGAGGATCGAGATGGTTGATCACCAAATGAGAAATTCATGCAAAGCATATCGATTTGCATAAATTCCGACAGTTCCGAGAGACGGATCATACACTTCATTCGCCCGAGTGATACACACACTATCCCCGCCCCATCGACACCAAGAACAGTAAAGAGGAGGCGTCGGAAAAGAAAGGAACAGAGTCGACTCATCATTCCGTCGGATTACCACAGCATTCATTCGTGTCCCAAGAAAAATGCCAAACAGTCAAGAACTCATGGGTAGCCCTATCCCCTCCATCGCTCAGCTGGAGTACGGAGCATTATTAAGACAAAGGTGGATTGGATGTAATCTGGTTAAAGTGTCTGTTTGACGCATTACGAGTGGGTAAAACGGAAACCAAGACATGCCAGGCCCCAGCCAAGCTCTTAGCGCTGCCTCAAGCTTGCCGATCTGGGCATAGACATGCCTGAAGGGATAGAGCGGGTCACAGGCTCATGAATCCACCAAGTGTGCTTGGTCATGGAGGAGAGAGTACCTAAACAGGGAATAAAACCGGCAGAAAGAAGGGAATTTCTTTTTCATTCCTTGGGGTTTCTGAAGGAGATCGTTTGAGGCCATTATTGTAGATCGCGGTGCAATTTTTGGAGCCTCAAATCAAGGCCTTGTTTGAAGGATCGGCGTTGTACCTGTACATAGTACAAATACACCCACAGATTTCCTTCAACATGAAGGAGTTGATGTAGATGTCCTGGCCCCGTAACGGCGGACATAAACATTTGTTTAAGCATGCGAATTACCATGCCAAGCCCGTAAGCGAGGGTGGGTCGATGGCGGAACCTTAATTATGCTTACAAGGTTAAATCGTCACCCTGTCGCCTTGCCAGGAGGGGGATACATACTACTTTGTACATACAGGCGCCCAGACAAGCCTTGATGTTTACGGATGTATATGTACACGCGGAGGAACGCCGGTCAATGAGAAGACTTTCCACACAAAGTGTCACGTTTTCCCATTTATGAGGACTCGAGAGACCGGGAACCTGGTACTCCCCAGCCATTAGACACAACTAGTCTCACTACAGTGCCCTTCTCGAATAGCTTCTTCCCCTGTATGTCACTGTGAGGGCTGGTGTCGATAGATGGTAGTGTTACATTTGGTGGAGGTGTATGCACTTACTTCCTACATAAACCGGCTTTCTTGGATGAGATTTTATCTTTTTCTCCAAGCGCACATCATCAATATGAATCAGACATAAGATTTTCGCATGGGTGGTCTCCATAGATGTGCGGTGATGGTGATCAATCACAGCCTCGCGATGCCACCTTTCGTCGATGTTATTATCGACGGCAACGTCCCACGGCCTGGTAAGCACAAAACGGAGTTGTCACAATCGCAGGGCGCGATATTGATCCAGAATAATCGATGTGGTACGAAGCATGATTCAAGGGTCGCGAGTCGTGGCTTGGCAACGCTGTGGTGATAACCCATTCATCCGTGCAGGAAGAAGCCAAGCAAGCCAAGATTGACATACGAAAAGTATGTGGCGTCATCCCTTGCCCACGCACAGGTTCGAAGGTTGTTTTTTTTTTCTTTTTTTTCTTGTTCTTTGCTGTCTCGTATTTCGTACCGTATTTCGGGGAATAAACAAGTCCATGGGAAAAACGGTCGATCCGTAAGAACGCGAAAGGGCCTCTGTGACGTTTCACAGACAAAATATTCTGGGCAAGTCGGTATGCCTGCGTGGATTTTGCGACAGTTTTGTCCGGACTATAATGCGAAGAAAAGGGAAGGTTTTTTGGATTCAAACTCCGTACATAAGCTTTGTGTGGCGCAAACTCAAATTATGATCTTAACCCTATATTTTTCTTTTTTTTTTCCTTCCGGCGTTTGTGACGGAAGTGTGTGTTGAACCCATACTTATGCAAAGAATTCACAGCCACGTTTTCTCCTCACTTTGGCCGTTTCTTGGGTGTGACTTCAGGGCGGATACTCATGAGCTAATTCTTTCGCCAGAGGGGCGAGATTCGATGATGGAGGCTCCGTGCGGTTCCCGTTGATAACGGAGATAAGGAAGAAGTGCCCAAGGCTTTGCCAAACTTGTAAAGTTGCATTATTCACATTTTCGTCGTTTAGTTCCCTTCCGTCGGCTATTCGAAAAGATCCATAGGCTTGTATTTGCTGCCGTGGATCTCGGGTAACAATTAACTCTAGAGACTCAGCAATTGCAGATGGAGCCCATGCATGAAAGGGAAAATCTTTTGCCGTCTGCCGTATAACCTCAACACCCTCCAGGTAAAGAGCTCACCATCCTATGTTTGTAAGATGCATGAGCGAATAATCATCATCCTTGATCGAAGAAATATGGAGTCAATGCCGACAGTGGCCGAGCGGGCTGAAGAACGACAGACAAGCTTTCACCACCTGTGGAGATGATAAGGAGAAGTCCCGAGGAGGAGGAGGAAGAAACCGGCAAGTGAGATACTCTTCGTCATTCCAAACTTGCGTTATACGAAGAAGCAAAAGAAAGCCAGAAAAAAAAAGAGAATTTCCACCAAGCATCGCTGCAGTGCAACAAACTAAGAAGAAAAAACCCACTGCGCAGTCGTATTACATAAGCGCCCAGAAGATGCCAAGTCCAATTTAGGTTTTTTAGGTTTGGCGAAGAAGTTTTTTAATGGATCCCTTTAGGCTTTTGGAGCCCATGTGGAGCTCTCCACCAGTTGGTGGAAATGCGCCATATCGATATCCAAAAGTATGTGTTGACGAAATGGAGTTTTATATGAGGGTGGAAAGACTCTCGCCGCTTACGGGGATGTCGGTTTAAGCTTACTGTAGTAAGCTTCGGTGTGTCCCAGAAAAGATATTAGAGGGAAAAGAAATACGCAAGTACAACGATGAAGTCGTCGGGAAAGGGCGCCACCAGCCTCTGCATTTCCATCATTTCTTTTTCCCGCCTATCCACCCCTCCCCAGGCTGCTTCTTTTTCTTCTTCTTGAGCAACGTGGTTATTGGTGTCCTGATTTGTCGTCCCTTGTTGTTTTGTGTGACAGCCCAGTGATACAGAGTAACTCTTTCCTCTGTAGCTATAATAGTGCTTGAAAATATCAAGCTCAAGAAACACGGAGCTGCCATGCTTTGTTGGCTTCGTAATCTATGCGTCCTCCATAACTACGGCCATGCATTTTAGTCCGGCTGGAGTTTGATGACAAGAAACTGCCAAGCGAACTTCCCTCCCAGTGTTATCCATATTAATACCCCATAATTACCTCTTAGAGATCAGGGAGCCAAAATAGCGCATGGACTGCTTGGCGGGTGTCTGGAGATTGCTGTAATCATTTGACTCAGACAGGATCACATTCATGGGAAAGACGTTATGACTCTCTCTCGTTCATCGTTCTCGTACCAGAGAGTTTGGATGTACCGTTTATGTTAAGTTTATGCCTAACCGCCATCTTTGTCGCACGGCCGGAAAGGATTGAACTCAAGATATAACCTTAACATTAGACATTTTGCCAATAATTATAGCTAAAGTTAAACGTACTCTCTTGGTTGACATAGCACAGAGCAAAAGGATCCAGCTCCCCCTGTACTGTACGCTATAACCTCCCTGTCAAGAGAAGAGGTCCATACAGTAGGCACCAGGAGAAAGGCTCCATATAGCATGATTATTAAATATATCTCAATCTCTGGGTTCATGGATATGTACGCCAAAGAAATGGCGCCAGAGTCAAGACTTCAATACACGTTTTAGGATTACAGATAAATACGGTTCCACCAAAAATGTTATTTTTATTATGGCATCTCACGTGGCTCTGCGCTTTTCTGCCCATCGAATCTTCTTCTCTTCTCTTCTTCAAACTAACAACGTCCTCTCTCTCTCACAACTACCCATCTCCTCTCTTCTTACCTATCTTCAGGCCCATGGCTAGACGGGATAAAGACAATAGAACGCGAAAGATCCCCGAGAGAGAAAAGAAAGCCTATCTTTTTCTTACTTGAATACCTTTTATCCTCCTCCCTTCCCCACGCATACTTCCTCACGCAGACGTTAATTCAGTTTCATCATCACCTATTTCGACGCCTTGTTTCCGTGGCATGGGTTTCATGATATCGCCTCGACCTGTATTCTATCTACACGGCTTGATATAGCTGGGTGTTGCTTTATTCTGCGCCACAAACTTACTCCAAGGGAGGGGCAGAGCAGTGCCAATCTAGGGTGAGTCGGTGGATTTCATAAAGATATATCTATATATCTGACTCCTATTACCTATTGCATACCTTCATATTCTTCCTGCTACATATCCCTTTTTGTTGCCGTTGCTACTTTCTCTATCTCTACTCTCCATATACCTTCTTTTGCCTTCTACCAAACCATGGTCTCTGCCGTACAACCTTCCTGCCACACAGACTTTGTATAATTACACCTTCCAGGCAAGAAATTCCTCGTTGTCTAACCTTATGCGTACAAGTATTATAACCTTACACACTCCTAAATCTTTGTCCTCGTACGAGTCCCCTGTTTTACCCATCCTATTTAGCTACCCAGGCGTCTTCGCACCCTGGGTTTTATTCCCCGCTCCGAACGGATTGGCAAAATGCTCTCATTTTCATTCCTGTTATCGGTTACATCTGTTTACTACAAGTTCTGGAAAATGCGTCCCACCGCACCCTTTCTCTCTAAATATTCAAGGCAATACACAGCCTTTAAAACCCACTGTTCACGCTTTCTATCTTTTTACTAAATCGGGTTGCATATGTGCCCCTTGACCTGACCGACCAGGGTATACTGATGAAAGCCGTCTTTAGATCACTTCGGCTTTACGGCGCCAATTTGACGAAGCGAGGAGAAGCATTTTATTCTCTAGAACAATAAGTGCCGGTAATCAGCACCAATAGACGGCAAGATGGAGACATACCACGGACATGTCCGCACTCCTGCGGATGCGATTATCCTCTTCGAGGCCTGTCGGATCGGACTCCTTCCTCGCGTGCAAAGACGACTTTCAGAAAAGGAAAGGCAGTCGATAAAATCCGGGTCCGTGTTCGTTTGGGATGAACGGGAAGCCGGTATGCGGAGATGGACGGACGGAAAGTCTTGGAGTGCCAGCAGGGTCTCGGGGAGCTTCTTGACATACCGCGAGATGGAGGGTAAACGAGGTGGAAACCACGCTTCGCAAGCATCAGCGTCGTCACGGGCTGGGAAAACACCAGATAGCAACCGAGGGAGCGATGAGGATCAAGGGGAAGCAGCCGAAGAAGGTCCCGATGGATACCGTTACAAACCTGATGGGTTAATGAAACAATCGTTCAGTATTACCACCTCCAATGGGCAGCATTTACATCTAATTAGCTATTATGCTCGATCACACCCGACAGTCCCAGGACTGAACCAACCATCTAGTGATCCAGCGTTGCGACATATTCGACCACAGAAAGGTTTATATCCAGAATCAAGCGTCAATGACCAGCAAAATTTACCTGTCGTAACTCGAGGCCCCATGCCCGGTGCAGCATTCTCCGTACCCCCTCCTCCCATGGCGCATTACGGTCGTCCCGCCGTCACTCACCCACATACATATCCCCCCTCGCCCTACACTTGGTCTCAGGCACCAATGCCGGGGCAATCTCATGTCCCTGTTATGTCGTATGTTTCCAACTATTTACCTCCATTAGCACCAGGAGCAAATGGGCACCCACCGTATCCTTACGCTCAACATCCTCATATGCATCCGCCACAACACCCTTACCCTCCGTATGGCACGGTCGTTCACCCCACAGATCCTTCCATGCATTCACATGTGCATCCCGGCCTGCACCATGACGCCGGCTCTACACATGGTGTCCCAGTATATGCCGCAGGTCGTGCTTCGGGGCCGCCACCGGGCACTTATGTTGCAGGAGGAGCTTCACATCCGCCGGGAACACAAGTAGATCCTCGTCTAGCAGGTTCACCAGCACCACCGCAACCAGCACCCGCCTACGAAACATCAGCTTCTATGCCACGAGTCCCCGTAACCGCCCCTACGCCAGCAGAGAACCGGCCGTACCCGGATAATTCAATACCGAATGGCCATAACCCCGAGGCACCGTCGAATTCATCGGCCACGGCGGTGCCAAGTATCAATGCCCTCATGAATTCAACTCCACCCGCACCTGGCGATGCCGATAGCCCGAAGGCACAAGGCTACCAACCACATGGCACGCCACTGACAAATGGCCATATGAATGGTGTATCCGCCGAGGGCCCGAAGGATATACCAAGTGACAAAATTGGATTCCGCGAAGACATGAGAGCTCTCCGACAACTTGACCGAGTTTTTACCGCCTTATAAAATATCCTTGTAAGGCTGGGTATTTGCAAATTCCTTTTCGACGTCCTAGAATGATACACTACTATTTACCTACTGAACCATGTAACAGCCATACTGCCTGCTATATACTCATCATGTCCATGTCACGCCCCATCATCTATTCAAGGTGCCTTTTACCGTTTCCTTCTCCGACCTTAGTTTTCAAGTTCCCAATTTATGTTTCAGTATGGTAAAAATGACGTTCTTCCTTCCCCACTGGTTTGAAATTGTAAGGAGCTTGATGAGCATTTGAAGGGGTCGAGTGGGGCTACCTGATGGAGTTCTTGATGCGTTTTTTCCATCCTTTTCTCCCCCTGATCTTCTCGGATCCGTCATTCCCGCTTTCTCCTCCGTCTTTATCTTTTGTATTTCTCTTATGAGCGGATCGTTATGGGCAAAAGTTAATGGGCTAAACTCGGATGGCAACCGGAGTCATGTCTTGTTTATTCATACCCCTTCCCCCTTCTGTGGGATAAGTTGAATCATTCTTTTTCCCTCCTCCTTTAATGTTGAGCCTTCAAAAATTCCTTGCTTTTTCACCTCAATATTCTTACTTGGCTCGAGAACCATTTGTTCTTGATCGAGCGATAATAGTAATGGTGATGAAGAATGATGGATGATTTCCGCGGGTGTGACTTGCTTATATGTGAACGATCTTATTTCATCAGCTTTGCATTCAGCCTATTGTGTCCGTACAAGCACGCAGGACTTTTCTATTTCAACATCCATCCGGTTTGCGAGTGCTGTTACGATGCTTTACCCTTCACTTCCAACCATGCATTTCACCGTCCAGCAGTTCGATATATACCCTCCTTTCAATACTCAAAGCCGCAACTCGTCCATAACTCTCTAACCACCTCAATCCCAGGTCTACTTCCAGATGATGGTGAGAAATCCAATATTAAATACCGCTTACACAAAAAGCACCGAATAGATGACCATGGATCTCTATCCTGCTTTCTGTATAACGCTTGTTCAATCGAATTGCGCGTTCCTCATACAGCGCACACTCTCACACTATGATGTCCATACTTATACTTATACCGGGCTATCACCACACTCTGTCGTACGGCGATGATTTCAAGATTTTCGATTCTAGACACCGACTCGCTTCTTATACTGGCTCATAAGTGGAAAGCGGAGAGTCAACTGCTTTTTGCTGCAATACGGGGTATGCAGTACATGTCATACCCTACCAGAATGGACTCCCTCGTACAGAGGTGGGGGCGGGTAGCGGACACAAACACATACACAGGCACAAGCACAAGGACAAGACAAGCCAGTCGCATCGTCATGGCTATGTCTCTGCTTCAAAGAAAGAAGCTGCTGAAGCCCCATTTCGATTTGTAGGGGGTACATGCATATGCGCATTATACCCGCACATATATACCATGCCTTTAGAAAGAGTTGCAGAACCGAGGGATAGATGTGGGAAGCGGCAGTAGGGGGTTTTGGGGTTGAAATTGAATTATGTCTGCTGGTAGATCGAAACGCGATCGTACCTAAGATGATAAGTATCCAGGCCCTGTGCCATAAGCGAGGACATATCTGCGTTGGCCAAAGATATTTTGAGGATAAGAGAGTGCATTATAGATGTATACACCTCGAAAGCTGGCAAACCGTCCCACCTTGGAGAGTGCTTGTTTAGGTAGTGAGATGAATTACATAGACGAGACTCATGAGCCCCGCAGATATAGGTGATGGATCGTTTATGACTCCAGCAGATAATATTTCTTTTACATATAAGGGAGATAGATAATTACTAATTCTAAAAGCACAGAAACGGTAAATGATCAAAGATGATAAAACAAGAAAAGAATAAAAGGGGAAAAGAAAAGAATAAAAGGGGAAAAGAAAAGAATAAAAGGGGAAGGGAAAAGAATAAAAGGGGAAGGGAAAAAAAAAGAAACCAAAACATCCCAAAGTGTGCATCTGTACATAAAATAGATAAGCCATAACATGTATTTGCGAAGGTATCTTGTTCGTTGCAACACCTTTCTGGGAGAGAACTCCTATTCTCCTGTTCATCGACGTTCGTACATACCTAGAATTTTAAACTGCTCATCAATCTCATCTTTGACCCATGTATCACCCCCACTCCTTATAAAAAATATATCCAACGCCAGTAGAGTAAGGAGATCTAATAGAGATAAAAACACCCAAAAAAAAAGGAAAATGGAAAAATTGGTGGTCAGGAGTGCCGGCCACACCCCAGTAAAAGTCTGATATGAACATTACACGTCTAGCATGCTCTTAATTCTCTGTGGCCTAGCCTGAGAGGTTAGGGTTTCACCAGATGATATGGTATCTGCGTTGCTCATCAGCCTATCGGTTCTAGGCCGAGACTCGGGATTTTGAGTGTCAGCATCCTCATAGCGGGGAGGAGCTTCATCATTGAATGTCTGGGCACTCGCGCGGTCCGTATAAGGCTTGGGAAGACCAAGAGTATCTAATTCGACATTTTGAGGCTTTTGCCTTCTCGCACCCGCTTCAAAAGCAAGATTCCTTAACCTGTCGTTGGGATTGGTGGCCGCAGCAGAGTTTTGGAATTCGGGTCTCAATCTCCTCCACCAAGCGGGCTTTCTTGTTCCTGCTGCTATGCCTAGTTCTTCATCCGTGGCACGTCCGCGCTCAACCCGCTGGTTGATCAGGGCTCTGTCTTCGTTCAGTTCTATCCAGCCATATAAGTTCAGAATGTAAAGAACGAGGAGGACGGGCGAATAGCCGAGACCGAATAGGTAGCCGGGATTACCGTCAAACTTGAGAGGAGAGATTGTCCATTCAAACGACGAGGCAATGGCGAAGGCCACTTTGATGATAGCCATGATATAAATCAAGAGGAGCTTGAGTGGGACCAAAGTCAAGTAGAAGGCGAACCACTTGCGGCCCCGAGGGCGAGATTTGTAGCGGTACAAGCTATGCGAGAAAGAATAGGCAATTATGATCAAGCAGACGGCCGCAAGGAAAGCGGCAGCTTTGAAGCGTGCATCGGTAGCAGCTGGTCGGGCTACCTGGTCTTGTTGGTCCGGGCTTCGCTGTTTCTGAATTGGAGTCCAGCTCCGAGGAATGGTCAAGAAAAAATTGAGGAAGCCGAATAGGTAAAAGACTAGAGGCATGTACAGCTCTTGTCGTTCTCTTGATGATCCGGGTGCAAACGCAAAATGGTCCCTGTCATATATTTGGCGTTCTTGCCATGATCCCCTAAAGTCGAGTTAGCCAACTATTCCAACTCATGTTCAAAACTGGAATCCAGGAGATGGTTGTCCGTTATTCTTACCAGTGCCTTACAGCTTCCCACACCACAGCAAGCATAACCGGGAGCATCAAGTGATAGAAGAAACTCTGTAGCACGATCGCCGTGCTCTGTAGATAATCCCGATCAACATCGATGCTCATAAAGCAGCTGATAGTACCACAGGCCCCGAGGAAGAGCATCCAATACCACTGCCACCGTCTCCCAACAATACTCCATTTCTTCTCAACCGGCACAAGGCGGGTACCGTGTTTTCGCAAATTGACGACGGAGAACAGTATCGTGATAGCGAACAGCGTGGCGAACGCAACACCAGTACCACCACGAGCCTCCAGTCCATTGATGGGGACATAGCAAGACGTTCCATTGATAAAGGTGCCGTTCCATAGCATATGCGGCGTGTATCGTTCGAATGTCAGCCAACAGTTCGATCCGTTGGAGAGGGTTCCATTGGAGTATAAGGTGTAGTTGAAATGGTTCAACGCGGTACGATTGAAATGGATGCCGTTGATTGTGGTGTCAGTTGCATTGTCCGGGTTAACCTCGAACTGAAGCAGCTCACGCAGGTCGAGCAAAGGCATGACGGCGTCGGCGGGGAGGGGACGAGTGGCTGGGAGACCGGTGTAGGCAATGGAGATACCTAGAGGGATTCAGGTCTCATCGGAGAAGCTGTGTCACCACCCAGAGCAGGTCAGGAGAGAGATGAAGAGGGGGACAAAGAGAAAGACGTTCGGTGGCTGAGGAACAGAAAAGTCAGACTGAAGACCGACCAGAAGAACGCGGCTTTTTCGGAACCACCAGAAAAACGTCACCAGAAACTTTTTTGCCCGCTCTTTGCTCGGGCCCGGCGCCGAGGCTTATGTAATGATGTCTTGGCAGATCTCTGTACGAGAAACTTCTTATTATGGACTAATAGCTATCATACAACAAGGGGTAAAACACATAGATGAGCATACAAAGAGTTGAAAAAAGACTGGAAATGTCATGGAAGTGCTCTGAGTTGATGGAAATCCGATCGACACCTTTACTTGCGCGTGCGTTGGCGTTTCAACCCAGCTTCACAGCTGTCATCGTGCCAGCTCAACTGCAAATCGTCAATATACCACTTCACGGCCTTTCCAGACACTGTGGCTTCGAATCTGATGTCTGCAATCCCACGGAAATCACCCCCAAATCCAATGGACGTCAACTTGCACTTGGTCTGCCCTGAGCAGGGGGAAATATTGAATGAAGCATTTCCAGCTGGGGTCTCGAAACCATCGGAGTACCTTGATGCTGATACTTGTACCACGCAAGTCTCGTTCACACCGGTGTTAGCACACCCAAAGTGGGCGGAAGAGGCATCAAACCAATAAATTTGATTCTTTGCACGGGGGCCACAGCCAAATCCCCCCTTTTTGTCTCCCTTGCCAGGATTCTGATCTGGGGTATAAACTCCTACATGCGGGCTTGACTCAGGTGTAAATGGTATACGTGGCGGTGGCCCGTATGACCAGCCACCAGACCAGAAGAAGTGGCGGTATGGGCTAAAAATTGGTGGAGATGAGGTGGTGTCTTCGTCAGGTGTTGAATATGCAGGGAGATCATCAAACTTTGTGCTCAGGAAGGTTAGCAGGTGCTCCAAGTTCTAGTGAAATAGGTGAGTTGCTTACATCAATCTCAAAATTACCAATTTCGCCACAGCTAGGGGGGGTTGATGGGGTAGACGTCTCGGATTGAGGCACCATTGTTGTCTTTGTCTCTGGTTCTATATTAGAAGCAAAGTTAGGGCGGTGTTGGATAAGGGACAGAGTTTTGGGATTGGTATATCTTACTAGATATCTCAGTCATTGCTGGCCGTGATGATGCTCCTGCTGTGGGAGTTGGTTTGCCGTCCCACTCATTAAGCCATGATACCACGCGGCCGTCCATCGTCACGACAACAACATCCCCGACCTGCCGCCGTCTATTTAGATAGCCTGTTGGTACCAGGGCTGGTAGCAAAGAAACAGGAAGCTCTGCCCGGTCGGTCCCAGCTTGGGGTACTGCGTTCTTCTCACCATTATATGCCATGATTGCGGATGTAGAAGTGTTCCAGCCTTGGGTTCTAGTTCCTTGGCGAGGAGATGATGATGCCAAAGGAGCACATGGCTTGCTTGTTGCCTCTCCTGGTTGATGCGTACCCAGTTCGGTGTCATGGCCGCCTATAATGGGCAGCGAAGGGATCAGCCCTCCAACGCTATCTTGCAATGTTAGCGTAACGCTGCTCGTTGCTGTAGAGGTTGGGCTAATTGCGTCCAGCTCAAGGCTTGGATCCTTCGTGATCAATGTTGGCATAATATCTTCATCGCCTTTCCACTGTGTTACCGTCACGGTAACAGTCGAAGCACACACATTCGGGTTGCTATGCTCTCCAATGATGGCCGATTCGGCAGGGAGAATGGTTGGCTTTGCAGGTTGATTGGCAGTTTCAGTATGCATCACATCATTGGATGTAATAATATCTACCTCAATGGAACTAGGAACTTCTGCCGGAAGCGCCTTCTCAATGGTGGGAGCAGTTCTAGTTATTGGTGAACTAGTTTCGGTGCGTTCAACGGACATGGTGCTTGTAGTTTCTATGGGGCGGATGAATACAGCTCCAGGCTTGTTAGGCGAGTTGAGAGGAATATGCTCAGTTGATGAGACATTGCTCTCCACAGGCAGAATTGCAGTACCAGCCCAGCTATGTCAATATCGATAGTATCAGTATCCTCGACAGCCATAGCAGATAATATTATAGAAGCAACAGGTTTATAAGGCAGGGTCTTAAGGAGATATGAATATGTGATAGCTAGACCATGAGATTGACTTACTTTCGAGGCAATCGAGCTGATGAAGCTTGACCAAGTAGTCCAACAGCAGCTATTAAGGGTCCCCAGAGAACAAC
This sequence comes from Arthroderma sp. MBC 290, assembly GCA_030411455.1. Lineage (NCBI taxonomy): Eukaryota > Fungi > Ascomycota > Eurotiomycetes > Onygenales > Arthrodermataceae > Arthroderma > Arthroderma sp. MBC 290. The sequence goes on along the minus strand of JAPERC010000038.1, from coordinate 124,385 downwards.
CATGCTGATGGATTAAACTTCTTATGCTTCTTCTCTTGGTTTCGAGTATAAGATAGAACTAAAAGTGAGAGACAACAGCGTTTCTTTTGATCGAAGGGAGAAAACAACAGTGGTCTTTATGTGTCTGTCGCGTTGAATGAATAGCTTGGATATGGAAGTGAAGAAAGTCGAGGATGTCGCTCGTTGCGTTTCCTTCACCATGTGACTTTTCACTTCATTGAAAGACATGTATGCTACATACAAGCTCCAGCCCCCTTTAATTGAAGGACATACTGAGGCGATGCTCATCATTTCCCAGTCTCTGAAATGCCACCATTCGAGCTATGAACTAATGGAAACGAGGTATTCTGCAGACAGCTTCCTTCATCTGAAAACATGTCATTAACATGAAGTAGATAGACAAGCCCTTTCCCAGGAATGATACAGATATGATGCTGGATCTGGGAGATATGGCTATCCATGGTGGGTTGAACCTAAGAGGTTAAACCTAAGAACAGAACGTGGAGACCCGCTTGACGGTTTCAGTTTATATGGTTTTGATGCCTCAGCCTATCGGTATATCAAGTAGACTATTATCAGGCTACTATATTTGAAGAGACCATCCGTCCGCCAGGGTATAATATATAAAAGGGGAGCGATTTCCCATACAGCTGGACAGGTATATTGGGTATCCAAGAACATGAATAACAGCATGAAAGAGCTAACAAAGGGCAGTTTCAAGCACCAAAACGAATATAACTACTTCCACCCGGCAGAGGCCCTCCACTATTGTCAATTCACCACCGGTTCATGGCTATCGATACAGCTGTTATATTTCAGGCTCCTAAGGCCTGCAGTGGTCGGAGGCCGTGGATACACGATATCACACACTAGCCAGAGTCGCAGAAATCAGATCTGTCAGCTCAAAAGATCTGGAGTCGCCTGTTGGTCCTTCAAGCTCTTTAAGTGGAAAGAACAAAAGCAACATCCCCCAACAACAGCGGTCATATAATTTGGATATGCCAAGCTTCTTGTGGTCGCATCCTGGAGCGACTGCATCAACCAAAACGGGGCGCATGTTACTGCAGTACTCCCTCCGTATATGGAAAATGGACGACGGGTTCTCATAAGTGAGGGGCTGGCGAAGGTGGGATGATGAAAAGAGGCGACATCAAAGAAATGGAGAATACGGAGATAGACAGCGCCAACCTTGTTTCCATCCTTGTCGATGCATGTCGTGAAGCATACACATTCGATGTTCACTTGCATGAAATTTCGATCCCGCTGTGGATCATTTGATTATATGCATTGATGAACTGTGCCGCTATTGAGTGGATTGTACATAGGGCAGGTAGATTGATTCTCTACTCCGTACTCTAGGTGGGTATGACATGAAGGCCGCCGCAGCTTGAATTTCCAGGCCAGTGAGAAGCAAACGGTCGATAAAGCTTGGATTTGCTGGAGTTCAAAAGTTGGTTTTTATAAACGAAGCAAGCAACTAAGCAAACTGGACTAAACAGGAAGGTCGAATTAATTTGATGAAATAAAAATGAATTAGGGGTGAGCTTGGGATAAAAAAAAAAAAGAGAAAACGGTAATGGTCTACGATCTACATGGGACTCGAACCCACAACCTCCTGTTGTCCGCAGTAATCCATAAAGGATTCAGTAGGAGACAGGTGCTCTACCATTGAGCTAATAGACCTATTACCTAACGTGTTCGATCCACTCTTTGTCTTTTTCTTCCCTTGCAGAGCCTCAGATATATATCAACACTCTCTCCATCCTCAACCGCTGACTACCACAATGGATAGACGCATGTTGAACGCGATTCTGTATGAGGTTTCACTCTAATTGATATGTGTAACCGATGACTCGTGGATGCTAGAAATGCGGCTGGGTTGCGTTTCCACTTGCCCTATCGAGCCTCCTCGGAGCTGTCGGTTGCTTGAGGTCGACGGTTGCCTACATCGTCAGCGTCGTGTTCCTCACAAAGGACTTCATCTCAAACGGTTTCTATGGCGGTTTTCATCGGACATTGCCGTACCTGTCCTTTACCCTGTGTGCTGCGACAAGGTGCTGTTTGTGTGCAAATATCAGCCCCTTTGTCAAGCGCGAGCCGTCTTATGCACGTATTGAAAGACAGCGATTCTAGATCTCCGCCACCTGGCTCAATATTTCAATGCGCCCTGCACTCTGTACAGTACAGTTTACAACGTTGAGGCACCGAGCACATGTAGCAGTCCCATTGACAATCGCCCTAAGACATCCCTTCTTCCGGTCAACACGGCGCATCTGGTCTTCTCAGTCTTGAGGAACATGACCCTGACAATCATTCGCATTGAAGAGCGAATACTTGAATAGCATGTCGCTTCATCTGGCCTCGCTTTAGTGGACCTTGTTGCTCCTTTTGTCCACCCAACTCAACGCTAGCGCAAGTCTAAGGTACAAAGTGCCTTATTTTGGGAATTTCTGCACAAAGTTCCCACATCACTAAACCCTTATGGGCCAGCTAAAAGCTAGAAATGGACGCTCCTATGCAGGATAAGCGAATTATATGCCACTACGATCGTCAATTTTGTTGAGTTCCTGGCAAGCCTCCTGAACAGATCAAGTCATGGCGACGGACAATCAATCGCGGATGGCTGATAAGGAGGGAATTTTAAAGTAGCACGGCAGCGATGGTACTGCAGTTTTGGCTTTAATTTGATGGACGTTTGCCAGTCTCCGTTCAAGTTTAAACACATCGTTACAGATCACTCTGCCGCCAGTAGGACAAGGGAATACATGGTGCATTATACTTTTCGTATAATGTATTCATATTATGTACACCTCTTTGGGCGCGTCCTCCCCTGGGATCCCCGCACAACGCTTGGTCTCTGTCTGCCCGGAATGTCCAGAGAGGGTAAGGTGTATTATGGGAATATTGCACCAGGGTCGCTTAGATTTCCGTCCAACCCCGAATGGGAATTTACTATTGACAAGGGACGCCTGAGATAAACTTCTGCTCGTTTGTTCAACCTCACTGCGGGTCTTGGTTATTTCAGATCCAAATCGATAGGATGGGCAAAGCTAAGAGCCAAAAGGCGTAAATACGGGGTGGTCATCGACAGGGAATAATAGAGATGTTGGTTTCCGCTGAGATCTTGTTACACTGGAGCGCATATAAGCATGAAAAATAATTTGTTGATCAGGTAGCATTCTGGAGCCTCTCAACCCTGCCGCCTGCTGGGACAACTCAGGAAGCCAAAATAAAAAAAAAATAAGATCGAGCGAAAGCGAACGTTGAGGGGTCCCTGGCTTCGGGGAGCGGAAAGGCTGCTTCCAGAGTTCATCGCTGCGGCCTCATCGTTCATCGGCCTTCCTTGTCGATAAATTGGCGGCATCGTTCAACCTATCCATCATCGTACATCAGCTAACGGCCTCCACGCTACGGGGTACGGCGTATACATATAACCCCCATACTTAACCAACCTTATTCGCCGTTTTTAGGCTCCTCTTGTTTGGCATCCACTGTTTCATCCGTCCTGTCGTTCGACTTCCTCTGTTGCTAGTTCTCGTTCCTTTGAATGTTGGACCGCCCATGTTGTTCGACAACGGGACTTCGCCAGCTAACCCTCCCCAGCACTCCCTGACTCTCTGCATCAGTCCTCCTGGCCATGCCTACTCTCGTCCTACCGTTACCAGTACAGCAGCTACTACTCGTGAAACCAACAGGGATTTCAGCAATAATGATGGCGTTTTCAATGGCGATATAGCCAGTGATGCTACAGCGCTTCTGGACTCCCCTTCCACATGTACAACAAACGACAGCTTTGCCCGCCTGGCGATCGAGACACCTAGTACTATATACAGCGAGTCTTCCGATCCATGGCCGCACATGTCCATCCAAACCCTCACACCCACTCACGACTCTGAGAACCAATTTCCTCGACGACACTCGGCCGACCCGACCGACCTCACGAAGACGCGCTCGCCCCGCCGGCCTCCGAGACGTTCTTCAACCTTTACGCTCACCGTCATACCTTCTCCAGCATCTACAATGATGGAGGACGATATAGTCCCCAAAGTGGAGGAGATTGATGATGATGAAGCTCTTGCTTTGGAATCCGGCTCGGACCGAAACCATAGTACTACAACAGAGCCGGATCCCCTGGAAAATAAAAGTCTAACGACGCCGCAAATATCCAACGGTCCTAGAAAACGCGGCAGACCGCGTAAACACCCACTACCCATTCCCGGACAAAACAAGGTGGCCAAAGGCAGGTCGAAAACGGGGTGTATAACATGTCGAAGAAGGAAAAAGAAATGCGACGAGACGAGGCCTTCGTGTCTGAATTGCCAAAAGAATGCCGTGGTATGCGAGGGCTACCCGATTAAGGAGATCTGGAAAAGTGGCAAGGAGAAGCTAGAAGCAGGTAATATTGCTCCATATTCCTTCAAATACCGCCACCTTGTTCTACTACCGCTTTCCCCTTGCAAAACAGCGCCTCACCCACTGACTACGCTATAGCTGCTCGAAAGAACTCGCTCGCTTCCATCCCCCGCGGTCTTCCCATTCTGATCGACGGGATCGAAACGGATATTGATAGGCGGTTTCTTGATCATTTTGTATACGATTTCAGCCGTGTCCTGACTCTGATAAATGATGATTCGAACCCGTTCAAGGAGATATTGTTACCAATGGCAACCCAACATACAGGCCTCATGCACTCATTGATGTGCTTATCCGGATCCCATCTTTCTTCCCGCGACCCCGAACCTCTTCTCAAAGAGCGAAAGCACTTCCATTTCGACCGGGCGATAACCAACCTGCGAGAGACAATAGGCGCGCGCACGGGATCGGAACCGGATCCGGAACTTCCCATCGAAGATCCCATGATTGCCTCCACGGTCGCATTATGTCTTCATACCATATGTGAGGGCGAAACCCGGGGTGAATACAGATCCCATATGGATGCGGCCAGGTATCTTTTGATCACGCAAAGACCGAAAAATGACCGATTTAGACAATTTATCATCGAATTCTTCCAATACCACGATGTCTCAAATGCGCTGACAACTTTAGACCGCCGGCCCATGGGCTATGCCGGAGAACTTCGCCTTCCTGACTTTGTTCCCCATGCACAAGCCGGTGCCCTTCTAGGTATTTTCGACGGACTGTTTCAGTACATCTCCCAAATAACCGTTATTCGGGATAGAATACGACAGCGCATAAACCAAAAGTTAGACCCATCCGTTGATTACCGAACACTCAGCGAAGCTGTAGCAATTGATTCCCGGATTAGAGAATGGGAGCCATCTTACTCTCGGGACAATCCTAATTGGCTGGCATCACAGTTATACAGACAGTCAACCTGGGTGTACCTCTACCGAACGATCCGACCCTCCCAGCCGGACGAGAAAATTTCTCGAGTTGTGGATGACGGCCTTATATTCCTCGATCAGCTACCGGCAGATGCTGGGGCTTATAGCGTCCTGCTAATGCCTCTGTTCCTCCTCGGATGCTCCGCCTTTCAGCAGTACCAGAGAGACCGAATTAAGCAGGGCTTTGATAGCGCGCAGGCTTATTCTAGCTTACGAAATATCGAACCCGCAATGCGAGTGGTAGAGAGAGTGTGGGAAATTATGGACACTGACCCCGACGCGAGTTGGGATTGGGAAAACATCATTGACGAGATGGAAATGGACTTTTTAATTACATGATTCATGACGTTCTCCTCTTTTTTCTTTTTCGTTTACTCCCATTTTTCAAGCGTTCTCTGCGCTCGCGTTGTTTTTTTTTCACCCTTGTTATAATACACTCGCTTCATCATGCATGGGCCGAAGGGAGGTTTGGAGTATTTTTGTCTACAGACGTTTGCCATCATGATCAACTTGACTTGATCTTCACCGTCAGCTGCACAACCCATTCCCTCACTCTTTTCTTGCCGCTGTCACTAATACCTGCTTATATTGCAACTTTTACCTCTTAATCGCCCTTTCAATCCCTTTCCCCCACCAGTGTTAACATCTCCTTCACTCTTCCTAGGCTGGGCACGCTGAATCCTACCTCAATATCCTTCTCCCATTCTATTATTTCCCCTTCTTTTCTTTCTCCCACACCTTGGTTTTATTTCGGATCGATTTGTTCTCCTCGGGGTTGTGGCTCAAAATGGCGCAGTAACAGGGGAATGAGGGCGAAAAATGAGCTTGCTATACTTTTCACCTTGTTATATTTACCCAGCGCATGCTTTTTCCTTTTTTTTTTTGGATTTTGGATAATGTTTTTGGATATGTTTGCTTACCACCTGAGTTATACCCCTTTTTGGTCATGAAAAGGAGTATCCTGTGACCTTGATTTATCATTAGTTGATCTCCATTCATCTCTTCTACATCATCATCATCATCATCATCATCATCATCATCATCATCATCATCATCATCATCATGATTGTCATATTCAGATCTAAGTAGGACTGTTAAAATGAATATGACTCCATATTCAGTTTTCTTGGATTGCATCACTCATTGGATCTGTATATGACTTGTCTAAAACTAACGAGCAGGGGTAAATTAGGGGCCATTTATGCCAACTCGCCACCATCATATCAGTGATACCGCAGACTGCTATCTCCGTCCGGAGTACGCGGAGTCCCCGTGGGATACTGCCAAAGATATCACCATTGCTACTGCATGGGTGTCTCACACGAGCAGAGACCTGCAGATCTTCGTTTGCCTTCATGCCGGAACTACTAGTTGGCGCTGGGATTAGCCAAATGACTGCTTGTCAATCTAACTTTGCATGGCATTAGTTCTGGACGCACGCATGACTGCATCTCGAAAATTGATAATTGTCCTGCGAGCCCTCGTATTGCATAGAGCCAGGCACGGAAACGAGGCTATCTACCAGGTCATCCTCTCTCACTCCGACAGGCCAACATACATTATCAACGCTTTCGGTCTCGCCAGAATTCGCCGAAGTAGTATCAGCCCCAGAACCCACAGGCACGGCATATTAACCACTGCTCGAAGAACTCTGGAACCCACGAGGCTTGATATTACTTTCGGGACTTTTCCCTCGTTTTCGTTTGAATGGGCTGAAAATAGCAAGCTGAAGAAGGCACGGTTGTATTTATATCCCTGCCAAATGGGCATTGATTCCAGTTCCTTCGCCGAGGCTTCAAGTGGGGTTTCGGTACACCCCATCATGCGAATAATAAACACCATCCAAACTAAAACATGCTCGCTACAATGGTTGGTTCAGGTCTTATGCTATTGTTACATGTGGTTGTATGATAGTTGGTCGGGTGAACTGAATCTATGATCGGCTCAGCCGTACCTCTGCGGCTCCGCGGGATTGATAACCTACAAAGCCCAATACTCGGTCGTTGCAACTGATCACAGAATAATTAATTACTGACATAATTTCAACCCCAATGTATTCGGACCTCCATTAAGCCGACAGCCGCAACTGTGGAGTTTTAGCATCTGATTGTGGGGATGACAGCATTCCACTCCACAAGAACGGACTCGAGCTGCCAACCAGGGGGGATTCGGAATGGAAAACACTCGAAAAAAAGCTTTTCCTCATGTTTGACGTCAATTCTCAGCTGTCTTAGGGGAGGCTGTTCTTGGAATAACAGGATAACAAACTGAATATTTGCCGATGGCCCTTTGGACGGGACAGCATCATGACCCACGCCGACGATAAAGTGTCTGAGATCCTGGCCGAGAAAGGAGGCCATGCGCTCGGGGTAGAATCAGGGCTTGACAAAGCCATCAGCGCTCCTCACCTCTCGCTGCGTGCCGTTCAGCCAGTAGACATACAGGTTAACGACCTTGTTGTCCAGGTTGATACGACACCGTCATTATGGCAAAGCTCCCCACGAGCCCTATGGGATCAAATACGGCGAAAAAACAAGGATCCCTTGAAGACGGTTCTCGATGGGGTCACGGCCCGCATGCCTCGTGGCACTTTAACGGCCATTGTTGGAGGAAGTGGATCGGGCAAGACAAGTTTGTTAAACGTGATGTCTGGTAGAATGAATGCTGGGCGCATCAAAGTCACGGGCTCGACAACTTTCAACGCAACCAAGGATATCAATAGCATTCGTAGCGCATATGTTATGCAGCAGGATGTTCTTATTCCCACGTTAACCGTGCGGGAGACCCTTCAGTATTCTGCGGATCTAAGGCTACCTCCTCCCACCACTGAAGAAGAGCGTCGAGAGGTCGTGGATAGAGTGATCTTGGAATTGGGGTTGAAAGAATGCGCGGACACTAGAATTGGGACGACGTCCCACAAGGGGTGTAGTGGTGGTGAGAAGAGGCGGACGAGCATTGGTGTACAGATGCTGTCAAATCCCTCTGTTTTGTTTTGCGATGAACCGACTACAGGTACTATATCCCTAGACAAATATCCATTTGACCGGCGAAGGACATGGCTAATAAGATTTTTATCGTCATTTGTTTAGGTCTGGATGCGACTAGCGCTTTTCAGGTTGTCCGAAGCTTGAAGAAATTAGCCTTGGATGGGAGAACAATCGTGATGTCGATCCATGCTCCTAGATCAGAAATTTGGGGACTTTTTGATAACGTTATACTGCTCTCCCGAGGGTCAGTTCTCTACAGTGGCCAGTCAGATAGGTCACTCGCACATTTCGAAGAATGTGGATATACCATTCCACCTTTCGTCAATCCGGCGGAGTTCCTGATAGACCTAGCTGCGTATGATAACAGGTCCCAGGAGCTAGAGTCAACCTCTAGAACTCGTGTTGAGGCATTGAAGTTGGCTTGGGCGAATAAATCCAGTCAAACAACTCAAGAAACAGAAGCGGAGCGGGGTACCGATGCTTTGACATCTGAGGTTGGATTCCCTCAGGTCGAAAAGCAGAAGAATGTCAACTTCAATCGACAATTCCGTGTACTCACCTCTCGCACCATGAAGATGACGATCAGAGACCCTATGGGGATGACAGGCAGTATATTCGAGGCGATCGGCATGTCCGTAATTAACGGCTGGGTCTTCCTGCAATTAGATAGTAGCCTTACTGGCATTCGATCACGCCAGGGAAGTCTGTATACCGCCAGTAGCCTTAACGGATACCTCATATTGCTTTACGAAACCTTTCGCTTAACCACCGATATTCAATTATTTGACCGAGAAAGAAATGAAGGCGTCGTTAGCGTCCCTGCTTTCCTCCTCAGTCGAAGAGCGGCCAGATTGTTCCTCGAAGACTTGCCGGTACCGATTCTGTTCTCGGTCATCTTCTACTTCATGGTCGGATATAGGCTGGAAGCCGCCGAATTTTTTGTCTTCTTGGTTGTCAACATCCTCACGCAGTATACAGCAGTCACATTTGCTGCTGTGTGCATTGGTATTTCAAGGCATTTCCCCGGCGCTAGTTTGGTTGGAAATTTGTCGTATACCTTGCAAACAATGGCCTGTGGGTATTTTGTGCAGGTTGATCAAATACCGGTATACGTCCGCTGGCTGAAATGGATCACATACACCTTTTATACTTTCGGAGCTCTATGTGCGAACGAATTTATCGGTCCAAACGGGCCCCCTCATGGCCAGTTTTACGATTGCCCATATTCAAACGACCCGTCCGACCCGTCTTGTAAGGAATATACTGGTAGATTCATCATGGAAAGCCTCGCACTGCCCTCGAATTGGATCTGGCGCCCGATCGTCGTTCTCGCCTGCTTTGTAGTGTTCTTCTATATCCTTGCTGGGCTGATTCTTCAGTTCAACAGAGTCGATATTGATGTTGCCCAGTCACGTAAACCCGCAGAAGGCGATCTCTCCGCCGGAAAAGAAAAGTTCACGGCAAGACCAGGAGGCGATGCACGCCAGGTATCCATCAGACTAGACAAGTATTCTTTAACGATCCGAAAGAGGTCATTAAGTTGGAGGGGACTCAGATCTCGAGACCTGAATATTCTCAGGCCGATATCAGCAAGTTTCCAGCCAGGTAAACTTAATGTCATCATGGGCCCTTCTGGAAGCGGTAAAACGTCTTTGCTCTGCTCTATCGCCCATAGGCTGCATGGTTCATTTGGCACAAGATATCGTGTGGAGGGGGATATGTTGTACAACAACGCCATACCATCGGAGAGTGTCATTAGGTCCGTTTCCTCGTTTGTCACCCAGGACGATGACGCCTTGATGCCTTCTCTCACAGTACGAGAGTCGCTCCAGTTTGCAGCTGGCTTAAGGCTGCCTTCCTGGATGTCAAAGGAAGAGAAACATCGGCGTGCCGAAGATATTCTTCTAAAAATGGGCCTGAAAGACTGCGCAAATAATTTGATTGGCAGTGATCTAATCAAGGGAATTAGTGGTGGAGAAAAAAGGCGTGTAACCATCGCGATTCAAATTCTGACTGATCCAAAAGTCCTACTCCTGGACGAGCCAACCTCCGGCCTTGATGCTTTCACAGCTACATCGATTATTGAAGTCCTGAATGGCTTGGCTGCTGAGGGGAGGACTCTGATCTTGACAATCCATCAATCAAGATCCGATCTTTTCCATTATTTTAACAATGTGCTCCTTCTAGCCAGGGGAGGGCATCCGGTATATGTTGGTCCGGGAGAGGCTATGCTCCCCCATTTTGAAAGGCTAGGTCATGTTTGCCCTCAAACCACCAACCCAGCTGATTTTGTCCTGGATTTGATCACCGTCGACCTCCAAGAAAAGAACCGGGAGGTTGAAAGTAGAGCCAAGGTTCAGCGCTTGATCGCCGACTGGCAAGACAAACCATTGGCATCGAACGAGCAATCATCTGTAATCGCGACCCCAGCGGAACTTGGGACTTTGAAAAGACAGATGACTGCATTTCCGTTCATGTTTAATCTTGTGCTTCGGCGGTCAGCAATTAACCTTCGAAGGCAGCCTCAGATGCTTCTTGCGCGAACAATGCAAGTTGTTGGGATAACCATCATTTTGGCCTTGTTCTTCGCACCGTTAAAAAATAACTATGAAGCAGTACAGTCTAGGATGGGGTTTGTACAGGAGATAGCGGCTTTATATTTCGTTGGTGAGTCACTTAAATTCTCAGTTCTACTGGATAATAAGAACACAAGCCTGCTAACTGATATTACAGGAATGCTCCAAAATATAGCAATATATCCCAACGAAAGGGATGTCTTTTACCGAGAAGAGAGCGACCACTGCTACTCTGTAGAAGCGTTTATCCTTCAATATACCACCCTCGAGCTGCCCTTTGAAATCGTGTCATCCTTGATATATGGTGTGGCCGCAGCCTTTGCCGTCGACATGCGACGAACTGTTCAAATGTTCCTCATAGCAGCATTTAACTGCTTCTGCATCGTTAGCTGCGGTGAATCGCTAGGTATAATGTTCTGCACATTATTTTCCCATGCTGGATTCTCGATAAACGTGACTTCCGTCCTTTTATCCATCTCTACCGTTTTAAGTGGCATTATGAGTCTTAACGTTCCCGCAGTTCTACAGGGTGTCAACCATCTCTCCCCAATCAAATATTCTGTAACAAACCTAGCACTATATTCTATGAGGGGCCGTGAGTTCACCTGTACTGATATGCAGCGTTTGCCTAATGGACGCTGCCCACTTGAGACTGGGGAGCAGATTCTGGATTTATATAACCAGAACAAGAATGCGGAGATCCATCTTATGGCGCTTGGTATTTGTGCCATTGCGTACCGACTGGTCGCCTACGCTCTACTGAAAATCAGGAGAAGCCATGGTGTCTGGGAAGGTGTGCAAACGCGAATGGGTAGAGGCAGGAAATGCCCAAAGACATGATGATTGGTGTCAGGATTTTCTCAATTGACAAAAAATGATGATATCGGGGTTCTTGACGCGTGTACATATATCTTCCTCGGTATTTATTAATTTATATATATTAGCAGCGGTTTATGATTGGATAAAGTATGGAAAATTCTTTCATTCGTTTCTCAAAGACTAACCAGTTAGAAGCTATAAAAATACCTCATTTTAACCAGCAGCATCCTTAAACTGAAAGAGCAGTTTGGTACTGTATGGAAACTAGAATAACGGATCTGACCTTCTCTCACCTAGAGCATCTCGGATGCATCCTGGGAAAATCTCTGATCATGTAGCATCCAGTGTGACAATGGACGCATAGATGCCTAGATCTACTCCACCGCACACGGCTATACGATCATACTATGTATAATCAAATCCCATCGCCAACTATTCATCCCGACCCACCGTCCACGTCGCACTCATGTCCTATATTCCGATATTCCCGTCCGAAAAGGTCTATAAATGCATTCGTGTGCAGGTGGGGTTTATCAGCCAAAATAATGCAACGAATATACCCCAATCCCACCTTACCCGTAAATATGCTTACGCAGGCAGCAGGAATGAAGTTGGCCAAAACCGAGAAAAAAAGACCCGCATTCGAAAACCAGCTGGTGTTCTAGAATCATTCCAGGCATTCTTTCTTCCTCCCTTTCTTTTTTTGCCTCCCGATGCCTGGGTTGGATAGTGGGTCACGGTGGAGCAATCCGCTTCCCATCACCACCTGAAGGATCAAAGATCAAAAGATCTCGATGCGTGACGAACGTATGTATCTAGTACTCGACAATAGGGGATCCAGGCCTCTCGCCCCTGCGCGTAAACTAGGTACCAGGAACCTCAGGGAGATAAGTATTCGTCAAAGTTCATGGAGGGTGAAATACTCAGCACAACAGTATTTGTTCGGCTGCGGAAAGATCTCTTGCAGCTGGTATTCATACCATGGCGTTCTCCTCCCATTTACCAGTTTAGAAAAACAGCGAGTCGTCTCTTCATGACGTCTTTTCGCCAGAGGGGAAACATGGATTCAAATCTCTGCTGGCCACCTTCATCGAGGAGTGTTCTCAAAACCGCTGGATAGAAGCACGTGACTGGAAGGAGGCGGGCCAATGAGATCCACGGAAAGCGATTGAATGCCGACGGTTCGCCGATCATAACTTTAATTTCGCCTCAGCTTGGAAATTGCCGACGACGTTCGCATTACAGAGTAGACTGCTGCTACTTCTGATGATTTGATTTTGATTTCTCACTCGAAGCAGACATTCGATGAAAGCTATGATAATCAAGAGAAGAATGTAGGGAGAGTTTTTTTAGTCCGTTTTTATAAACAGTCATAAAAGACGGTTCTTTTGGTAAGGATCGTCAAATATATTTATATATACATTCATAAACAAAACAGAACATGAGCTATGTACAGAACAATCATTGGTATCATTTTATAAAATCATCACCCCTAGGCCTGGAAGGCACGAGCATGGCGCCTGTCAACGGGTCTGACATAAGTGGGCTCCTTCATTTTCTTTTCCTTGCCTCCACCGCCAATGCATAGAATCATATGCAAGTCAGAATCAATGGGGCAGCCTTTGGTAGCGTGGTCATCGTCGGGCTTGTTGTAGGCTTGTTCGCACTTGGCTTCACCGCCAGCACAAGTGACAACTGGGCAGCTATCGTCGGAAGGTTGGATGCTGATGCCGCCATCCTTGAATGGGTAGCCGTCGATGTTGGAGAGATCGTAGAAGACCTTCTCGCCGCTAATCGTGTACTCGAATTGGGAGACATCTTTTTTCGACTCCTCATCGGACATCTTGATGGAGATGCCACCAGCGTTGTCCTTTCGAGAGCGGTATTCTTCGGAGTACGACTCGCCGGGCTTGAGTGTGATCATATCATCGGCCTTTTCAGAGGTGGACCAGATGTAGGCGGGATAGTTGCAGTTGTTTTCAATGCTGGCCTTGCCGGCAAGGGCAGTTGGGAGGAAAGAAGCAAGGGCCGCGGCGGCGGTGACGAGAGCAAGCTTGGAATGCATTTTTTTTTTGACTTTTGAGGGAAAGTATTGAGGTACTGGTCTGTGTAAAGAAGGTAGGTAGTTGATAAAGACAAGTTGCTCTTTGGAAGGTAGTCAAGTGTCCAAGGACTGTACTATTGATGGTTTGTAAAGACTGTTTGTTGGATAAAAAGAAGTTGATATCCAAGTGGAAACATGGCCATATTTATAGACAAACCGTTCCCATAGAAAACGAATTCAATGGGCGAAGAATCCATATCGATCCACAAAGAAACATCACAAAGGCGTAACGAAGCCTCCATCGCCACGGCATGTCCAGAGGAATCTCCGAATCTGATTCTGGATCCATTCCTTGGGAAACGAACATGGCAACTGAGGAAACGGCCTTTGATAGGCTAACCACATAATTCACTTTTCCAGAATGTAAGGCAACCGTTCCATTACCTGGGTTGAACCAAGTTCAGTGGCACGCCACGTTGAGTGGTTTACCAAGGTAGGAGAAACGGCGACTCGGCGTACCTGAAATAAGTTTCTTCTCCTGGAGTTAAAATATCAATCGCCATCGGAACGATCCCCAGGGACCAAAACCCAAGGGCGATAGGGCGTTGGAACTTCCAAGGAACATAAAAACCTTAATGGAAAAATCCACATTCCGCATTCCGCAGCGGACAGCTGCCGATGAAAAAAAAAAAAAAGACTTTTTCGCCTAAACTCCTTCCTAATCGGGGAATACATCTTTTTTATTCATAGATGTTGGCATCTAGATGCCGAAGCGGTATAGTGGGGTTTCATACCCAACGCGTCACCGATGACATAGAATAGTGAAAATTCATTCTCATTGCGCGCTATTTTCTGAATAATGCTGAAGACAAGTCCCACAATGGAAAGCCTAGAAGCGGATGGAACATGTTTCCCTGTCCATGCATGCTTGCGGGCTTCGAAGGGATGACGGACAAGACCCTCTTCCCGGATTTCCACTTCGGGTGACCATCGTGAAGGTATGGACGAGCGGAGCAGATGCACAGTCGGCTATGCAGAGCTTGGGCCAGCAACCCCAGGAATATCACAGTTCATTGTGCGGGTTAAACCCCGTACGGAGTGATCACTATGGGATATACTCTATGAGAGGTAACGGCCTGCTCGTTGAGCTGTATGTACCGAAGAAAAGCCGCATGTAGAAAACACCGAGTGGAACCCTAGCAAAGGCTAAGCGAAAGGGGTCAAGGAGACAGTGGTATCTGGATAAAGATACCGACGGATGAGGCACAGGCGAAAGAATCAGTCAGGCGAAAAGAAAGAAAGCGAAAAGTCGCCAGCGAGCCAAACGATGTGGTTGCCACGAGCCACTTTGCCGCTAGCTCGGATTTGGAATAGTGACTGAGCTTAATTCATCCTCACCTCTGTTGCATAAGCAAACCTTGTCAGAAAAAAAAAAAAGCCTTGAACAAAGATCAACAGGGACGTTTTGCTGCAGTGTGCCTGTTGATCTCCCAGGAATGTGGGTGACGATTCTAGAACTGCTGTGGCAGGGTTATGATGTGACATAACCTAAATCTACAAGGGGCGAGCAGGTAAGATGGTTCAGGTTGTGGCCAGGAGACAGACCTATACTGGTGCCGTTCCAGTATAGGTCTCCTGGATATCACTGGCCTTGAGAGGCCCCTTGCCACATGGCGAAGAGTTCGAGAGCCTTCTGCAGTCCATAGTCACACGTGAGCCTGTTTGGTGGTGACCTGGTGAAGTAGTATTCTTACTGGATGACTCGTTCGGGACATCATGGCATGCAGAGTGAGAGGAATAGAATGTAGCAAATAGGAACAAACAGGCTAGGTATGTAATTCAGTCATCAACGGCAAACTCTTTGAAAAATGAGGTTTGAAAAAAACAAGATGATCACCAATAAGGAGGACGCAGGCCTGCCAGCCCGGACAATGTAGATTCCATTGTTCCGCTCCCATCTCCTTCTTCCTTTCTCTTATGCCCACCGAGCTCCAGCTGGATCTGTCGATGCAAATGGACTAGCCAATCCACATAGCTCTGTGCTTCATTGTTCCTATCTTCAAGCAGTAGCCGGGCAAATTCATACTCCGCTCCATCAATGCCTTGTCGCGCAAGTTGGATGGCCATTGATTTTGAACCGCGGACGGTGCCGAGGAACTGCAATAGGTTACGCACTTGGGCATTTAAGTGGGTCTCAAGGACTGGTAGGGAAGATGTGTTCGCGTCTAGTGACTTGAGAGTCGTGTGCCCTGGGCCAAAGAGATCCTCGATCAAGTTGGGAGATACGTGGGCGTGCATCCATAATAGACACGTTTGTCCGTTATCGACAATATAAACACCCCCTTCTTCGATGCGAAAAAATGATGCTCGTACAGAAGGTGGGACTTGTAGCTGGCCCCGCTCATTAGCAAATCCATCTTCGGCGCTCAAGTTGTGAATCGGGATGACCCGGGGGTATAGGTAGAGTGAGAGTTCCCGGCAGCCGAAAGAGCGGATCATCCGCAGATCATGCACGCGACGATCGGAGGATTCGCTACCGCCTATTTATACATATCGGTTAGGGCCAATTCATGAGATTCAAGGACTGTTGCGTAGAGCATAGGACTTTACCCTTAAGAGCCCGAGATTTCAGCAAGCTCAGAATATACATGGAAAATTCTTTCATGAGCTCCGGCAATACAAGCTGAGCAGGGGGGTGTGATACGGAGAAATTCTTCCGATAGTTTGTTAAGATATCGACGGTCTTTCCGGTTAACGAATTTCGAACTTCAGTAAGGGATTTGTCTGGAATCTTGGATGCCGCTGTAGCAAAGGGTTAGCATAAAAATCACTGTAAAACCATCCGTCTCATATCATGGAAGATGCCGCTTGGGGTAATCGCCTACCCTGCTTAGCCATGATTGTCACGATGGCGTCCTGGTCGATAGATTTCATAGTTTCTATTCCACCATCATTAACGGCTGCCACCATGTTTATACACCTAACCCGACGTTGTCCATTTGCTGAAGTGTAGAGTAAAGCGGCCTGGAAATGAGCGTCTAATTTCGTATCTAGTTTCCCGTCATAGCTGAATGTAACGCCAATAGCCTTATCGGCATCCATACATCCCATTTCAAGATCTGCGCCAAAAGTGTGTTGAAGGAAGTTGCCATGGTATGATTCCACTTGAAGACCGTTTGAACATCGTACTTTGAGGAGCGTTTGGTATCCGGTCTCTCGGTTTACCGCGTGGGAAATTTCGCCGGAAAGCTTCAATAGGTCTCGTGGGGCATGGAAGTTGGGGTAGAAAAAGGTTTCTCCGCCGGAAACAGCCGCAGCATGTCCTGAAGTAAACTAGTTAGTAAAGGATCTAATATATCCAAGTGACACAGCGACGACACACCGATGGTGGCAATATCCATGTAAGTTCCGCCGCTCGACCCGATGAAGAAATCAATGCCCACGCCAGATTCAGTCATCTTCGTCGCCGTTTTCTTCCAACCAGGGTGTTCAGTTGTGAAGAGCTTCCTCTCACTATCAGTCCCTTGCCCTTTGGTTTGGTCACGCATATAAAGACGGCCTGGGCCCCAGGTCGGAAGGCTAGCCAGTGTACATATTATCTTTCCGCCGGTTGCTTCCAGCGCAGAAATGGCAGCGTTAACAGTTGGAAGAAGCGCAGGTTCAGGGTTCTTGATCTGAGAAAATAGAGTGGGAATTTGTGTCAAAAGGGACGTTATAACATGCCTTCCGAGGGTATTAGTGTGATCCATGAAGCTAGAAGGGGAAAGGCAGCTGGACATACTTCGACTCATATGGATCAACATAAAGCCCTTCACTTAGAGGAACAAAAGGCTCCTCCAAATCCGGCATAACAATCATTTGTGCTTGTTCCAAACGGGCCTAGTCGACCTGTGTCAGCTTATGCGACGATAAACAGCAGATATATGATTCGGGTTTAAGAAACTTACACTTAGGTTGTAGAAATGAACTTCCTTATCGAAAGTTACTATTCCAACACGCGATCCCCCTGGTAACTTCTTACGTGGTGTTTCGTTATTTCCATCGGCTTCATCTTCCGGTTCTTCAGACGTCCCACCGTATAAAGCAGCTAGTATCCCGTCGCAGCAGCCCTCGAGGAATCCCTTTGTTACAGCCTCTTGAGAGACGTCAATGAGGAAAAGCCAGCGTAAACCAACTGGTTCTTTATTCCAGTACTCCTTGGGAACGAGGAATTCAACTGTGCCTTGCATTAGCTCGGGACGTTGCATGCGGTCTACGCGGACTCCCGATGGATCAACCGGAGCAAAATACTCTGGTGGAACATCGTTGGGGAAAGTACACATGTTGCAAACAAATTTATTTCCTCCATTCCTGAATTGCATAAAAGGGTTTATGTATGCTCTGCACCGTCGGCATCTTGGCGGTCCTACGCTGCCAAAATCCAAGACAGGGACTGGTTGGTCGCCTGCGTCTAAAGGTGCCAGCGGCTGAATAACCATGCCCAATGGTAGAGCGGTTGACGAGAGGCTATCTGATGTTGAAGGGATATTGTTTAAGGTGAGTCTAGCAAATTTTGGAGACGAGTTGCCCTGGTCATGTGCAACAAACGGAACGGTGGCTGGAGGAGGAAGATGGCGTTCCATCGTTGGGTAAACATGGTCGAGATAGTATTGTGCCGGGAGGTCACGACTTCGAGGAACGCTTGGAATATGTTCGGGGTCGACTTTACCCTGCGTCTGCACGGAGTTTTCCCCAGCAGCCGAAAAGGAAGGTTGTGGTGTCCCCAGACCAGGCGTTGGCATCTGTTGCTGGTGTTGTTGTTGTGGGGAGGCCATCCCGGCGTATGGAGGTTGGGTAGTAGCCTGGGGTGGCCGATTTAGGCCAGTATCGAGAAACGACGAAGGCTGTGTGACTCCTTGAGGCATACCGTTAAACGCCTGCGAAGAGCCCGCCGGAGCTCCGATATCATGGTACGCATGTCGATTCTTCTTCTTCGACGCCCGGACAGTTCCACCAGCGCTTTCTGTCGCAATCCCTAGCCCGCTCATCTGAGACGCCAAACCTCCCATTACTCCAGCACCGGACTGTTGCTCGACGGGTGGAGCAGGAACATGCTGGCCTTGGTAACCCATAGGGCCGACCGCGTATGGAGATGTCTGCATGTTTCCATACTGTTGATGCTGTTGTGGCTGCGGGGGCGATCCCGCACCTTGACCAAAAGCATTTACATTCTGTGCGTATCCGGGCGGCGGTTGGGTAACGGGAGCAGTGAACTGAGGTGGCGCGGGCTCTGTCCGGATATGCGATTTCGACTTGTCTTCGTCGGGGA
The DNA here is from genome assembly GCA_030411455.1 of Arthroderma sp. MBC 290. Taxonomy (NCBI): domain Eukaryota; kingdom Fungi; phylum Ascomycota; class Eurotiomycetes; order Onygenales; family Arthrodermataceae; genus Arthroderma; species Arthroderma sp. MBC 290. The sequence goes on along the minus strand of JAPERC010000038.1, from coordinate 105,306 downwards.
CTCCCCCCTCACCGAGAGAATGATAGGTTGAGAAGTCGGCCATAGTGTTCCGCGATCTGTATAGAGCGAAGTTAGGATTATCAAGCTATAAGTGTACGCCAATTGTTGCGGAACTGCCGCGTACAGAGTTACTTTATATCATGACCAGACATCATCTCAATTGTAGTGACAGCAAGTGAATAAAAGATCTTGCTCGAACTGATATATTAATTAGCTGTTTTGGGTAAACTGACCACATTGTTCGATCGCGGGTCTTGCATGCGGATTAATATAAACCCGATCATGTGATTGTATATGTGCAGAAAGCCACAATTCTTAGAGGGACGAGAGGCCCTAGGCGAGATTTGAGCTGGTAAAAGGATAGGCGAAGGTATTATTAAAAGGAAGCTAAAGGTATTTATGTACATTTTGCTAAAAAGCAAACGTAAAAGAAATTTCATGATGGTACAAACCCTCTTTCGTGAGCGACAATTCAATCATGCCAGATGAGTGTCAGCAAGGGTTCTTTCTATTAAATGGTCCAAATCGAATATAATGCGAAAGCCTCTATTCTTTCTTGTTCTTCTCGGCAATCGGATTACCACTCTCGTCCACAAGTCCCTTTTCGCGCATGACTCGCAGCGCCTCGTGAAGTGGATCTAGCTCTGGGGCCGGTGCACGGTGGGAGTCGAAGTAGTTGTCGGCCCAGGTGAAATACTGGCCGTAGTTGACGGTGAAGTACATGTGGTGGAGGGTGTGGTGAGCAGGACTGTTGATGTACTTTTCAAGCCAATGGCCCGATATCATATCACCGTCGTGGATGAAAATCGTCCAGATCTGCACGAGGCCAAACAAGGCCATGTACAGATATTTTTGGACGGGAAAAACGAAAACAAAGACGCTAAAAAGAAGTGTTAGAAACCAAACTCCAAGACTTGGCTTTGATGTTGCCGGGGGAGTTCTTACTGGTAAGGCAAGGATTGCACAAATCCATCAAGGGGGTGGAAGGCAAGGGCCGCCCATGGAGTAGGTACTAAAGAATGTCAGTTAACACCACATCCATCCCAACAGGTAAAATATTAATGCATACCGATCCATTTGTGATGTGGTTTATGGATGTACTTGTAGACACTTGGGTGGTGCTCAAGACGATGAATCCAATAGATGAGAAAGTCGTTCCAGACCATGAACACCAGCGTCGAGAGTACCAGCCATCCCCAACCGTATTCATCCACCCTTGTATACAAATAACTCTTGCCGCGCACCTCAGCCAGAAAGATCGGAAGGGTAAGGAGGTTGATCCATGGGACGGCCGATAGCGAAGACACTATCTCCTTTCGCACTTGGTTCTTGAGGAAGCGTGGGTGGTATTCCAGGCGACGGTCGAAAAAGAAGAAGTAAGAAATAGCACTAAACACCAAGTAGAGGCCCGTAGCACCGATTTGCGTAATAACTAAGAGCGAGATACACTGCCGGAGTATTTTATCTCGCGGCCATGCAGAGCCGAATGATGTTTCGCCGAAGCCAGACTGTGTAACATTGTGGGAGACCGCAGGGACGAAGTAGGCATACGCCTTGTCGAATGCTAGAGGATCGAAAATTTCAAGCGCTACGTCCATGATTAATAGTCTTCGTCAATTGAATTGGGGAGGTCGTCAGGACGCATTGCTGGTCGCGAAAGGGGTGAGGAATTGCTGTTGATGATAAATAAATTGTTTATCTTATCGTTCCCGGATCTCGGAGGGAAAAAATGACCTGACTGTTTGCCCCTTTCTCGGCCCACATGGCTGTGGCGCAGCGTTACCGGCAATGCGAAAGAGTGCGATGAGTTGATAATATCACCACTGTTTGGATCTACAATGATGGAGGTCTATATGATCAGTAACAAAGCGCTGTATCATGCTCTCGGCTTCTAATGACGCCGTTAGAACTTCAAAAGTCTAATGAACATAGTGAAAACTCCCTGCCGCCAATATCCATAACAACGTGTGATAAAACAAAAAAGAACACGCCATCTATGCGCCTATATACCCCCCAAAAAACAGTTTACTAAATTAGAAGCAAGTCTATATGGTGTACCGGACACCGATGCTATGATTTTGTGTGATGACCAGTGACCTGCCATCTAACTCTTAAGCCACGATATCCCCTTCCGAGTAAGATGCTGTCTCAAGATCGCCAGTTGGAACCTCCTGGATGATTTCCGTAGTGCGTGGACCGGTGTATCTCCTACAACCCGTCGTTAGCATGGGTATCCAATGGAAGGGAAAGTATTGGGAAAGTAACATACTGCCGAGCAGATATCCACCACCATGAGAGTGCGAACAAAGCAATGAAACCTGCAACACAAATTGCATAATTCCTAAGTTTATCATGTCAGCGTAGTTACTATCAGCGGAGACCACTTTCGAAGAAGGGTTTGCATACATATTCTGGGGCGTCACCGGCTTCGTCGGTGGGAAGAATAGGATAACGCTGATGAACAACACCCAGATAATGGCAATAATATTGATCGGAGTGCCCCATTTTCCAAGAGTAAAGGGGCCTTCGATGAACTTCACCCGATTCTTATAAATTTGGTGGGCCATGATAACTGCGATATATGATAGATCGAGTGCAGGCGCAGTGATGTTAAAAATGGCCGTTGCAGTTTCAGTTGATCCAATTGCGATGCAGTTGAGGCAAATGCTAAAGAATACGACAAACCACACAGCATTGACCGGTGTTAGCGTATACTGGTTTACTTTTGCAAAGAATCTGAATGCCAGAGGTTAGCAAGGACTTCAGTGTGTCAAGGCTCGGATAGAGGGAGCCTTATTTAGAGCTTTTGGTCCTTACTTCGAGAACGGCAAGGCATCATCGCGAGCAAAAGCATACGCCATCCTTGTATCTGCCAACATCGCAGAACAGCCAGTGAAAAACTGTACGAGAATAGCAAACGACCACATTACAGTACCTCCAGTTTTGCCTCCGGCGTTCAGGAATATCTGCGCGGCTGGAAGTCCTGTTGGAGATGCTAAAATAGCATCAAGGTCAGTTAGGCAAAAGCACATCGTCACGGTCAACAGCCATCCGAAAGTGCCAGAGACCAGAACTGCAGTCTGGATGGCAACTGGACCTCGAATGGCAGCATCGTGTGTCTCTTCTGACATACTAAAGCTGTGTTAGAGATTGAACCGACCAACCGTATCTGCCTAATTGAAGGGGACGCTTACTGTGTTGTCCCATCGTAATCTGTCATTGTCCATGCAACTGATATAAATCCTAACAGGAAAGAGAAGCCCTTTGACTGCCACCCCGAGCCATCAGTCACATGTGTGAATACCCACTTGGCGGATTGTTTATTTGGAGTGAGCACTATCAGAGCTATACAAATAGCTATAGACGCGAGAACTGAAAGGGGAGAGTTAAATAAGTCATAGGCAGTAAGGAGGCATATTTGACTTACTGTTGATTGGAGCAAACCAGAGAACAATTCGATGCAAGCTCCTGGTCGTCAAGGAGCATATGACCCCCATGACACAAAGTAAACAGATAGCCAAAAGTACGGTTTGCAGCGCAGTCCTTGAGAATTATCAGCATATCAGCTTGATTCAATAAGCCCTTTGTGTGCAGGTCTCCTGGGTAATCTTACGGGGAGTATGAGTATTGCCCATCCTCGTTGACGGTCGAGTTCATACTGGCACAAGCTAAAAGCATTTGGCTAATTGTATATGCCACGCTGGAAACCCCGGCAGTTTGGCCCAGAAGGTTACACCAGCCCTGGATCCATGAAAAGATCGGAACCTGATTCTCAGGCACCACATGTTTCGTGACAAAATACATCCCTCCCGCAGTGGGGTATGCAGAGACCAGCTCTGCAACTGAACTTGCTATACACATAGCCATGAACGATCCGATGAACCAGCACCATACCGCCGTGGCAGGACCTCCTGCACTCAACGGCGGCCCGAACGTAGCTGGGACGGAGCCCAAAACACCCAGGATAGAAATTGCATATGAGACTGTCGACCATTTTGAGAACTCACGCCTCATTTCCTGCACATCAGAAAGTCAGATCTATAGCCTGTTTATATCGGCTGATAACACCATGCGTACCTGTTTGTAGCCGATTCTGGCCAGGAGACGATCGTCATCGTTCTGAATTGTGGCCATCGCTGTAGGGGATTGGTTGCTGCCGGCCGCAACGCCCTCCTTCGTAAAGCCGGACTTCTCTGTTTTCCTGTCGCTGCCCGTCCCTTTCTGGGAGCTATGGGAGGATGTTAGATTTATGCTTGGTGCCATTGATACTCTCCTTGGTATGGTTATGCCTCAATAATGCATTTCCATACGGCCAGAGAGGTTGGTCTTATTTTTATTGAAGGATATATTGTGTGGTACAATTCAAGGGGCCGCCAAACTGAAGGAAGAAATAAGGTGATGGAGTAACCGATTTTCTTCCTTTTTTTCGGGATAAGTAGAACGGATAGCCGCCCAGAGAAGCAAGGGAGGGGGGATATAAAACCATAGAGAAAAAATTTTCTCCAACAGCCACGACTCAAAGAAAAGTAAACGACCTACCTTTCTCAGCTAGGGTATGATTTATCTTATCTTCTCCAGAGTAAACTCTCCTTTCCACGGTTCCACAAAAGGGAGCGGTAATTTGGGCCCGAACCGAGACGATGGGCCGCTCTCATATCAAGACTTGAACCACAGAAAAATAGTCCCAGAATAGAAACCAGAGGGAACAATGAAGAGAATAAAAAGAAAAATGGAAGAACAGAGGCAAGATCCCGGCAAGCTGGTGGAGTATCTCGATGCCTTACTGAATATCAGATGGGCGTTCGCGCATAATTTCTTCTTTACTTCACGAATTTGTCAAACCAAGTCCCCTTGGTCACAAATATTCGAAGCACATGTATGGGGCCCAGAGGGACATACATAGTCGAAAGAGAGAAGCACCGAAAGACAAAGAGAAGTGAGATGTGAGGTGGATATCTTGCTCTGACGAAGTCGTACCCCAGCTGGATGCAACGAAGGGAGTGGACCAAAGTCCAAAAGGCGGTGGTTTAAATTCGCCCTTGGAGTTTTAAGTCTGGCAAAATCTCTCCACTCTTTCGGATAGCGTTCGGGAAACCACAGGTGACCGTTGGCGTTATTTTACTTTTTTTTTTTGTTCCTCTCATTTCTTTTTCTTCTTTCTTGTTTCCTTTCTGTTCATGCAGCCCAGATGGTCAACGGGAAGGTAATTCCGTCGAAGCAAGGCAGAGCATTCAGGGCGTGCCACTGTTCCATTGACACCTGACGTCGAGATATACGAAAAATTTCTTCTTGATCTTCCTTCAAGTCAGAGTGGATATTCGAGAGAAGCGCATGGTTTCATCCAAGACACGTGGCTCCGCTCCCTTGAAGCCGTTCCATACCGGCATTTCAGGATGTGAGCAAACATACCCCATCCAGCGGATGGGGATTAGGAAACACTGCTCTGAAGGACTTCTTCTCCCCTCGAGAGCCAGCGTGCTTGGGCGATAATCAACATCACTATGACATTCCCTCAAAGACGTGCAGATGAATCCATGTCACTTGTCATATCCATGTCGATAACATAACGCCCTTGTACCCTCCTTTACTTGAGCCAACCCAGGTTGCCAACTGCTACATTCTGGTGTTTTGTCGTGATATGTCGACATTCTGTGTAGTAACAGCCAGGATACCCACGTTCATGCACGAAATACTGTTGATGCACGTGGGGGAGATTTCAACATCCAAGCATGAAAGCAAATCCCGAGCGGCTGAAATTCCCAAGCCGTCTTGCACAAACAGCTTCCGTCAGATGCCGATAAATGCGGTGTGGCTTCCAGATTCTTCCCAGTATATACTCCATATTTTTCTTAACATTGTTATTTTCTTGGGAGGTTGCGCGATGTGGCAGGCGAACACAACAAAGCGCTGTCTGGGGTAGAAAGACGCGAACCAGACGAAAGTGGGCATACGATGGCCAGTAATATCTCTCCAGCGTCTTCACTTGGGAGCCCTGAAGTGATATTTGTCTCGAGATCGTCCGTTGATTCATTTGATTCTGTAATTTGCGTGCAGGAGGATATGTGGAGATGGCCAAAACATGTCGTCACCTCACATATACTGAAACCTTAACTTTTCGAGAGGGCGTATCCCATTCAACATGTTAACAATTGTATAAATTGTTCAATCTTCTGAAATAAAGCCCGTGGTAGCTTCTCAAAAAGAAAAATACCGCCGGCAATGCGTCAAGCCAGGCAATACCCCCCAGCTATAATAAGTTGCGTTATTCACACCATTTGCAAGCCTACCTAAGGGCCCAGCTTCGGCTATTGCGTAGATGACATCCTTATTCTCTTTCAGCATGTCTTGGCCTGAGGATGCTGTCTTGAGACCTGATTTCTGATATTGATTAGATATGTCTGTCCCCTGAAGAGGTCTGTGAGACTTTGGAGAGTGGAGGTTATAGAGAAGCTATAGATGAAGAAGCATCCCCATTCAGGAATTGTGCCATGTATGTTGAAGTTTTCAACCCCCGAATAGGCTGATTAGGAGCAGCCAGCAGACCTGGGAAAGTGTCATGCACCCGTATCGAATTTGCAAAGTGGGATATGACTTGTTATGCTCGGTCTAGTAAGAGTTGGCCTGCTCTGTGGCTAGGTTGTCTGGTGGTGATGCCGACTCGATAATCACCAAAGCACCCGCCGTATCTCCGAATTATGATGGCACCAAGGGTAGTAGTGGCTCGAAATAGTTCTTGCGGCAGATGCTCTAATGCAAGTCCGTCACATTCAGCTCTCAATCATAAATCGATAGATCAAATTTGCGCCCAAGAACACCGTTAATGCAAGGTGCGGGAAGCGAGCCACCGGTCCGCCACGGGAGAGCCAGTGGTTTCTCATGGGATCCTAACACTGAGAGAGAAGGCTACCGATAGCACGGAACCCAATCAAAGGGATACATATACTAGCAATTCCATGACTTGTTTGGTAGCGACCCGGACATCAATAGGATATTTCCACCATGCAAGGCTCATATGCATCCCACCGCCGATGGGTCAAAGCGCATGTTGTCCTGTTCGCGATGGCTTTTAGTGGCTTCTATACGAAACAGTTCGCCAGTGTTTGGATCCCACCAGCGCGTCGTATGGTGTTATTCGTGAAAAAGTGTTAGCCTCCCCCGTTGGATATTCGGAGATGATATCGCGATCTGGTTTAGCACCTTTCGCATCCCTGGCTCCCACCAGCGGTAGTCTGTTTGAAGAGCTTTTTATAGATGCCTGCGGGAAGATGGCCAGAACTCGTATGCATGGCCCAACAGGCATAAGGATTGATGTACTTATACATATCCACGAGTCTGAAAGGCCTAGCCCGCAAACTGTCATTGATCTATGCAGGTGGAAGCGATCGAGCTCCGAACTAGTCGGCCAAGAGGGATTGTTGAACAGTACAAGCCAAGAGACGAGCTACCAATGTACGCGAGATTACGCAGGAACTCGTCTATGGCGATGGTGCTCCATATTCGACTTATGATTCTGCCGAAGACAAATGCCGTAGACACTTGTCCCAGCCCTTGAGGCGCTTTACAAGGGGAACAATGCGAGACAATGAGATTCTCCAACGTTCTTTCTCTAGTTCGTATTTCTTTTCATTCTGTCCCCAAGCAAAATAAGGAATAAAGCATTTATACAATTAATTTTCCCTGAGTGGGGAGTACATGATACCAAAGCCTGAGGCTAAACGAAAGATTAAACATCCTAGAACAGGAGCCCTATCCAAGTGCAACAAAGGAAACGATATCTAATAGATGGTCAAAACGAAGGTACAATATGAAAGCCCATCAAATAAGTCATGAGGAAAATACGCCAAAGAGAACCATCGCCAGAAGAACTAAAAAAGATGAAAGATGAAATATGAAAAATCGAAAAAGATACCCCTTTTGTGTTTCCATGCCCCCTTTACGCTCAATGATGCCCACCGTCCTACTACTTGCCTCCATACTTCATGTATAGGCGGCGGAGAGAGATATCCAAACGGGTTGAGCCTCCCTTCCCCTTCTCTCCGTCCAGTCGATTTGAGCAAGCGTCCGGCCAACCCTCTCTTTCATCTTCCCTTCATCACCACGCCTGCCGATCCAGAATTCGGAACCCTTAAGCCACGTACCCCCACCAACTTCCAGGCACTCGGTGATTCCACGGCTGGCAAATTTTTGACCCTGTGGTCCAGTTTCAGGACACAGCTGGCCAATGAGGTCTTTAACCGTCATGTTGATTGGGACGCGATAGGCGCGCCATCTTAGTTGGGCCCCTGGATGTTCCCATGGCGGGAATGACTCTTCGATGATATGAATCGTTGTATGCAGCGGAGGGAAAATGTATCCCAAGCCGTCAGGAGAGGCTGCTATTTGCTGTGTGGATCCAGGCAGGTAAGCACCGGGAAACCACCGCGGATGCGCAGGCGGGTTAGCGGCTGGGGGCGCCACGGCCGGTGCTGCTGCTGCTGCTGGTGGAGGGGCCCGAGGAGCTATTGCTATGACTTGCTGCAAGGTATCATTCCAGTAAGCTGCCAGGTCGTGGTGCTAATATGGGCATAGAAATATCTAGGGTGGACAAACCAGTACAGATGGCGGAGGTGCCTGAGGAGCAGCTTGGGGGTGGTTGACGGGTGCAGGAGCTTGAACCGGAACCGGTTGCGCCTCATGTACCGGCGTTGGCGCATAGAATGGACCTGGGAATACATTTGGGGGGAAACCTCCGTTGGGAGGTCCCCCGTCAGAGGACATGTACCTCATATCTGCCATTTTCCCTGTATGTTAACCGTTGATGGCTCGTCCACGTCTGAGGAAATGAATGGAAATAACTTCCTAGATCAGAAAGATGTCTGTAAAAGAGGCTACAAAAAAGATAAAATGGCTGAAGAGAAAAGGAACGAAAAGAAAATGCGAGGACATGGGGGTTTGGAGGACAGATTTATATATCAGAAATGCTCTCGTAGATTGCAAACTAAATCGCTTCACCATCTACACATCTATGTTACAAGGTGTTAATAGGAGTTTCCCATGAATAAAGGTGATGGACAGCATTATGTGTCAAACAAGGTGGTGCAAGGCCTTTGTCACTGAATGTGTGACAGCTGGAATAGATCCAAAGCAAGCAAAGGTGTTAAGAGAGAAAAAAGAGCATTATAGGTGCTGAAGGTGACAGAAACATAACAGTGGTCATGTACATATGATCATACAGGCAAATCTTGAGTGATAAACAAAAAACAGGCATCGCAACTCCTATGACTCCATTGCTTGGATATGCTGCGGATGCTGTCACGGAACAAAGGGGCAAAGTTTCCTTTCGTTGAACTCTAGCCTCCAGTCACAACGGCAAGGCAATCATATATCTTTCTCTTTACAGCCAGAAAGCTGCCACCGGGGCGCCTCAGAGATCGCGGATCTTGCTTGGATGGCTTAGCTGCGCTTTCGATTTCGATCTTGCCAGCTCCGGATTTCTTCACCACAACAAAGCCATCAACAAGAAGTGTCCCTTCACCTCTAAACTCTGCAGTGTGACCAGAAGATTGCATGAGTTTGCGTAAATCCGAGAGTCGAAGATCTCCAACGTGTAGTGGCTTTGTTACCGATCTGGTTGCTGCCACAAGATTAACAGGTAGCATATCAAGGACCGGAACACGGTGATCTTTGACGAGAGCTTGGTTTGCTTGACTTTCCACAGGGCCAGTTGCTTTCCAAGCATCTTCTTTGTTTATCATTTGCTTCTTTCTAGAAGGCTCAAGCGTCTCTTCCTGAGTAGCCGCTGTTTCTGACGATTGCAAAAGCCCAGTCAAGGCGACAACCTCTAGCGTGCTGACATTCTGCCACTTTAGGCGCCGGACTAGGGGCCGGCTGAGCCTCACCATCCAGGCGTTTGTGTCAACACTGGCATCAACCGTGTCACCTATGGATGGTGTGAATATGTCGAAGTTTGATTTCGAGAGCTGTATTGCAGCCCCTTGGCGTGCAGCCAATAAATTCCGACATTCAGCGGCAAGTGCCGTGGTTTCATTTTTTGTGCCTCCAATAAGTATCAAATTCCGAGGCTCGATCAGGGGAATAAGCATCTCCAAGCTGCGTTTGTCGTGCACTCCTGCGAAATCCACGAACGCAAGACGCGCCTTCAGAGTAAGCTTAGAGTATACGAACACAGCTTTGGAGGGCCCGCTAATGTCGGCTTCATTGTCGGCTTCTTCTTCAGAAACGTCCCTATCAGTAGCACCGTTGACGTCGACTTCGTCGCGTAGGGCGATATCTCCATCAGCCGTGTGATGGCTACCGGAGTCAACGGATAGCTGCCTCCGTTTGCTTGGCCCATGTTTTCGATCGCCGCCAAATTTATCCCACCGCCGCTTCTGGCCTGGCGCTGTCTGAAGACCTCCTGGGCCGCCTTTCCGTTCCTGCATCTGCGCCTCTTCCCTTTCTTCTGCTCTAAGGTACTCTTCAGGCCTTATGAATTCGCCGTATTGATCGCCACGCTTCTTCGGTGGAACATATGGAAACATCCTCTCACGGCCCTTTTTGCCACGAACATAATAATCGTGTACACCTCGCCGTCTTAACAAGATATTGACACCCAGGTCAGCATCGCTTAAACCCATTTTTCGCTTATTGGAATGAGTGACTGTGGCAGAAAAGTTGAGCACCTTCCCTTGCTGCTCTGAATCCGAGTCTTCCGAAGAGGAGGAGCTTGAAGCTTCATCAAGTGCATCAACTGCTGCCTCCATGGGGATATTTCCCCGGCCTTGAGCGGTATTTTGTAACTGTTTTTGCGTTGCTAAGTATTGCTGATAAGCAAGCAGCTGATTTGAATCCAAGGGAGCTTTTTGAACGTCAGTTATGGTTAGTTCCCTTCCACCGCTGTGGATTTGTTCCAAAAGCTCTCCGCTTGGGGATTTTTCCAGCGCAACCCCGTCTCTTCGTTCACAATACCACTCCCATATAATTCTACCCATATTACTATTGTGGGCAAATGTGCTTGAATCATCCGGGGTAGAAACGAACGGTTCAGTCATAACTATTAGATTATCCGGGTTATCGGCTATATGCCGAAGAACATCCTTCGAAAAGCCCCATTCTAACGATGAGCTAGGGGCAAGTATCACTTTCGGGCCTTTCGATTCAAGAATCTTTTCTAACCGCGATCGCCGTTCAACAATATTTAGATGTTTGAAGGTGAAAGGTCCAAGGCCTTTATGACTTGCTCCAGATTTTTTATCCTGGCCTGGTGCGGATTTTTGGCCTTGTCCACCCGAGCCCTTCCCTCCAGTCATGCCCTCACCACCTTCACCACCCTCAAACTCGCGGACAATAGCTTCATCCATCCATTCAAGCATACTCCGGGCGAGTCTCATAGTCCCATGTCCTTTCTTCCCCGCCAGGTATAATGATGCGTTGCTCAGCGGGTTGTTATCGTCAGTGCTGGCTGCTGACTCGCGCCAAGCATGTTCAAGCACGTAGGCAAGCTCTAAAATTCTTGCACTGCTGTCGGTAGGTATGAGGACAGTGCCATCTTTGGAAACGCAGCTGCGAATCATGTCCAGTAACAGGTCATCTCGTTTCTTCCTTCCTCCAGCAAGAACGTGCTCGTCTCCATTGGCACTGCATATCAACGCTGTCGGTTTTCGAAGTTGCTCGATGACTTCGGCCCCGCTGCCACCCGCTGCTCCAAACCAGGCAGCACCTGCAACGACGTTCTCTCTAGCTTGGTTCCAGTCTACAGCATAGACTATAGATTCCATGCCATGCTGAATATGCCATATTGTACCTCCGACCGTATGACCCGCATTATATGCCGTGATAGTTAAACCGTTTAGGGGTGGGGAAAACGGAGAGGGTAAAGGTTGATGAGGTTGTGAGTATTTTAGCGGGTGAATGAGAGAGAAGTATCTTGCTATATCTTCTGTAGTTGGAGGAGGAAGTAAAATACGGGCGGACTCGTGGTCAGGTTTTCCATTTTCAACGCTGTTTTCGGCGGGTTGAGCTGTGGCGGATGGGTCAGCGGTGATAGAAGACGCGACATCTGGCACGGAGGCGGTGGTTAAGAATGTGGCGGCTAAGGGTGAAGAGGCATATAGGTCCTGTAGTAGTGTTCTGCCGAATGATATCACAGGATTTGTGGCATATATTGGGATTTGAGTAAAGAGAGGGAAAGCTTTGCAGCAGTGGGCGAAGGCGCCGAGGTGAGACGGTGTCGCGTGCGTCAGGAGGATGAGCGAAAGTGTAGGTATGTGCCTATTTCAAAAAAGAAGTGTAAGTCAGATTACACTACAATAGCATATCAAGAGTCCTATAATTATATCAAGCGCGATGTTGGGTATCAACCTTTGGAGTTCTTGAAGAGCCGCAGTGTCAAATGGTTCGTCCCACCCGACATCGACCAGAATTTTGACGCCCCCATCGAGCTCTAGGATCGATTGAGAAGCCCTAGAGTGTGATGACTGCGCTCCCAGTAATGGTGTAAAGGTAAACATGGTGGCAGAGTGCGCGATGCGAAATGGCTCAAAGGCTGAATGCTGAAGAGGCAGACACTAGGCGAGTCAAAGTTGAGACACATTGGCTACCTATAGCATGAGCGAGTCTATTAGAGGACAAGAAAAGGATTCAAACATATCCATGCTGGGACGAAGAAAGGTAGTAAATCATTTCAATGGCTTTGGTGGAATAATTCAGATTGCAGCGTTCGCGGTTGGGTTCCTGCATGCGATAGAGATCCTGGCGCCGAAAGTAGCTTGTTTGCCTTGTTTGTCTGGCCTACAGGCCTCTTCACTATTTTATATCACTATGTGAAGTATGCAAATTCATGATAGGAATGTTTATATTCAATGATTTATTATATACTTGAAGTAACAGTTAAACATTAACACGCTTGCTTGCCCATTATTCAATCACAAGTGGTATCCAAAAACAATGATGCGCCGACTTCTTCATAGACAAATGCAACAGATGCACGCATTCAAAACTCCAAAATTCATAGCTCCTAACATGCCGACTTCACTTGAGCGGCAGGCGCTGGCATTTGTCCCCGGGTCTTCAAAACCACGGACCTTGCCCCGGTTGTCGTAACGACGGATACCCAATCTTTCCCCGATGGGCCTTCGCTAAGAAGATTCAAGCACATTTCTACCTCCTCCTCAGGCATCGGGGTTCGCATTGAATCCCTAATGATTTGGGTTATATTATTCATCGTATACGCCTTTTTGGCGGGTATAACATTCTCGGTCATGCCATCGCTTGAGGCGCTCGAAGGTGCCAGTAAAAATAAAACATTGGCGATTTCCGGTATCCGACTGGCTGCTCTTTTCTTGAGCATTTCCTCTTTCGACAGTGGAGGCGGGAGCTTTGATTGACGTAATGACTTATTCTTAATCCTTTCCATCAGCTCGCTACGGCGATCAACTGTAGCGGCTGAGTTTAAGCTCGAGGCTGACTTTTCCTCAAGGCTTTTTTCCGGGGTCACGGGCAAGGATTTAATACCAATAAGCTGATCGAGAGTCCTTTGCCCCTTTAATAGTGTAGGTTTCGAGGTTTTCTTTGAGTTCTGTATCGGCTCCAAGGGAATGTTTTGGTAAAATTCCGAGCCCGTTAAATCCCCCGTAGATTTTTGCACGGCTTGTTCCCAGTAAGTTTCAAGGCCTTTAGAGAATTGGTGATTTAGATCTGCCTCCTTTAAGCCTCCTCTGCCCGAGCCAGCAATCCCTAACTTATCTCGTCTTTCCAAGAAAAATTGCGCTCTATAGCCGGTTAGGATGAATTTTGGGTTCACCGAATCGGCATGTGTTTCAGAGCCATGGCCTTGGATTTCGTTTTGCAAGTATAATATCTTCTGGAGATCCCTTGTAATAACCTTTCTCTTTTTCCATATCCGTTCAATCGAGGGGAGTAGGTCTTTAAAATTCAAGGGTGCCGTGGATCCATTGTGAGCAAAATGGAGCGAAACTGCACTGAGAAACGCAGAGTTGAGGTTGATAAGATCGTAAAATTCTGCCGGTCGCGTAACCAATTGCAAGGAAAGGGTAGATTTTTGGGATTCTGTCGCAAGTATCGCGTCTTTTTGTATCGTAGGTTTGCTTCGTTTCGCTGGGCTGGTTTGCTCAGGGTAGGCGCTATCTGAGACGGTAATGCTATCATCTTCCCGGATTTCTTCCAATTTTCGTTTGAGGGAAGTCGAAGCTCGCTGGCCGGGCTTCACCGATCGTGCAAAGGAAGCTATTCCCGGCTGCGCAGAGGGAAGGGTAGATGACCTGGCCGCCGTTGCTCTTCGTGTCTTTGGAGGCATGGTTAATTTCTGCCTCTGCCCTTCTCTATATGGAAATATCTATGATATTAAGTATATATGGGAAAGAATAAACTGCACTGCGTATAATATCGTGCAGGAGATAGTTTGTGGTTTCGAGGATGTTGAGAAAGGAGCTATTCACGCTCTGCAAACAAAATTATTGCATGGAGACGCGCTTTGACGCGAGCGCGACGTGATTCCAATTAAGTCACGTGTTTGTATTAAAGTTAGTTATCCACGCGTTCTTGAGAACTTTCGTTGATTCCGCTTCTCTATTATTAATCGACCCGAGCTCTCCACCATTAAGACTTGAATACGGGAAGCCTTGCTCTGCTTAGCAATGTGAAGACAGATACAAGAGTTTGGCGCAACCATTAATAATATTGCAGCCTTTCGGGTGCCAAAACATGCCCGAGAGCCGTTGCAATAGCTTCGGGCAACCAAAATGACATGTATCCTTCTAGGGTCATGGCGAGGATCACCCAGCCATGGAGTGCGGGTGCGGGGTATATAAAGCTGCATTGCTTTCTTTGTTTCCATCGGTCATGACCCTTTGACGATAACAGCCTCACAGTTACATATTTACTCCCTTGCCAGCATCGATTTTCAGACCTCAAGAAAGCAAGAACCGAAGACATGTCAGCCCAAACCCTCAAACCGATCAAACTCTGGGGTGCACGACCTCTCCCCAATGTCATAAAAGTTGCCTTCATCCTGAAGGAGCTCGACCTTCCATCCGAAATTGTTCCTACTCCGTTTGCGGAAGCCAAAAGCCCCGAAATCATTGCCGTCAACCCGAACGGCCGATTACCAGCCCTTCACGACCCCAACACAGGAATCACACTTTGGGAGTCCGGTGCTATTGTTGAATATTTAATTGAGCGCTACGACACGGAACACCGACTTAGCTTTGCTCCTGGATCGGCCGAGGCGTACCACGCGAAACAATGGCTGTACTTTCAGGTATCTGGCCAGGCACCATATTACGGACAAATGGTTTGGTTCCAGAACTACCATTCGGAAAAAATACCGAGCGCTGTTGAGCGTTACATAAAAGAGATAAATCGCGTAACGGGCGTTTTAGAACAACATCTTGCTAAGCAGAAAGAGCAGCATGGAGGTGACGGGCCCTGGCTTGTGGGAAATAAGATATCCTATGCGGACATTTCATTCATACCATGGCAGAACACGGCGGCGAAATTTCTCGATAAGAACCAGCTTGATATTGATCAGTTTCCAAATGTGAAGGATTGGCTTGCAAAGATGAAAGCACGCAAAGCGATCAGCGCTGCTCTTGATGAAGCTGCCGCCGCCTAGGGAACCAAATGAACTTTTTATTATCATAGGCCAACAGAATGGACTGAATAATTATGATGCGTTCTGATCGCTTATTTTTAATCAAGGAAACCTCGATGTTGTCTTCATAGCTTTTTCATGTATACTCGCAAATAATGCAAATTCGTCTGATTCTAAACATTTTTTTTTTTTACATGCATGGAATGGTTAACTGGGTCGCCGTGAGGCTGCATAAAGCTATCACCAACAACTAGTAGTGCCTCTCGCTGTGATGTCCTTGGAAAATATTGAAAAAGGCCACCTTTATAAATATATATCGTCCGCTCTTTAGGCAATAACTGTTAGTCCTCTCCCCGTCTTTCATGGCGGGTCGAAGTACCAAGTTCCCGCGCTTACTATGACGTCAAATGGACCCTTCCCCACATGCAGACACTCAATAATGGATACGATACGATAGTTAACTGTAACAACAGGTTTGTAGAACGGATCATGTCGTTTTTGGATCAAGTTCGAATTTAATAAACGCCAGTCAACTTAATTAAATATGCCATCAGACAAATACGTTGACTCCCGAGCCTCCCGGAGAGCACCAAACTGTAGGATTGTCGTATTTACAAGCGCAGAAACATCCACCTTTTACATCACCATATAGCACCTCAATATTGGAGTATTGCAATGCAAATTGAATATAAGAGAATATTAAATATGTTGTTTCTCTTATTTCTTGCCACTTCCGAACCACGATGAGATGCCGCTCTTCGCGTCTGCGGCCTTCTGTTCAACCGTCTTGTCTAGATCGTCGACCTTTGCGTTGAATTCTCTCGCGGTATCCTGGCGGACCTTATCAAGCTTGTCGACGCCCTCCTTGGCATATTCTCCCACGGTCCGGTCTACCTGCTTAGCTTTATCTCGCGCATTGTTAACCTGTACAGAGAGTAAAGGCATCAGTCAGTATGATTTGTAGAACCACAGTAAAGCAGCGATAAGAAATCTGGCAGGAAGGGAGATGGGCAACGTACAGCGTCATCAGCTATAGCTCCTGCTCGTGCTCCGGCTTCTTCCCCAGCTTTCCGGGCAGACTTGCCACTTGTATCACCTCGCACCTTTGAGGTAGCTCGTGAGGCATCATCTAGATAAAGCACAATGTCAGTGTTATGATACTCGCTGGCTCTTATGAAGAATATGGGCATTACCTTCAAACTTCTTAGTTGCTTTCTTAGGATCACCACCGGCAGAATAGAGATAGTAGCCACCGGCGCCGGCAAGGCCGAGGCCTAGCCACATTGGCAGGCGAGATTTCGACATTGTTGCTGGATTGGATTGGTATGTGATATGAGCAGAATTGTAGGTAGTTGCAGTAAGCTGGAGGAAAGACTTTTCAGAACCGACGATTCCTTATGATTATAATATAATGAAAGTAAGTGACAGGATATACGTATTCTTTATAAGGGTTAAATAGCTATGGCGTCCAGGCATATGACGTAGGTAGGTAGGCAAACACGTGACGTGCGTAATAGCCATCAACCAAGTTCGAGACGGCCACGAAAGAACAAGACATTTTGTAGTGGGGTATTAGACGATGTCATTGCCAGCTAATGGCGATGATAAAGTACAAGCTTGGAAATGATAGTGGGGGTGGAAAGTCCCTAAAATAACATACAATAACCGCACACTGTGTCGTTGCTTTCTAGTTATAGTATCTGGGCTCGTCAAATACGTGATATCTATGGCCTCGGACACCCAAGCCTCGGAACATAGATGGGAACCGTTGTCCAACAGGCACCTGGTCTTCCTCTATCCGCTCTCCTGTGCCTTCCGGTTGCCCGATGACGAATTTACCGATCTGAGAAAACCAGATTAGAATCTATGAATTGGCCTATGGGGAGACAATTGCATCTTACCTGAAGCTCAGTATCCGTGATTGTATCCCTGCTCACACGCGCATATCCTACCTTCCGAAGCTTCTTGTAGAGAATGTACTCGCACCAACGATCCCAGTCTGTTGGGTCAATATCTTTCATCCCGCTTAAGTCGCTAACATATGTATTATAGTTACCTTCAAGGGGCCTGGTCACCAGGTAGCTGAGCAAGATCATGGGCCTAGGCGACGAGCCCATCAATTTCGATAGGTATTCGGTTTGCAATCTTCGGTCTTCAGGATCTTCTTCTTGGCCCGAATGGAAAACAACAACATCGACTTCCTCGCCATACATGTCTAATGTGGCATGGATAGCAGGTGCAAGTTCACCGACTGGTGAAGGAAGCAGGTGATGAGTGGAGTTCAAGATGGGGAATTTGGATAATAAGGCGCTTCCCCAGGTATGCTTATTAGGGCCGGGGCCATAATCCACGTACATCCCAAGGTCTTCGGCAAGGAATTGAGTAGTATCTCTATTACCCATGATAATTCTTTGGAGATCGGATTCCAAGAGTCCCACGACATCCAACTCTAGCTCTTTAATAGCATCGCGCATTCGCTTTTCCGAGGTCCACATGTCGTTATCGAGAGAGAAGTGGACGGTCCAAATCCCAGCTGTGACTACCTTGTCATCCTTGTGGTATGGTGTATGATCGTTTGTTGGAAATCGAATGTACGAAATGCCGAGCGAAAGAATCTGAAGCCCAGCAAGGAGATAAACATAATAAGAGCGTTGTTTACGATTGTTGGTAGTTGGTTTCTTCTGTTTGCGGGAAGTTGGAGGTGCGATTGAGGCAGAAAACACACCAGCACCGACGAGGATCATTGTTGCAGTCATCACCCAGTCGGTACGCTCCCGTACAAGAGGTCCGCCGGGAACAAACGCATAAGCAACTACCCATACGTGGAAGAGAACCATGAAGTTGTAAAAAAGGAAGCCAAGCCCAAAGGTTGTTGCTGGAGAATGACGGACCGCAGAGGTGATGAGGACAGGAGCGACGGCCATCAGATAAGTGGCCAGCACCAGGGCTCCGCCAAATCCAAACCAGTGGCTATTTCCTGTCAACACCGCAGCCCCGATGGAACCAATACCGAAAGCAGTCCAACTTCCGGAGTAACGTGGGTACAGCGTTCCGATCAGGATTCCAACAGCCATCGCTGCAATTGTGAGTGAGCCGTGTGGTACCGAAATCGGACCCCGGATAGGAAATCCCTCCCACACCCAGAGAATCATCGTGCTTGAGTCGGATAGCAGTGAGTGCATTCCAAAGGCCAGGCCTGCAAATCCAAACGCAGCAAAGAGAGACGGTCCCTTTTTGCCGTTCGGGGCAAAGAATTCTCCAGCTAGAGGGATCCGACGAGTTGATCGAAGGACAGATAGGACTCCGAGGAGAAGCGCCGTTTTGTTCCAACCACCATTTCCTGGGTGTAGAATAGGCCATACTGGGTTGTTTGTATGGAAGGCATACTTCATGATACTGGAAGCGAGAAGCCCAATGCTCCAGGCAAGGATCCTGGATTCAAGACGGCCTGGTTGACTGCGTTCTCCATACCATGTTGCAGCCCACCCTAAGCAGCTCATTGCTACCGAAAACCCGACGGCGAAGAGTCGGAGGGTTGGCTTTTCAATAAGGTACGCCATCAATCCAGCCAGGGACAACAAATGTACGATTCGATAGTGGCGAACAATAAAGGAGCGTAAAGAGGGAATTGATAGGAGCAAAGGCGAGATAGTGACCATCACTAATACTTCATAGCCTGATATACCCATGTGCCAGAGAGGGAAGTCTGCAAAAAATATTAGCAAGTGAGAAGCCGTGGTTCATGAGAGCAAGCTTACACCAAACCATGACACCGAGCGAAGTCAAGACAGACCAGAAAATGAACTACGCAACATTAGCTAGAAGCTGATGAGACTGAAACCAATGGACCTTACCCCATTGTAGATGTCGGCAGCTGCGTCAAGTGCATCTGAAATCAAAAAGCCTTCACCAGTTGGGTGGTGCACTGGGTTATTTTTTCTAGGGAACTGATCAGTCTTGCTTAGGTATTGATGTATGGTATAATTTTAAGCATACTCTTGTTCAATAACGGAACCTTTTGCTGTCTTAATAGTTCTGGTTCTGCACCGTTGATTTAGAAACGATACCATCAGAGACCCAGCTAATGTAACAACCGTACACTGTTTTGCTTTTTATTTCGGAAGCTGCATCACATACCCTCTGGTGACATCTTTTACATCTTTAACGACAATTTCTAACCCTTCAAAGTCAAGAGCAGTAACGGCATCAAATCCAACATCGAACAAGATCAGAGCCCATTCGAAAAATGCATAGATGGTGTAGGCTATAAACTAATTAGTTTCATCAAAATCACGTGGAATTGAGCAGAGACTCACCTCCAGCAACCTTATAGACCTTGTGTTGAATGAAAAAATAGATCAGTGGGACCAGGGTGCCGAAAAAGAGACTGGCGAGAGTCTTGCGATATTTCACAGCTCGTGGGTTTTTGGGGCTGAGAGCAACGCAGCCAATGGTCCAAGGAAGCGTCGCGACCAGGTATGAGATCATGAAGATATCATGCCAATCGTGATCGTCTGTAGAAGTGATATATGTCCAACCACCGCATGTTAAACTCCGAAATACGCCCACCCCGGCAATGAATTTTGGAAGCTTGGAATTCGGCCGCGCGGTGAGAGTATACCATAGGAAGACGAGGATGAAGCGGGGTCCGGCTGTAAGGGCGATAAATAGTTGAAACACGGATCGTTCGGGATATCGATCGCCAATTGCTGCAGAAACTGATGGAAACCACTCATCGGGATAACCGTATTGTTCGTTTTGCACAATCTTCTCATAGTGTAGCCATATCCCGACGAAGAGTGCTCCCAGAAAACCGGTGTATGCAATAACAGTGTGCGCCCATGATATCCATTTCCCATTAAACTGATTCAAGTTAGACTTGGTTATTTCAATTGATAAGGAGGGAGAGAACTGACAGCAACGACGGTATCCCCGTCCTTGGATTTAGGGGTCATTGTCGTACGGTGCGAACGAGTGACAGAACGACATGCACGGAGGAAAAATTACAAAAGTATCAAATTAAATAAAAGAGAGTCGAGAATCAAGAAGAAGCACAAGTAAAAAAAGTAGAATGGAATTTGGCAGAGAGCACCTTCGCACTCCTTAACATGAGTGTGAGACAGAAAGAAACACTTGGTCGATTTCACGCGTTGCGACCGAGGCTCCTTCGGGGTTTAGTTTCTCCGCCGCCGTTGACATTTTGTTATCGCGATATCGAGCCTGAAATTTTTGGGTGGAAGGTTGGGAGCACAAAAACAGCTGCGCGACACCCCAGAGACCAAGAGAAAAAAAAATGGCGGCAGCAAGCGATAAGGCCCGTTTTTACCTGGAGCAATTAGTTCCGGAGCTGAAGGAATATGAAAGGAAGCAGATATTTTCAAAGGTGGGTTCCAGCACTTCGACCGCCCAAGCAAGTAACTAATCCAAGTTCTAATTATGCTTTTAGGAGGAAATAACTTCTATTATGAAAAAGAGATCCGAGTTCGAACACAGGATAAATACAAGAGGACCGCAGCCGTTGGACTTTGTGCGATATATTGAATATGAGATGAACCTGGACACACTTCGGAGGAAGAGGATAAAGCGGCTCGGGGTCAAGTCTCCGGCACACACTGGCCAAAAGCGGATATTTTTTATACTTGATCGAGCTACGAGGAAATTTCATGGCGATATTGGGCTATGGATGCAATATATCAACTACGCGCGCAAACAACGGGCTCACAAAAAACTTTCGCAAATCTTCACCAAGGTGCTCCGGCTTCATCCTTTAGATGCCGATCTTTGGATTTGCGCCGCCCAGTATGCGCTTCAGGAACACGGGGACATGACACAGGCGCGGAGCTACATGCAGCGCGGTTTACGGTTTTGCAAAAATTCTACAAGCTTGTGGTTGCAGTACGCCAAGCTGGAGATGATATACGTCGCGAAAATCGCAGCCAGGCAGAAAATACTTGGTTTGGATGGAAGTTATGATGCTCCGAAAATTGACAACTCCATTGATGATCCAGACGCGGACATGATTGCCCTGCCGAAGGTGACCGGAGAAGACATCAATCCGACTCTTGATGATGAAGAGTCTAATAAAGCTGCCCTGGACACACTAAATTCCACGCCAGCTTTATCTGGAGCCATACCAATTGCCATATTCGATGCCGCAATGGTCCAGCTTGGGAATGAAGTTAAGATTGCCGCTGAGTTCTATCGGATGTTCCTCGAATTTGAAGAGACGCCGTGTCAAAAGCGAGTACTATCACATATCGTCGACTATATGATCATAAATCATACGACGAGTATGATAGCCCGAAGATGCTATATACAGCACCCGGTGGCTGGGATAAGCCCGTCTAATGCGCGATTTCCAAGAGCCTTTTTGGAGTCCCTTTCACGACTCAAGGTATACCTTCAGAAAGAGCCATCCGAGGTTTACGAGCTTGCAGAGGAAATCACTGGATGGCTGCAGGAGGTGCTTGTGACGGAAAATCTCGATCCATCACTTCGCCAGGTTGTAGAAGCAACTGCTAAAAGCACCGAGCAAAAAGCAGCTGCGTATCGGGGTAGCGATGGAAAGCCCTGATTGACATAGTTCTCAGTCGCCATAGTTATTAGCTTGCCTCAATATACCACGTTGTTCTTATCCTTCTGGCCAGCCTCGGCGATTAGCTTTCTTATTGCTGTGGGCCTTTTTAGTCCGTAGTCTAGCCTCCTTGGCGGCCTTTTGCCTGTTCAACTGTCAGAAAACTCCGACGAAAAAAAAAAAAAACAGTAGCATAGTCACCCCACCCACAATTTCTGTACTCTGTATTTCTGTTCCTGTGAGGTTTCACCCGGCACAGAGGATTTACCGGCTTCAACTAGCAATTCGTAGAGTTTTCTAAAACAAGCGTCAAGGTTCTGCGTCTGTTTTCGCGAATCGTCCGACTGTATCACGAGGCACTGGGATCGACCCGCGAGATATCTTGAGTCTCGTATTTTGGGGTGCAACAGAGCGGGTACGAGCGGCAAAAGGGCGGACAGGGGAACTTTGATGGTCGCCTTGGAATTGACTCTTAACAACTCGGTCAGCAGGCATGAGCTTATCAATTGTAACTTCAATTGTAACTTATGGGGATCCCTCATACTTGTTCACATTTTGCCCGCCAGGTCCACTCGACCTACTATATGAGATTTCGGATATACTCCTTGGGATCGTGTTGGGAGCCAGCTGCGCCAGCCATGTTCTGGCCGTACTAGCTGCTTCTGCCTCGGTATGCGAAAAACGTAAGGTCTGTCCTTGAATTGAGAGGTACAAAGGACGCGGGAAAACCTGCCAAACTCGGCTCAAACGTAGACATTGAGGTGACAAGTAGAACATCTCAACAGCCAACAGCCAACAGCAACACCAACGAGGTTGTAATTAGCATCACGACGTCGCGCCGTTAGGCGTTGAACTAAGAATAACAGCCCTAACCATAAACGGCCTAACGTGGGGCGGCAGCTGAGTCATCGAAGCTCTAGAACAAGGTTTTTAAGGCCGCAAAGAAAAAAGCTGGGAGGGCAAGTCCGTGCACTGACCAGAGCATGTCCCCTCCCCAAAGCAGCGATTTTCTGGCGACTTCATAACAACAACAACAACAACACCAACAACACCATGTCTCTCGCAGCCGGCTACTCTTCTGGCTACTCAGACTTTGGGGTCTTGATGCTCGCGACATAAGTAATGCTTTAGATGAATCTTCTTGATGTTGCTCTAGTTAGACTCTTGTTTGCTTCATCCAAAGCAGCCTTAGGTGGCACCACCTGCTCTTTTAACCAAACCCCCTATTCTAACAGGTGAATCCGCGCCCCCGGACAAATGACTACGGAGAATCTCGACGAGGCACTGCACTTTCGTGGCAAGACTCTCACTCCGGAGAGTCCGCGTCCTCTTCATATCCCGGAGCCTTCACACATACCTTTGCTGCAAAACCAGATGAACCCTGTTTACAATGAGACCTCAGCGTTTGGACAGCCGTCGGGCATAGATGAGGGAGCAGCGGATTCATCAACTCCTTCGGGGGATGAAATACAAGAAATCCAGTTGGCAGGACATTTTTCTTCGAATACATACTCGTTGCTGCGACATGGTTTGGGTGATTTGACGTCTGCTGTTTTGGGGAAAGAGGTTACAGGTAGCATCCCTGAGTCGAGCAAAGAAGGTGGTTTGCAGTCAAATGCAGAAATAAGTCTCTCTCATGGCAAGATTTTAACAGAACATAATGTGCTTCCAGTGCCTGATGCCCCCCTTCGCGTCGCCCGACCAGAAGAACAATCAATATCAGATCCTGACCCTAATAACCATTTAGCTCGCTCCATGCCTCCCCAAGCAAATCCCATTCCATCCCCTGGCTCTTCTGAATATGACCAACCCCAACGACGTGCAGATCATGATAGCCCAGTCGCAGCGGAACTACCCACAAGTGATCAATGTGATATGGATGATGATAGAAGTTCTCATACTGCCAAGGGTGATGTTAATTACCAAGATCTCCTCAACAGCATTGTCCCTACATCTTCTGTCCCTTATACAACCCCATCCTCCGCTACTGTGACCTCAACTCCCCCCGCAAACCAGGCCTCCCCTGAGGCTTCTGATTTGACGGCCCAATTCCCTTCTAACCCTTTTACCTACTCGGAACTGCAAGAAGAGGCCCCCGCTCTTTCTAGCTATACTCCCACAGATAACACCCACTCTCTTCATCTTCCCCAGAATCCTTCTAATGAGGATATGGAGTATGAGCCAAGTAATTTTCCTTTACTCGGGGAATCCCCTACTATTCATAACCCCAATGCTTTACTCCCAACCCCCACAATTACATACGAAAAATTTCAGTCACCCGATGCCAGCTCCGCGGAAGCTGGCGAACAACTGCTTGAGAGGCAATCTTATAATGAAATTTCACAGGGAGATAAACAAGACGAGGCTCCTTGGGCCCCTGAAGTCCAGAAAAAATATGATGAATTCCTCCAAGCCGAGCGAGTTTATGTTACTGAGGGCTTGTGGGATCGATTTCCCATCGGGTCTCGTTTATTTGTTGGTAAGTGATTTTAATCGTTGTCACCAGTCATGTTTTATATATTGATTTATCCTAGGAAACCTCCCAACGGAGAGAGTAACGAAACGAGATCTATATCACTTATTTCATAGGCACGGAAAATTGGCTCAAATATCGATTAAGCAAGCCTACGGATTTATCCAATTTCTAGACTCAGACTCTTGCCGCAAAGCGATACAATCTGAGCAAGGAGCTATCGTCAGAGGACGAAAAATTCGTAAGTTATATTTTTATTCCTTTAGCTCGACTTTTATAGCAACGTCAGCTAACTCGTTAGACCTCGAAATATCAAAACCCCAGCGCAACACTCGCAATGGTGCTCCAATGGAGTCTCCAAGGCTTCCAGCAGCAAGACGGTCAAGGTCACCTGATTATGATAGGGGTAGGGAAACTAACCGCGGTGCTCGTGCCGCTGGAGAACGGTATGATCGATCACAGGGTCCTAGAAGGTCCTCATTTAGTGACTACAGAGAAAGGGATAGAGGTAGAGATAGGGGCAGAGAACGAGAAAGAGACAGGGAGAGGGAACGGGACAGAGATAGGGATAGGGATACCGACAGAGATAGAGATTCAAATCGTTATCGTGATGATTTTTATCGTGCCCCCCGTTCTCCTTCGCCACCGCCCAGGGGATTGCGGAGAGACGGGTATCACTCTCGCGATCAAGGACACGACCGCCATGAGCGGAGGCGCTCCAGGTCCCCATACAGAAGAGGCGAACGGTATCGGAGCTCGAGTCCAAGAGATCGTGGGTACGACAGCGAGTCGGATCTGCCAATTCCGAGAAGGGATCCACGCAATATACCGGACGTTCAGGTGCTTGTACTGGGGAATAACGATAGGTAGGTTTGATATGTCTCTATCTCACTCTCAAACCGTGCCGCTGACAATTGATACCAAGTAGCTTCGTGCATCGGGTCGAGGCTGCCTTCCGCGACCGGGGACTCCGCTGTGACGTTTTGATTCTGAACCCCCGATTATCTCTATCTGCAGTCGTCCGCCGTCAAATTGTTGAGGGTGTCCTCGCCATAGTGAGACTCTCGCGATCGAATTTCTATTCCGGTAAGATACCTCTACAGGTATTTGATCGAACAAGCGGAATGGACAACATTCGCTTCAATGGTATGTATTTGCTGGCCCACACACTATCCTTCTCGAACCATCATTAACCCTTCTATAGAGTACGCTGAACTCGACGTCAACGTTGCAGCCGAGGTGGTGCTACACGCGCGCAATACCCAACAGGTGAACATATCAAGTCGTCAGCAACCATCGATTCTCCCAGCTGCAATTGCCCATCCAATTGTTCAACAGACGCCAATGCAGTTAGCTGAGCAGAATACGCTTGCCCAAATCCTGTCCGCTCTCGATGGACCAACCTTGAATTCCCTGCTTAGATCATTGCAGGCCAACCATTCAATTCCAGCCTTGAATTATTCCGCCTCATCTTCAGTTAACCCCACCGATCTTTCTGCTATTTTAGCAAGCATAACGCGCCAAAACAACCCGATGCCTTCTGTTCCCACCACACAGCCGTTATTTCAAAGTACTCAACCTGGAGGTACAATGCCCAACCAACCCTTGGCACCAGAGGCGAACTTGGCTTCTCTTCTTGCTAAAGGCTTTGCTGCGGAACCGCAAATGCAGCACCAATCACAACAATCGACATATCCGCAACTGCAGCAAATCATGGAACAACTCTCGAGGTGGCGGCGGTGATCAAGAAGACACTCATCCGCATCTGGATATAGATAATACTGGCATTTTTTTCTAATATTTTGGGCCTACATCTTCTCTTAGCGATGGCCATATCGTCTGTTTTCCTTTTTTCATGTCTTCATTTTTCTTTGTTTCATTCTGGGAAGAGCGAGAGTTACGGAGCAGACTTCGGATGAGTTTAATTGATTTGAGGGAGAGTACCTAATTCATTACTCAAGATACTGTCTAGTAATACAAAGTTATATTTCTACATAGCTCGCAACCGTAACCCCCGTTGAAGGAGCCCGATTCCAAGCCTCCATGGGCTTATTAGTGTGGTAGAGTTGAGATTCCTTTTTCGCTCCAAAACATTTCCTGCCACCACATCTGTTACTATTCGTCGCACTCGGTTCCCCTTCTTCATATCCGAAGCGTGTAGGACTGATGGATTGCAGATACCCCAGTTCGTTCAAATGGCAACTTCGCCATGATACATCTCTCCAAACTCCCCCTACTTGTTCAGTTTTAAC
Organism: Arthroderma sp. MBC 290; assembly: GCA_030411455.1. Classification (NCBI taxonomy): domain Eukaryota; kingdom Fungi; phylum Ascomycota; class Eurotiomycetes; order Onygenales; family Arthrodermataceae; genus Arthroderma; species Arthroderma sp. MBC 290. Next base: position 78,418 of record JAPERC010000038.1, on the reverse strand, counting down.
TCTTCCGCATCTTCTCGCTTTATTCGTTCAATGGTCTCGTTGCGTCTGATTTCCATCGTACGTTTCTCTTTAAAATATTTCCCCTACAAACGATTCCAATTAGTTCCATTTAGACCATCCAGCACCGGGGAAGTTAAAAGCGCATACCCAAGTTTTCGAGCACGCAGTTTCAAATTCTTGTATTTCCTTTGCGCAGTTTTTTCGTGCCTTTCCGTCTTCCTTGAGAGCGTCTATTATGTTATTCTTGTCTAGGCAATCGAAAAAGCTATCTCGCGCGACATAGCACTGCTGTCTCGACGACCGGTCGGGGGCGATTGAGCCGCCATCGGAGGCCTTTTGTGGTTTTGAATCTGAGGACGAAGAGAACCAGCCCATGACGATTAAGGCCTGTAGACAAATATGCTGAAGTAATTGTAAATGTTACCTGTTTGGCTGAAGGTTTGCTTTCATTCAACGACTTTCGGCAACCCTTCGAGGTCCCGATTCACGTGACTCAAATTATTTCCAGCCTGCTGGACCCTTTCGTCATTAAAACGATAACTTATCTGTAAAGCTACACTCTACTCCAAAACACACCTCCAACGCGACATTGAGTTGCTTTTCGCTTTTGGCGTATGGAGAAATGATATCCTACAGCGGTTTATAATTTCCGCTGATTTTGATTTCAACTATGCTGCCACGCCGTTGGGCGCAATAAACTTCGTTGCCTTCGAATCGAACCTCCGAAACTCATGCAATCGCGCCGTCGCAAGCCCCCGAGGGCGGGTGCTCTCAGTGAGCTTCCTCCGCTCAAAATAGTCAAGAAGATTATACTACTACAAATCGCATACTACACTTGCGCCACCATCCTGATCCTCTTTACCGCCCTCGTGGCTGGTACGGCATTCTCTCCTGACCTGATATTGAGCTGGCAAAGTCTCCGAGGCGACACAACCGTTGGGTGGACGCTGGGATTTGTCTGGCTTCTTAATAGTTCTATCGGGTAAGTTATCTGACCCTCCTCACGTTCCGTTTTTATACGGCTAACCAACGATTTCATGTAGCGTCATATTCCTCCTCCTTCTCGTCGCTCGCTCCAAACTCGTCCCCGACTTCGCATTTACCATTCATTTCATCCATTTCCTTATTACATCGTTCTATAGCCATGCAATCCCCGCTAATTTACTATGGTGGGGATTGCAAGCAGCAAGCGCTGCGCTGATGACATTCCTCGGCATGTGGGCTTGTCAGTGGAGGGAGTTAAGGCCTATCAGCTTTGGCGGTTCGTCAAATCAAGGTAGCAGCTCTCAAACTCAGGCTTCCGGAGGTGATACGGAAGCTGGAATCGGTCTAGAGAGTCTATCACGGGAAGGTCGAGGCCAAAAAGAGGATGGATGACAGGGAAGACTATAATTCTATTGCCGCCAAGGGATAAATTAATCAGGCAGACCGCCCATGTGGAAATATGACATGAAACGGCTGTTTTTATTCTTATCAAATGTTGTTAATACTTACTCATACCCTTTTACTATGCTTTTGCGCGGAGTCCTGGATTCCCGGATGGGGTAGAAAGCTCTATCTGTCAGTGTTATATATACTTAGCTTTCCTAGCCAATTTACATTCTTCTAATGACATTCCCGATTGCTATGTAACATCTGAGACTCGAATGATGTTTTGATTGATGATATCATAGATGTGATCCATTCGTCACCACACAGGGGCGAGTATGCGCGTTCATCTTTCCCTGTCACCCAGAGAAAAACTATGCCAGAAACCTTCAGAAAATTACGTCCAAGCCTATAAACTCAGAAGCCTTCTCGACCATGAACGGCCAAACGATGTTCGTGGCGGCAAACAAACGCGGGTCAGGTGACCGATGAGGTCAGGTCAGCTTTCTGCAGCTGTTCGCAACCAGAGCTAATCTTGACAACTTTGTTTTCTTCAACCTTCGGCAATTCAAGAGAAGCGCATGAAGGCGATATTATTACGTACCTTTAAGTTATATCTTCTACTACGCGGCTATTGCGAGTATCAGTCGGCGACTCACTGTGATATTCGTTTATCATCACCCCGCATTCTTGGGGCAGCTCTGACCGCTCGAATTGGATTGTGAGTACGTTTCCTTTACGTTTCTCACATCTCCCTTGGAAGCATTTTGTTGCCGGCGTCGTTTTTCAGGATGCATCAGCTAAGGCGACCCTTGATTGAAGCACATAAACATCTCTTGATCAAGCGCTCCAAGCATCAAAATGGCCGAATCTGAACCATCATATATCGATTATGAAGCCTTTCTCGACCCTTCTTTCTCGCCTACTTCTTTTGCCAATTCACTAGTTACGAGCACCAACAACTCATCAGATTCACCTCTCGATCTATCCACGCCTCTGTCTCGAGTCTTGTTCGATGTTCAGGAAATAGATACACATATTCATAATCTGACAACGAAATCTGCGCTTCCGCTTCTAACGCACACTCGTGACCAGACAGATGCTGGCCAGCGTGTTTTGCGAGCAGTCGAGGCTCAGGTTTCAGCGCTGACAGAGGGATATGAAAGGCTTGAGAAGGATGTTTTGAGTCGATGGGGGGCTGCTGAAGAAGTTAGGGGTGCTGCCGAGAGATCCTGGGCCACAGTAAAACTCGCAAGGGCTGTTGGAAGGTGTCTAGTGTTGGGGAGGCAGCTTGAAGGGCAGCTCCTAGAGCTTAGTGGTCACAACTCGGATCCTGTCGGGGTTCATTCTCCTACCATGGTGGCGAGGGAAGACCACAGAGCTCTAGTACGAGCTTCGCACACGCTGTTGATGTTAAGGCGTATGTTTGCCAGCACAGCAGATGGCGAGGAAGGATATGGTCTTGATCGGGTAAAGGTCATTCGGACGCTTCGGTCAGAACTTGTGACGCCAGCTGAAAACAGCGTCAAATCAAGAGCGCAGCAGATTATCAATCGATTTTCAACGTCTGCTTTGTTGACTGATTCAAATGCTGGGGAAAGCCTGGCCGGCTCTCGACAGCAGGCTTCAACATATGCACAACAGGAGGAAGCAAAGTCGCGGATAGCGTCCGCAATCACAGCATTATATCTCCTTTCCCCTACTCCGCAAACTACGATTCCATCCACTAATTTTAAACCAGAGCTTCTCCTGGCCACGTTGAAGGGGTATATCCAGACATGCCTCTCCACCTCGCTACAAGCACTCTCGAGGGGCCTATCTATGCTTTCTACATTGGAACGCGCCCTCCTGGAGGTCTCTACGAGATGCCAACATATCGTGGTGCTTGAGCACTTTCTTGAAACCTCGAAGCTACCCGCACACCCTTTTCTTTCATATAACTCCTCCAATGACCAAACCAATGATGATGAACATGATAATATTAATAAGCGATATACGGCAAAAACAAAAAACAACAACCTCCTGCAACCCCTGCTTTATGCCCTTGACACGCCATCACTCCCATCCCACTTCTGGCGATCACTTGCCTCTGCCCTGTTTCCGCGTGTTCAAGAAATAGTCGGGCGGGGTGGGGCTCCTAGCCGGGCACTGAGAGGCAACCGAGATCGGGTACGTGAGGAACTGAGACAATGTGTTTTGCGAGGATCTCAGTTACCCAGCGGTGCCCTCACAAGGCTAGGTGCTCCAACTGCGGCCAACGCGCCGATAGTAGTTGGGAGTTGGGAGAGGGAGGCTGCTGTTATGGTCAGTGCTGTGATGAACGCACTTAGCAGATGAGCTCGAAGTTTGCACATGACGAGTCAGCGGTATATTGCAATCGATATTAAGCGAGTGCCTTGTATGTACGTTTTGATACCACCTCCACGAACCAGCGGCACGTTGCACAGTCTCCTAGTCTGGCGTTTTATTCTATTTTGGTTATCGATCAGTGGCCTTTTTCTTCAAGCCGGAGTTGACCTTTCTGTTTTCTCTTCTCCAAATTCAACTCGCTAGTCTAGGTAGCGATGATGAATGAGAGACGAATATCACATTAAATATTCACTCAATAGTCCATCAATAACCCGCGAACTACAAGAGCGTTGGAATCTTTGCTATCAGTGAAATCCTTCTTCTCGGAAAACCTGACACTGAAAAACACGTGGGGCTTCTCGATGTGTATTATAGTATGCTCGGCGCTAACGCGATATACCTTCGGCGGTGGCGCCCAGTTATAAAGCTACCGCTGGATGTTTAAGAGACGGTAGCGAGCTTGGGCTTGGAAGCCTAACTCAAAAAGACGTTTTCCTCCCAGCCAGGAGTCAGCATTTTCAGAATCTGCATGATGCTTGAGTCATTCGCTCTCTCTCTCAGGAGCTTGGGCAATCCACGGAGTACATGACTCAATACTTTTCAGGCAATATTACATTCGCTTGCCGGTGCCAAAGCATTTCGTTTCGGCTCTTCCCGAAGCACTGACAATCTAGATATGACGGCATAACGGGCCGGGAAAGGTTTAAGAGGGAAAGAAGAGAGAAGCTTCGCCTCTCACCTCGTCGAATGCATATCGCAGCCTAAAACCAATACATGTTGGGAGGTTTCGATCGCCCGTTCACCTTCTATCGGCACGGCATCATCTACCGTCCCGATGAGAAAGTTCATTTTTCTCGGCTTGCCGAGTTTGGGAATGCAGAATCCTCCCCGAAGCGTGTTCAGGTTGGAGGCCAGCCGTCTTCAAGGAGTGAAGATATTTACCCCCTCCGATCGATTTGAAGAGAGGAAACAAGACTCTTTATCAAAGGAGAACTAGACTGGCATTTGTTGGCATTGTAACATCAACATGCCTCGCATCAGCTCGGTTTCCTCACAGTATTCGTCAGCTTCTTGTCGGCTTCTCAACTTGGCATTTTGACTCCGTTCGCCACCTTGATTTTTTCTCTCCATGAGCCAAGTCCACCACCAATCCAGTTGGAGCGAAATAGACCTCTGGGTCATGGAAAGAAAGAGGGAGAAAGAGAGAGAAGGAGAGAGAGAGGAAGTTGCATCCAAAAAAAAGAGGGGGGTAGGCCGCCATCTTTACGTGTTTTAAACTTGGTAAATCCTACTCTCTCCTCGCCATGGCCGATGGCATTTCGTCGATACAACGTACATGCACCGCTTTATTAATCTATAATACTACATTGATGAGATACCCTCTCCCAAACTTCCAGGCGGGTCAAACACCGTCATTTAAATAGCAACATGAGGAGTACGAAGTGTTAAGATCGTGCCAGGCTCCACAATGTATTCTCTATGCTGGGAGTATCAAAGCTAATCAGTCCCGATTCTAGATCTGATCTGATCTGACCCGATCTGGTATTTATTGCTTTTGTTTGATCAGGCAAAAATTAGCCAACGCCAACTCCGGCAACTCAACCCAGCTTACTTATCGAAATTATATTCATGTTGTTTTTCTTTTTTATCCCACCGGCATTTCAGCTATTAGGCACCCAGGTAATGGAGGGAACCCCGCGCCTTGAGCGGACTATCACCAGCATCCCCATCGCTTTTAGGTAATTCTCACGTCAGCCCATGCGAGCTGACACAGAGGAGCGGTGAGAGTATTCAACGTTGAAGGCGCGAATCCTTCGCTTGGATTCGGCTGGGTGTTGTGATGCAGTTTATATTCCCATAATATATCCATTCAATCTGAAGGACGAATAGTCTGGCATCCGTTTTCTATATGCCATGTATCTATCCCGCTTGCAGCCAGGTCCATGTACTACTCCAACTACTGTACATATCTGCATCAGAGATATATTTAGCTAGGCTCTGCATTAGAGTCTCGGCATGACGTATGATGTATCGAGAACTTCTCAACGTAGGAGCAGAGCGACTTTGCACTTTGCTGAATACCTCTTCATCACCAGTCTTAGTTATGGCTAGATAGAACTAGTGGCAGCACATCTGCAAGGTACAGCGTGGTGCATCTGTAACCAAAAACAGACCTAGAATGAAGGACAGACCTAAAGTAAGGAAATATTACTCTATTCTAGAGTGTGGGGAAGGGTGGATCCGGGCCTAGCTTTTGCCTTGTCTTGTCTTCCCAGCTTTTTGCTCGTATACGGAGTACAGAGTTCATATAGATACATCAAGTGAGGAGGGAAAAGCGGAGGTGAAGAATAATAGAGTCGATATAGCCAGGGAGTCGTTATGCGGCATATCCATTTTACGTTTTTCTTGTGACACAGTCGTATATCTTATTCCACATTCTTGCGTGTGAAAGGTTCGATTACACAAAGGCCTCTTCCTCTCTGGTGCAACTCGAAGCTGGAAGAAGTCCAAAATGTGGAGAACGGGAACGAGAGAAAAAATTACCCTTTTCCCTATCTAGGCACGGGACCTTGCTGATATTCCTTCTTTTGGCCTCTTTGAAGTTGGCGGGAGAACTTTGACAGCCAACAAATTCGGCCAAAAGAAGAAATACAAAGCCAACCCGGCCAGGATAGGAATGTATACGCTGGATGACTTGCCTCTCCATGTGTGCATGAAGCATGGAAGACACATTCGGAGTTGGAACTCGGAGTTGAGTAAATATGCACGTTGTTTGAGGATCAACGTTGAATCGAAGAAGGGGGTCTGACCACATCATCGTCATGCTCAACATCGATAACCGCCCCAAAGCCAGGGATATCCCAGATCGAGCGAAACCAAGAGAAGAAGAGAAAAAGAATCCTCCGTATACGAGCAGGACGCCTCCATACCCAGGCATTAGGCGCTCTTCTCGACCCAGGTTTTAAACCCAACTGATGACTTCTTACCCTTCCACCACAGCGCTTCTTTGCTTCTTTCTCGTGTTGTCTAAACGAGGAAAGAATAAGGGCAAGGGTGGGGATGATCGGAGATCCAGATTTCTCTTAAAAACACTGGGTGTCGTCGCACATAATGCGCACAGAAGGATGGAGCTCTCTCAGCCAAGTCCGGACATCGCGCGATGACTTCTTCAGCTTCAGGTCCGGCATGGCACAGCAGCACCCCTTAATACCTATGCGTCTGGGGAACTCGATCGATTTGATGTAATAGTGTTGAGGCTCCTTGCTATTGTTTGGTCAGGAGTTAATATATGTATGTATGTGTTCATTCCTAACTTCCCATAGCGGCTGGGTGGATCCGAGCCATCCGATATATTGTTTTATCTAAGAGTATCAGATATAAATACAATTATTCACATAACAGTCAGCAGATGTGAGTTGCGGGTTGCGGTCAAATATTTATAGACGCTGGCGCAAAGTTTGTGCAGGTAAACATGTAGTTATTATTAGATAGACCGAGAAGATGCATTGAAAAAGAGCTGATGATGGATTTAGGCCCCGAGTTGTCCCTTGTTTCAGGCCAGTTCAAAAGCGCGGGGAGGGGGGCATAGAGTCAGTCGAGTGACATGCATCCATGTATCGCGGAGCCGAGTGTAAGACATGGAAAGGCCATATGCATGAGACACGGTCATCGTATCTACGTCTCCGCTTCAACCTCGCAAAGTCGAACACCAGATGAAGTTACCACGGCATGGCAGAGCTGGTAAGTTGGAAGAGCGACTAAAAAGTTGAAAGACCGAGAGTCTGGACGAGGTCTGTCTCGGAGTGGAAGATGGTTAAGGACCCAATATAGTCCCTAAAGCATGGTGTGTACCAAGACCATGGGTGCCCTTCCCTTTTAAAGGACGTGGCACGTCAAGTGCATCTTCAGCCCATGGTTTGTGTGACGGAAGCTGTGCCTGTGAGGATCGTCCACATATCGAGTGCTGCGTACCTGTTTTTTGCATGGGAGATTCGCCATCTAACTTGATCGAGCCTAGCCCTACTAGACGTCATATTCTAGACCAGAAATGATCCAATGCTGCATATCGCAAAGCTCAAGACGAACCTCCTCCTCCTCTAAGGCTGTCATCAGACAGATATGTCTCTCCCTCTCACCTGCAGGCGCTAAACACGCCGGCTCACGCACGATATCATCAACCCTTGCCACTTCCCCTGCGCCTTGTTATGAACGCCGAAACATATTAATCCCGACTGCTCTCTTGTCTGTCTCCGTCTGTCTGTCTGCTTCGTCTCTCTTCTTTTCTCTTTTCTTTTTCTCCCTTTTCGCCTCCGTCCACGAATCAAACGGAGGGATCGGAGGGGAAATCTACCAGACGTCAGTCAAACCGACCGTATGCCCGAGAAAGTCCAAGTTTTTTCGGTAAAGAACAACTTCCTCTTGTTCGGGACCTGCGTTTGCCACAGCGAGTTTCCACTATCCAGAACTTGGCCTCTCGCTTCCCATTGTTTGTGTTTAAGAGTGCCAACTTTATCCCAGCCAATAACACGGTCAGACCTTTAAAAGGTACCAGAAATAGGCGGACGTACATCAGGAACGAGAGCCAAAAAGCCCTATTCTCGATCTCGTAGGGTTTTTGGTTTAAAAAAGCGCACCGAGGAGCCACAAAGTCGATCTTTCGGTAGTATCTGGCCTGGGTCTGCCCTCGTATCTTTCCCCCTTTTCTCTTTGTTTTATGATATCCCGAGCCGTTCTTTTGTGTGCTTCGATACTTTCCCCTTGACTTGGTTCTCGATGGGTAAAAGAACGAGTCTGAACTATGGTTAAACCAAGGGAAACACATGTATGATCTAACCCTCAACCAGGAGATGGGCAGCCGTATCGTCCGTTAGATATCCATATATATATATAAACTGGCCCCCTTAACAACGGGCATCTTTAAAACATCTGAACTTTTTGAAATATCTCTATCATTTTTTCTTCATTTTTCCTTCTTGTACTGTACATTTTGCATATCGACACGAGGTGAGTTGAGCGTTGTTCGTTTCTTTTTTTCATATCGCAAGGCCCACCGCCATTCCCGCCCTGGCCTGGTTCCCCTCCGACCACCAAAAAACCCCCCTTCAGCCGCCCCCCCTCCACCACCACCACTACCAGCGCCGCCGCCCAGCCCTTTCTTCTCCAAATAACATCATCATCGTCCATCGCCAACATCCAACATCCACCACCTTCACAACCACCGTCTTTCTTTCTCTCTCTCACTCTCACCATCCAAACCACTGTCTTTTCTCTCCCTTCATATCTTTATCCTGCTGCCATCTTTGAATCATCTTTGGATTTTTCTTTCATCCGCTTCCTTCTTTTCGTTCTCCATCCGCCTAAACCCGACGAACTTCGCAGCCTCGTCTTCCCCCCGTTCTTTTCTCACTGCCACCCCGACCCACGATTCTTTACCTTCTTCCTCTTCTGACAGCTTGTTTAAAAAGGTGAATTCTGCCTCCTCTACAGATTACCCGCTGTATATTTAAAAAAAAGAAAAAAGAAAAACGTACCGAATCTACGGCGAAGTCGACTGTTCGTTCACATTTTTCCTGACACTCGCGATCTCAAGTATATCTACAAATTCGAGTATTTTCTATCTTTCATTCGATATCCTCGATCGATCGACTCTCTCGCTCTCCGTCTCCATCTTTAAAAGTCGTGTTTCACACAAAGTCAGCTCGTCGCTTGCAACCGCAGTCTCCTCTCTTGTCTTCTGTACATTCCCTTATATACCGCCTAGGTAAAAAGAAAAGTCGCCGACATTTTGGTTGTGGACTGCCTTCTCTATTGAACGCTTTTGCCGAATTTATGCTGCCTCCAGCTTCCAACGCCGTTGACAGCAACACGTTATTGAAAAGAGTCGAATGCTCTGCCCTCTAAGATCGCTTCGATCCTCGTTTATACGATTTCCTTCGCACGCCAACGCTCTACCGACCGATAGATGACACAGTTGTCTCTGTTATTGGGGGATTCGAGTCAGTGTATCAACGCCGGGTTTCCCTAGGCGAAAAGCGGGACAAGAATAATGGGTTTCTCCGCGATGTCTTCATTTCTCCCTGTTAATACCGGCATGGCTGGAGTAGAGCCCGTCGATCGTGGAAAGGATATACCAGCTACCGGTCAGCGCCATGGGACGACGACAATTGAGTCTCAGACGCAAGATCAGAATGTGACGGGCAATGGGTCTGGGCCTGAGGTAAGGGAAGGGAATCGTAGACCTCTGGATTCAATTCTGAACCCTTCTCAGACGCAGTCGTACCCCAACATTCCGGCCGCGAGTGCTACAAACACGGCCAGTCGAGAAGGCTCCTCAACCCACTCATCAACCCACGACGACGCTGCCACAGCTGAATCGGAAGGGGAGCACCACTATCATAGCGATAACGAGGCTGATATGGGTAATTCTGCACCACCGTCGAAGAGGAAAAAGGGACAGCGCTTTTTCTGTACCAATTATCCGCCCTGTAATTTGAGCTTTACAAGAAGCGAACATTTAGCTCGACATATCAGGTAAATTTCATTTTTTTCTATTACGCATACCAAGTAGATTGTTCGCTCATGATGCTGACGGTTAAATCCCTAGAAAACACACAGGCGAACGCCCTTTTCAATGTCACTGCTCAAGACGCTTTTCGCGACTTGACAATCTACGCCAGCACGCCCAAACCGTCCATGTCAATGAAGATATTCCTGGAGACTCGCTGGCTGCTACCGGCACTCGGTTCCAACGGCAAATACGCACGGACCGGGTCCGACAGCCGGGACGGGCACGTGCTGGAACCACAGGAAGCGGGAGTCAAACTGCCCACAGCCGCGCTCACAGTCGAAACTTATCGACATCGAGTGTGACATCAAACCTGTCCTCCTACGGCCAAAGTCAAGAGCTTAGACGCAGGCCGCCTCCGCTCATGATGGCTAATGATGGAACAGCAAGGGCAAGAATGTCTTTAGAAACAATGACTTCGCCGCCAAAGACACCACCCGGCCAAACCCATGGCTACGCTGGGCATTCACCAGGGGTGCCAATGTATCCGGCTTACCCACCTGCGGCTACTGGAGAAACTGCGAGCCCATATTACGCATCACCAGCATCATCAACCACACCGTTCTGGCCCGATGGAATGGCTGCTCGTAGGTTGTCGGTGCCATCAGGGCAACGCCCATTCGATCCGCCACATAGCACTACGTATCCACCTCCTTATAGCACAAGGCCGCCGATGCCAGCACCGGTACGCTACCATGGGAACGAGAGTTCGTTTGCAAGTCCTACGACCGGTTCCCATACCCCGATTGATGCCACTGGGTTGTCTCCCTCAGAAGCAGAGCTACGCAGAAGGACCTGGCATCCTTCCACATATTCTGGTTTTGCCCGCCCAGTCAGGGAGCCATGGTTCCAACCACCTCCTAACCCTACTATTAATTCGGCAATCCCTCCACCATCTCAAGGTCAAACTACCAGGCTGCCAGGGATTGAGAGTTTTGATCAAGTTCACCAGCGTCCTCCGGTACCCCCACCTCGTGAACCAACGCCGATGGCTGTCGATCGCGCGGGTGAGGCCGGCCCTCCAACGTCATCGTCAACCGCGACCCCCGCGTTCGGGCCGTCCTTTAGTCAGCATGCCCCATCCCAGCGGCCCCTTCCCCCATTTTCCGGTGCTGGCCATCGTAGGGGTAATCTGTCGATTGATACCACCCTCCAAAGGACTCTGACCAAGCTGGATATTCATGGCAACAATAATAATCAACAAAAGGACGCCACCCAGTGGGGCCAGCAAACTCTCGGCGAGCTGCAGAATATCGGTTCTCGGCCATCTACCAGTTCCACTTATTCACAAACTTCAAATCGCCAAGAAGGTACGGCTGGAGATCAAAACCTTCGGACGTATGAGACTCCCGCTGAATCTTCCGCCGCTATGCAACCTCAAAACGATAGAGAGTTTGGATGGTATGGGAACAGAACAGCAGCCAACCAACCGCAAAACTCTACAAGCCTGTCCCCTAAGCATCGTGAAAACGCTGAAAGCGAAGGGCTTGCCAAAACCACGGAATACCGTACCGAAGTTACACAGGGTGGAACTAGCAGTGATGGGAGTCAAAATTCCGCTGCTCCATCCAATACGACCGATACTGTAAGCTAAACCTCTCGATTATTTCCTCCTTTGCCTCTTTTTGGTTTTACTTCCTCCCCTTTGCCTTTTTTTTCTTTTTTGGGAAAATCATCTGACGCATAATCCCCAGCCTCAGAATAGCACGTTCGCCTTCACCGCAAATTCCAACTCCAAACCAGGGTTTTATTCTGGTTCCGCAAGCAAGGATAGTGGAATGGGCCGCCTCGAAGCACTAGTTGCAGTTGCAACAAGCGAAGATAAAGATGACTTCCACTAAATTGTTCTTCGTGCCCCCATTCTGGTCTCACCGCACAAGCTGATAATGGGGTTTTGGTGTATGATATTGGTGAAAGACATAGCGGTCTTTTAACCAATGGCATCATCATTCACCGCTTATGGCCCCAAAACCCCCTATTTAAAAACAAAAGGGGTTGGTACATCGATATCGCTGTCAGATTATATATTGCTACTTCTCGTGATACCCCACTATTATTACTTTTTAAGACCCTGGCTTTTTTGCTTTCTCACTGGCCTATAGTTTTTACTTTCGGCGGGTTTGATAGTCGTTGAATATGCGCGGCCCCTCTTTTATGACTATGGACAAATTTCTATTATTATTCTCAGATGGAATCCATGTACAGAGAGGGTTCCCTTTCCAATTCCACCAACCGATAGGACGACGGAATAACCCCGGCCTATTGGATATTTTGGACCTGGCGGGCTATAAGGCTTCTTTTCGCCTAGCTTTGGTGTATCGGTACATAGGAGCATGACTGAGCGGGTTTTATACAATGATGATTCTGATAAATGAGGTATGCATGGAGACGATTACCTTTCTTTCTCTCTTTTCTTCTTCCCTCATTAAAAACACCAATGTGAAACTGAAAGAGACGACGAGCCGTTTCATTCTTCTTTCTTTCCGCTTTCTTCTTTCTCTTCATGATGTGTTTTTATATCGTCCCTTTATTTTTTTATCTTTTTCGTTTCTTTTTCTTCTCCCATGGCTCCATCGACCTGTAGGCAACTCACTCTTGCCACCTTATTCTCCAAACAGTGAGCTCAAACCCTCCTCTCTCCCCTTTCTGTCTCGGAATACGTCGTCATCCATCTATTTCTTATCTATCTTAATCTTGTCCCAGCCATGATTTTATTCCCATTATACCTGATACTCTATCCCAACCCCTATATCTAGTTGGCTTTCTTTTTCTTTATTCTTTCCCCTTCTATATTTTGGTTCCTTATAACGACCGTGATGATGATGAATGAAGATTATGATGTTAGGAGACGATAACGACAAATATGACTATTTCATTCAAATTTTCCTTTTTTACATGTAGCCTTTCAACACTACTTGGCTGCTGATTACGATGTATGTCATTGGGATGGGATGGTGGTAAGTGATCAGGCAGGAGAAGGAGGTAGGACCGAACTTGTCTATTGTTTTCTCTTCCATGCTTGACTTTCTTTATTTCTTCTTGTGATTCTTCATTTTTTGTTTTTGGAATATTCCGCTTGTTTCACGCTCAGTCTTGTTTTTGAATTCATGTATGTATGTTAGGTTTTTCTCCATTTTTTTAAGTGTTTCGATATATTCATAGCCTTGGTTGGATCTATATAGTAATAATTAAGATGTTGAGTGTGGAGTTGAGTTGAATCTTGATATTCTAGTTCTACAGTTATTGACTTTTGGGTGTTGGGATAGGGTTAAGTATTTAGTTTTTGTTCATTCACCGGGGATTTAAATTGCCGTTACCATTTCTAAGTTGCGTTTAATTATTGCTTGCTGTACAATGAATGGTATGATAATGGTTAACAAGGAGATGGTGCTATCTTTGATAGGATTATCTCTGGTGTCTTCTTTGTAGCTTACGAAAAAGAGAGGGAATCAAGCCTTCTTTCACATCCTGCTGTTGTTTTTGTTCCTATGGACTATACGATACCAATGAGGCGTTTAAAGACGTTCTTTACATCATTCTTTTGTGTTGAATGAAATGGTCCATTTAGCCCGTATGGAGCATCGGAGTCTCTATACGCGCCTCATTGGTAGTATATATACATATGAATCCATCCTTTATTACTGGGGTTAGGTAGACTTCAGTTACGTCGAGAGATCGAGGATACCCCAACTTGAGATTGAACAGGAGCGCCCAAGTTGAAGAAAAGAAGACAGATACTAAGAACACCAAGATATTCTGGCTGGTGAAAGGCCAGGACGCGAACGTTTCACCTTAACTCGAGGCATGGCTGAGTTGAATGACGTGGGCTCCGGGGATAATTCGGGGAATTGTAGGAATACGAAGGGTAGCTCGCGGTTCGTATCATCAGACGGTATGACTCCTGTTATCAAGACAAATACGATGAAAAGAAGTGCGGAGAGGTTGGTCAAAAGCAGTGGCGGCCCCGGCCAACGAAGCGAGGGTGGTGGAAACGACAACAAGGATAGTGACGGTGATAGGCATCGTGACAAGAGACGGCGAGATTCAAATCCCGAAGGGCCGGATGAGAAGGTCTACTTGGACCTGATGACCGAGAGGTCGGGAAGGCGAAGTGGTGGGGACCCTTCGATTCATGACCCAGAGCTGTATGAGCAGTTCAAGAGAGCCGAGGCGGCTGGTATTTACATTGGACCTCGGGCAAATGTTGTTGTCAAATATCGTTCGCCGGCAGTTGGAAAGGCGGATGAAGAGTCACAGAAGCGCGCTCCGCTTGAGATGGAGGATAAGCGGCGTACATCCAAGGTGCAAAACATCGATGATTCTGCTCCTGCACTAAGAAGTCAGGAACCCGTGGACTCCGAGATTATAGAGACTCCCAACAGGGTTAACCCGACGATCCATAAACGAGGTGAATCGAACAAACTAGGGAATCAGGCTGGGTATGAAGAACAGAAAGAGTCGACGCCGCCTAATGTCACTCAGCTGGGCTCTCGTGAGGGTAGCAACCTTCCGGCACCCGGTGGTAGAGATGCAGAACACCGTGCACCAGGCCAACCTGCGGGTGGGAGGCAGGAGGAGTCGCAAAGTCAAGTACAGCCAAAATTTGGAGAGTGGCAGACGGCCCAACAAGAGACGACTCAAGGTAAGGATTGAGCAATTCCCAACCTTGGTTACTGCAACCTTTTCTTGTATAGCTAAATAAGCTTGAAACAGGCGATCCAATCAATATCCCAAGCGATCCAGGGTCCAGGAGAGAGCCTATTCGAGGCGGAGTCCGTCTAAAGGATATCTTGAATTCACCAGAAGGTAACGGCCAAGGTTGTCAAGAGGCTGGTATCCGGGAGAAAAATAATGAGCCACCTTCCTCCGACTCATGGTATGAGAAGGAAGGGATAAGCGAAGAGAGACGCCGGTTCAAAACCCTGAGTCGCAGCACCTTATTGCGCGCATTCCCGCCGCGTGCAAGGCCTACTAGAAGGATACGCACTTGGAGCGGATGGAGCGTGGAAAGTTTAGACAAACATACCGCTTTGTTAACCTACCATTTACCTTCATATCCTCAATTGACTAGGCCGTTCAGGCGGGATGTACCGAGGATTACTCACGCGACGGCCAATGTGATGACGGAGGAAAACTATTCACCTCCTGTGCAACCTAAGCGAGAGAGCACATCGCCGCTACATTCTATAAAAGAAGCAGCTGACAATAATGGCACAAATGGCAACCAGCTGGAAGAGCGCCCTGCGAGGAAAGCTGCGATCGTGGGAAGGCAAAGAATGCGCGAGTCCCAGCCACCTCCAAGAACCCGTACGACCCAACGAGGAGCTATGAAGAGGAGCGTCACATCATCCGTAGCTCCATCTGTAATCGGGATTAGAAAATCTGCTGTCGCCCAAGACGACGATGGTGGCGCTGATGCGAAAGGCAGTAGACCTGCAAAGGCACCCACAGTCTCGGAGCGGCAAACGGCGTCAAGGTCAAAGGCTGCTCCGAAGCAGAGAGCTACAGAGACGAAGAAAGCTCAGGGTAGGGCTCCAAGCAAGAAGCCGGCTGTGAGGAAGAAAAGCTATGATGAGCGAAGCAAAGGCTAAGGGCAAGGATATATAAATTACAGGACCATCTAAGCAAGTCCACAAGAGTGTGATAGAGCAATATATGTGCTACATAGAATTGAGTGCTTGTTTGAGCGTTGAAGGTGTTGTGTTATATGTTGTAGTGTAACGTATCGTTCTACAATTGTGAGGATGTTCTTTGTGTGACGTCAGAGAAATCGCGAAACGCGTATCCACGTGATTATTCCCATTTAGCTTTGTCGCGTCGTGTTAATCTCAAGCTCTTGACTTCATATTTCGACTTCGGTTGCTTTGAGGAGATCGCGAATGTGAAGTCGGAGTGGAATATAGCTGGTAATACATTCGCTTACTACCACCATTATGGCGTCGCGTCCAGAACTCAAGGTAAAATTACAATTTCTATCCTCCAGCTTTTCACACTTAGCAAGAAAGGAATTGCAAGCCTCTAACATCCATTTCTAGGTCGATGATGATGTCGGATTTATCCGATTCTTCCGTTCACTTACTAAAAAAGATGATTCGTCTACGATTCGAGTTTTCGACCGTGGTGACTGGTACACTGCCCATGGCGATGATGCGGAATACATTGCCCGAACGGTATACAAGACCACTTCCGTAATCCGAATGCTGGGGCGTAACGACGCAAGCGGCCTCCCCTCCGTAACGTTATCGGTCACCGTATTCCGGAATTTCTTACGGGAATCGCTCTTTCGCCAGAGCAAGAGAATAGAGATTTGGACTTCACAGGGTGGTGTTGGCAAAAGCAGTTGGAGGCTAGGCAAGCAGGCCAGTCCCGGGAACTTGCAGGATGTTGAGGAGGAATTAGGGGCAGGCGGTGGAAGTGGTAATATGGACCAGGCGCCCATAATTCTTGCTGTAAAGATTTCCGCCAAAGCGGCAGAGACGAGAAATGTTGGGGTCTGTTTCGCCGATGCCAGCGTTCGGGAACTTGGGGTTAGCGAGTTCGTCGATAACGATCTATACTCGAATTTCGAATCGTTGCTTATTCAGCTTGGTGTCAAAGAGTGTCTGGTAGTTGCTGAGGGGCAGAAGAAGGATGTCGAGCTGGCAAAGCTGAGAGCTATTGCTGATAGCTGTGGAATCGCTATTACCCAACGAGCTGCAGCAGAATTTGGAACAAAGGACATTGATCAGGATCTTTCGAGGTTGCTTAAGGATGAACGAGGGCCGGGAATTTTACCCCAGACAGACTTGAAGTTGGCCATGGGTGCTTCAGCGGCGCTAATCAAATACCTCGGGGCGATGTCTGATCCGTCGAATTTTGGGCAATATCAACTCTACCAGCATGACCTATCACAGTATATGAAACTGGATGCGTCGGCATTACGTGCTCTTAACTTAATGCCTGGCCCACGGGATGGTTCGAAGAGCATGAGTTTATACGGGCTAATAAACCACTGCAAAACTCCGATTGGGGGCCGCTTGTTGGCTCAATGGTTAAAGCAGCCGCTTATGAATCACGAGGATATCGAAAAGCGACAGCAGCTGGTGGAAGCATTTGTGGTAGACACGGAATTACGGCAAAATATGCAAGAGGATCACCTACGATCCATTCCTGATCTATACAGGCTTGCGAAAAAGTTTCAAAAGGGAATGGCTAATTTAGAGGATGTTGTCAGAGTCTACCAGGTAGTCATCCGATTACCTGGTTTCTTAAGCACGCTTGAAGCAGTCATGGACGAGCAGTATCAAACACCCTTGGAGGCAGAATACACTTCCAAAATACGGAGCCTTTCTAACAGCTTCGGGAAGCTTGCAGAGATGGTGGAAACTACGGTTGACCTTGACGCGTTGGATAACCACGAATTCATTATCAAGCCAGAATTTGACGACAGCCTTCGAATCATCAGAAAGAAGCTAGATAAGCTAAAGTACGATATGGACAGTGAACATCGGCGTGTCGGGCGAGACTTAGGTCAAGATACTGAGAAGAAGCTCTTCTTAGAAAACCACAGGGTACATGGATGGTGCTTTAGGTTAACGCGGAATGTAAGTGATATCCATTAACTGGAATAGAGCATTTGGGGGATATTCTAACAATTACGAAGGAAGCGGGTTGCATTCGCAATAAGCGTGAATACCAAGAATGCTCGACACAGAAGAACGGCGTATTTTTCACGACTTCTACTATGCAATCTCTCCGAAGAGAACACGATCAATTATCCATGAATTATAACCGGACACAAACTGGCCTCGTTAGCGAGGTTGTGAATGTTGCCGCGTCTTACTGTCCATTGTTAGAGCAGCTTGCCGGTACCATTGCTCATCTCGATGTGATTGTGAGCTTTGCCCATATATCTGTCCATGCACCAACACCGTATGTGCGGCCAAAGGTACACCCACGGGGAACTGGGAACACCATACTCAAGGAAGCTCGCCACCCATGCATGGAGATGCAAGACGATATATCTTTTATCACCAACGACGTTTCTTTGATTCGCGATGACTCCTCATTCCTCATTATCACCGGCCCCAATATGGGCGGAAAATCCACGTACATTCGGCAAATTGGCGTCATTGCGCTGATGGCACAGACGGGCTGCTTTGTTCCCTGCTCTGAAGCTGAGCTCTCTATTTTTGACTGTATTCTCGCCCGTGTTGGCGCCAGCGACTCCCAGCTCAAGGGAGTCTCTACCTTTATGGCCGAGATGCTTGAAACTTCTAACATCCTAAAATCAGCAACTGCAGAGTCGCTAATCATCATCGATGAACTCGGTCGCGGAACGAGCACGTATGATGGATTCGGCCTGGCATGGGCCATTTCAGAACATATAGTGTCCGAGATTCGATGTTTCGGTCTGTTCGCGACACACTTCCACGAACTAACCGCCCTAGAGGAGCGCTTCCCCAAATCTGTAAAGAATCTTCACGTTGTTGCCTTCATAGTGGATGGATCCGGCCAGGCAGAGGAGACCAAGGAGAAGAACAAGAAACGAGAAGTCACCCTTCTCTATCGAGTAGAGCCAGGAGTTTGCGATCAGTCATTTGGAATCCATGTTGCAGAGCTTGTGCGATTCCCAGAAAAAGTGGTCAACATGGCACGCCAAAGAGCTGAAGAGTTGGAAGACTTCACCTCTTCATCAGCAGAGAATAAAAAGGAAGAGGCCATGGCAATTGATAAGCTCTCGACCGAGGAAGTTTCTGAGGGAAACGCGCTTCTCAAGGCTATGCTTCTGAAGTGGAAGGCTGAAGTAGAAGCTCGTGGGAGGGAGAATCTGACTCTGCAAGAGAAGAAACAGATTATGCGGGATCTTGTAGAAGCAGATGAGAAGCTACAGGCTAGCAAGGTGTTTCAGGAGATAAAGGCTTTGTGAAACCGAGTTTACGTCCTTTTGCTTCGGTTTAATTATTGCGAGATCTATGGTGGGTTTCGGCGTTTTATGGGGAGATGGTCCCTCGGTCTTTCAAGATACCATGTAATAATAAAATAAAGATCTTTTTTCTGTGAATCATTGTTCCGGAGTCCTCCCTAAGGTGCAGCTGTTCTTGGGGTTCCGTCGCAGGGTTAAAAGACGAGCATGTCATTGTGCAGAGAGTTTAGTTTTGGCGATCATTTCGCCCAAGCCAAAAACCACGTTCCAAGTCGAGCCTCAAAACCACAAACCGCGTTCTCGACTTGTTTCGCGCCAAACCCTCAACGACTCATCTGTGATGGATCAAGGATGAACAAAGCACTGTCAATCGATTACAATTATTGATACTGAACTACCCTCCCAAGCATGTGCAGACACAACGCTTAATTCATGCACCCTTTCTCAATCCTCGCCCTCAGCATCTTTGTTGCTGGTTACATCACCGCAAGGTGGGATCTGGTTACTAGGCTATACGAATTAGCTGTATTCGCTTGGGATCACGGCGTCGTGGTAAAGATCACTTTCTCGTCTAGCAATTGAAGCAGCTCTAACTCCAATCCACACATCCCATAGACTCGCGCAACTAAAGCTTTCCTCGGCCTATCGGTGTTCTATTTCGCCCTCCTGGTGCCGCTGAGATATATTGTCGAACGGGAAACGGAACTGGTAATTGGGAATTGTGCCGTGATACAGAGTGATTTAGATACTTATGCCTTCTTTCCAGCACCCTCGCGCCGCGAACGGCATATCTGCACGGGAACAGCTGCGGCGCCGGGGCTCGTTCTAGCATACGGGAGAATGACAGAATGGTGATGAACGATGGCCTGTTGCGAGTTTTCTGGCCTTATGAAGTCGCCCGGTCTAGTTCTCCTGGGGTGATTGTCGGATGGAGGAATTCGGAGTTTGACCTGTTCGTGGTCTCGGTGTTGGAATATGTTGAGGTGGGTGCGCAGTTGTAGAGACGGATTATATATCTGCTACATCCGGTATCTAACGTGATTGATAGGCTACCAAAGTTGAAAATGCTCTGCGAACGGGTATACTATATCGCAATAGCCCGCATCCCATGGCACGAATATTCGGCCTGTGCGGTAAACCTGCGATGCACGTTCTCGGCTCGACTAACCCGGAGCAATGCCCGGAAGCCTTCACATCATCCCATATTTATGCCTTTACGGGCTATTCAAGTAGGGCGCCACGGATATACTGCCCACCTAAGACCAACTTATCAGTGCAGATCATCATGTTCAACCGACCAAATCCTAGGCAGATGCAATATATGTCCCTGCGTCCAATCCCACTCGTCCTAGGAGATAAGCATACCAGCTTTGAAAAATCTAGCGAGGACTTAGATGAGACTGAAATTGCAGAACGAGAAGCTCGGGAGCGCTCTTCTCGACTTACGCGCAAACTAAAATTACATACAGTGATAAAAAGCGTGCCATCGCAAAAGGAGCAAGCCTTGCCAGCACTTTTGAACCAGATAAACTGTTCATTTGAAATGGATAAACTCTTCAAGAGTAATGTTGGTTTGATTGGAACCCGGCCTAAGCGGACCTTGAGTGTCAGTGAGAGAATGGTGGAATCGGCCACAACAGCCTGGGGCCTTATTCTGTGGGGAATATCCTACGTTATAATGGTGTGGATCTACCCGATAATAACACAGGCATTCATTACTGGCATCCTGTGTCATCGTGTGGTTGCGGAAATTGTTTTGAGAGTCTTGGAATGGCGCGCGGCTCCAGACGCAGCGGCTTTAAAAGATATATCGGCAACCGCTCAACAGATTGATATTCGACTGCAACAATTTTGTTATTTTCCCATACAGTACCTAACGCTCCGAAGACGTAAACAGGATTGGGACAGCGTCACAAACAACCACCCCGACTATATCAGATTTTACAACAGCCTCTGGCTTGTGGCTAATGATGTCATCATCGGAATCGCTCTAGGATCGTATCTTATCGACAATGCTGATGCGGCAGCTGCTCAAATCAACATGGTGTTGAGTGGGTGGACTGTAGATGGGCTGCAGCAGACTATTTCGTGGCTTATGGGTTGGCCGGCTGGTTTGAAGCTCAATAACGAGCTTGCTGTGTTTCTAGGCGATCTATTTCTGTGGGTCATAGAGCGCTGGGCAAGTAAGTCCTACACACTAGACGCTTAATACTTTGTTCGAACCATCTGCTTATGTATGGTTTCTAGGTGCTTTGGGGAGCATTCGGCCATTTTTAGGGCATGCGATATACCTCATTGGCTGTGCTAGCTTTGCCGGGGCTAGCATGTCCATTGCGATGTTCTCTGACCTATTGTCCTTGTTCACGCTGCATATTTATTCATTTTACATCGCTTCGGCACGGATTTTCAATTGGCAGCTTACCATTATCACATCACTGTTCCACCTATTTCGCGGACGGAAGCGAAACGTCCTTCGGAATCGGATCGATTCCTGCGATTATGACCTAGACCAATTGTTGCTAGGCACTATTCTATTTACACTTTTGTTCTTCTTACTACCCACCGTTCTTGTATTTTATATCGCATTTGCTTCTGCGCGGATGGCTATAATATCCCTCAAGGCCGCGCTGGATACATGTCTCGCCTTCCTCAACCACTTCCCTCTGTTCGCCCTGATGCTACGTATAAAGGATTCTCGAAGGCTTCCTGGTAGGTGCTTGCTATCTCTACTCCGTCTGGTATTTCCTATTAACGATGTCTTCACATAGGGGGGATTCACTTTCAACTTCGACAACCCAAGCTGCCTAAAATATCAAACATGCCAGGAGATATGACCACTGGCGCAAAAACCTCTTACATCCACCTTAAGGTGAGATCCTTTCTGCCCCGTGGTTGTGAATTTTACCCGGTGTATGCATGACATGAGCTAACCCGAACTCTAGTCCATCCCCCTCCCATTAAGCGAAATGTTTGATCAATATTCCCGACTCGGGAATCGTCTACGACGACACTATCTTTCACCTGGCGTCATTCTATGCCTTGTCACTGGCCGTTTTGTACCACCCATCCACCGTCGCAACCTGTACAGTCTCCAATACAGCATGCTTCCAGCCCGGCGGGTAAGTATACAGGAGTTTTGGGCGAGGCTTAATGAAAAGACTGCAAGGACAGGGTCAGGCGGGATGGGAATCCTGGGTGGAGGGTTGTATCGGACTCCTTCATTTCCCCAGCAATTTGAGGGTAGGCGGAGGAGGAGCTGAGCTGAGCTGATTCCGTCCAGCGAAAGATTAACATAACTAGCACTATAAAAAAATTAGAAAAGCCAAGGCATTACTTTGAAATTACCGCTTTATTCCCCTTAACTAGGAATGATAGCACATGACAAGGGGAAATATATACTCTTCACGGCAGGAATGTCACTAAGCATGTAGATAGTGCTATACCGGACTATGCCATCACATATAGCAAGTTTGGAGCTTCACAAAGTGCAGGGAATTCACGACATGTACGAAAAAGGTGACGGATGAAAGAAAATGGTACTATAAGAGCCTTTTGCGCACTACGCATACCTGCTCTCTCCTCCCCTCCTATCCATATATGATATATACATACACATAGATTTTATATATATTGGCTGCGCAGAAAGCGCCGGAATGTGCTGCGGGTCTTGTGCAAACAAGACACGCAAGGCAAAAATGCCTGATAGGGAAAAGGGACAAACATAACATTGACGATATCGCTGCCTGGCGCTGCAATCCGCAGTGACCAAAGCGGTAAAAAGGTATGATATAAATTCGGTCATTTTTTCTTCCTTCTTGCACTTCTTTTTCTCTTTTCTCTTCAGCAGCCCAACAGAACATATCATACATTCACTAACTCCTTTCCAAGTCACCCCTAAGAGCCCTCCATCCCCCTTTTCCCTTGAAACATTCCAACCATGCACGGCTCTTGGAAACTCGACGAAGACATCGTCATCGTTGCCCTTCGACTGGGCACAGAGTTCGGCTGGGCAAGAATCGAAGCCGAGTTTAACAAGTTCTTCCCCGATGCTCCCGCTGTCCGCAAGGACATTGAATCGCGTTATAACAAGACGCTGAAGCCAGAGCGGGATGACGCGCAGGCAGTCAACGTGGCAGATGTGGTGGATGATTACCGCCATTATAGAGTATTGCCTGCCAACCAAACCCACGCAGAGTGGGTGCGTGCCGCTTTGAGGGTACTTAGCGAGTATCCCCAGGAGAGAATTATCAGCGTCAATCCGCGTAAGTATTCATCCAGCCTAGCCCCAGGTATGAATTACTCGTTCAGCTGCAGCTGGCTAACAGTTCTACAGTGATTGAAGGAGTTGAAGGACAGGAAGTGCCGCCGCAGGCTGGGCAGGAGGAAAACATGCTACCAGAGATCAAGCCAGAAGAACATGTACAGTTGACTTTGTCGCCACAGGGCCAGCTTGACCAATACACAGGCTGGGAGGTTCAGGGAGAACACGGCGAGGGTGCATATTCAGCACAGGACCAGCAATTTATCGACAACTTCGCCAAAATCGAGCAATTTTTGAAGAGTGGAGAGCAACCGGAAGAGCAACCGGAAGGACAGCCAGAGGAACCGGCAGAGGCGCAAGGCCAGGAAGCACCTTGGGCTGGGTTTTACGGATCGATAGGGTATTCCGGGACGGACGTGGACGATTGAACTTTATAGGGACTTTTCTGTTTTCTTTCTCTTCTTCTATTTGTTCGCATTCGCTTTTCGCAGGTTTTCAGCGTCGTGCTCTTTATTGGATGTTCGGGCTTCGTCTAGCATGACTTCGATACCCCGTTCTTTGAGTGTTTTCTATTGCGAGTCAGGATCCGATGCAGATTTTTCTTAACCTAGACAGCATATATCTTACGGATAAGCATTTCTGATATTCTTTGAAGACTCCTGCACACTCGTCTTGTGAGGTGTTCCCCCGTAAAAACTCTGGATGCTGCTGTTAGTTTCGTCCTCGTTTTTGGCCACCTGCTGCACCAGAATTATAACCTACTCTCGCTATACCACTTGAGAAAACAGGAATCATATTTCCTAACATAATGTTAGCAGCGTTAATAAAAGTATGGGGGGTTAGTCGTTTCTACATACTCCTTGAGCTCATTGCATTCTGGGGCGAGCGAGGCAGACATTTTGTTTCGGATGTAGAGGAACCACGAAAAGGGTATGTAGAATTTGAATATAAACTGATGAATGAAGAAGCAGTTTTACAGCTCTCTTCAGCTTGTTCAATATTAAACACAAGACCTAGACGCGAAGAAATTCACAAAATATCACAGCAGAGAAAAGAAGAACAAGAAGAGGCTTTCGGTCTTAAGATGGAATATCGCCGCCGGCACTTTTCTGTCGGTATAACATTTATCCGCTGAATTTTTCCTTGACCTTTTTGTTCGCTGCATAATTATTTTGATCGGCCATCACCAGCTCTAACAGAGTGGTGTCTCGTCTTGTTTTCCTTTCTTTTCACTTTCATTTCTCCCGGCAATTCAGACAATATGGATACCGGCTCCGAATTTGCTCCATTCCAGGAGCAAGTGACATCCGCCCTCATAAACGCAACGCGAACCACCTCGCAGATCCAAGCCCAAGATCTAAATTTCCACCGCTCATTCGATCCCAATGTATCCAAATCGCTTGACACCCAAACCTCCCGCTTGCTCAGCTTGACCAACTCGCTACTGAGGGTTGCAACGTCGTCAAGTTCCGATCTTAAAACGCCCGTCCTGAAAGATGAGGAATCTGTGGACGAGAATTGGAGGGGCGTGGTGGATGTCATTGATGAATTGCTGGAAAAAGCTGATGCTTGTTTAGATGAGTTTACT
The DNA here is from genome assembly GCA_030411455.1 of Arthroderma sp. MBC 290. Classification (NCBI taxonomy): domain Eukaryota; kingdom Fungi; phylum Ascomycota; class Eurotiomycetes; order Onygenales; family Arthrodermataceae; genus Arthroderma; species Arthroderma sp. MBC 290. Next base: position 53,382 of record JAPERC010000038.1, on the reverse strand, counting down.
GGGATAATTAAGAAATTGAGCCCGTCTCAACAGGAGAAAGGCGCTGCGGCTGCTGCTGCCGCTGAGGCTGGGAGGGGATCTTCGGGCAAGTTTACGAGCGTCTACCACGTCAGTTCGTCCAAGGTTCCGAAGCCGCAGCGTCTGTTTGAGGTGAAGCCGGATAATAGTGGTTCGTCTTGTTTTCGACCGTTGTTGCGATCGAAGCCGCATGCAATGGTTCCTTTGAAGGAGAGTTTGGAAGGAGATTCTGCTGATGGTACTGTCAAACGGTATGTTACTGGGGTTCCAAGTTGGTTCGAATAGGAGAGTGCTAATGCGATTTCATTTGTGGGTTTAGGTACAGCCATCCGTATAGCAGGGAGATTAAAGATTCGACATATCCGCCTTCGATATATTCATCCTCTTCTCCCCAGATGTATAAGCCATTCAAATCCACGACGGCGAAGTTTGTGAATACAATGGAGGAGGTCAAGGCCATGCTTGCAGAGTTGAAAAATGCCAAAGAAATTGCTGTGGACCTGGAACATCACGATGCGCATTCGTATCACGGCCTTGTCTCTCTGATGCAAATTAGCACGCGTGACAAGGACTGGATAGTCGACACTTTAAAGCCATGGCGACAAGAATTGCAAATCCTGAACGAAGTATTTGCTGATCCAAATATCGTCAAGGTCCTGCATGGTTCGACCATGGATGTAATATGGCTTCAGCGTGACCTGGGTTTGTACCTGGTTGGATTATTCGACACATTTCACGCCTCGGTTGCTTTGCAATTTCCTAAGAAGAGCTTGAAGTTTCTCCTCGATAAATATGCCAATTTTCAAGCGGACAAGAAGTATCAAATTGCTGATTGGCGAGTTCGACCTTTACTTCCTGGCATGTTCGACTATGCGCGATCAGATACTCATTACCTGTTATACATTTTCGACAATCTCCGCAATGAACTTATAGAGCAATCGACCTCGGACCATGACATGATTGACTATGTGCTTCAAAAATCAAAGGATGAAGCTCTACAACGATATGAATTACCTGTATATGATGAAGCGAAGGGACAAGGTAGTGGAGGATGGTACGATCTTCTTGATTCCAGCGCGCCGCTCTTTAGTCGCGAACAGTTATCGGTCTTTAGGGCAGTACATCAATGGCGAGACCAAACTGCGCGAGACGAAGACGAAGGCACTCAATGGGTATTATCGAAGCGCGCACTACTCAGGGTAGCGCGCGAAATGCCAGAAGATGAGACTTCACTCCTGAAAGCAGCTGCACCGATCTCACCCGAGCTGAGATCGCGACTCTCTGAGCTTGTTGAATGTATAAAGAAAGCGAAATCAGCCGGTTCCACGGGGCCGGATATACATGAACTGCTCGGTCGTCGGCCTGCTGCCGCTAAACCTGAAGCGGGAGGTGTGTTGAGCTCCGGAGAGCTCTCGGGCTTACCCACCGTAGGGGCCATGGATGAGGATATCGCGGATGTGACCCGTGCTTCCCTGTCGCAGTTCTGGGGCGGAACGCTGCAGGATCCTGGTCACCAAGCCACAGACCTGGTCAGGCACTTCACAACCCTGATATCAGAGGAAGCCCTTCGGCTCTCTCTTCCCCTCCCCTCCGCTCCGGTCTCGGTAACAGAAGACGTGGAGAAATTGACCCTAGCCAAGCAACAACCTACAGAAGCAGCTTCTCCAGTCGTTGAAAAGCAGAAGCCGTCGTCCAATGAAGTGTTCACAGTCAAACAATACGGAGCGCCAAAGAAAAGGAAAAGCTCCGTCATGGAGGAATCCGATACGACAGAGTTTGACAGCTCCGAAAATCAGCAAGGGGTGCCCAGTACTAAAGAAGAGAAGAAGAAACAAAAGAAACAAAAGATTGAAGAAGCCGAGTCGTCGGCGGACTTTCTGCCCATGGCCACCCGGCCCAAGCACAATAATGACTCGTTTGTACCATTCGACTATTCGGCTGCCGATTCAGTTCTTCACGCAAATTCTGGTGCGAAGAATCCAACGGCCCCAAAACCCCAATTCAACCCCTACACAAAGGGGCTTCATGGACCCCAAGGAGCGCGCAAACAGAAGAGAGAGACCAGTGGAAAATCTTTCACATTCCGATGATAGTTTAAAGTTTAGCCCCCCTTTTTTTCCCATCTACCCACTTCTCCTAGATCCATTCCTTTTTGCTTTCTTTTTCGTGTCTCGTGGCTTTTTGCTTTCTTGCTGTTATTGTTCTCCATGATGCTTGTCTGTTCTTTCCCACCCCCAGCTGGGCTAGTCATGCGGGTAATCTTTGTGTATATGTGTGTCATGGGTGTTTCTGGAGAAAAATGATGGGTTGATATGCATGTGTAGGGAGTATATAAAATGATAGACATATGATTCCACCCCAGTTCATTTCCCCCTGCAGCTTGCAATTGGACCATGCTCTGTCCGTGCTCAAAGAAGATGCGACGTTTGACACATCCCATATCACGAAATATTTATAGATGTCAACCAGGGTGAGTTAAGTTTTCAAAGGGCATCGGCTATTGATCGTGTCCCATTCACTAGCAACAGATACCCGATGGACAGGATACGACGTGCACCCACATTTTTTTTTTCCATCAGCAGGCCGGCCACCGAGGATGTACCCGCTTCTCCAAGGGGGCATTGTATGGTTGAAGACCCGGAGGCTGCGGAGGGTAGTGACGTTACGTTCCAGGGCTCGCTTGGCTCACACGATAAGACCCCGACCATGATCACTCGGCTATGCAGGTACTAAAAATTTTCTCCTCTGATTGTGATCCATCGAGTGGAGGAGTTTTCTATTTGCTTCTGCTAACCATGAACTAGCGTAAACACACTTTTGCTTGGGCCTGAAAAAGGCACCAGGGGCTGATGGTCACGTGGTAAAGCAGGTAACAGACTAACCTGAAACATGCAAGTGGATGAAGTTGAAACTCTTGGCGTGGAATAGCGCTAAGGGGTGAATGGCTGTTGGTTTAGCTGGGTCAGCCATTAACGCGGAGATATCAAACTGTTTGTTAATCATCAGAACAATGTCTGTTCAGCTTGGAGGCACAGCTAAGGGAAATTGTCCTGACAGACGGTATTAGATATGTTCCCTGGATGAAAGCAAAAGACCGACACTCCTGATAGCATTGGGGATACTCCATAAGTACTCTGTATGTCGCCTATATGATGACCGCGCTAAAAGGCTTATACTTTCTGAAACGGGGCGCCAAGGGCTTATGACTGGTAAACGGCGGAGTTTTACCATCGATTTACCAGCCAAAGCCCCACACCATAGCGACACTTTAGCCCTGTCGTGTCTCTCCGTACGCGCTCCTCTGTAATTTAAACCCTCCCCCCTTAAAAAGTCGATCTTTTAGCCCCTTTCCCCTTGTTGGGACTCTGTGATCACATAATATCATCACCACCACCACCACCACATCTCCTCATCGTCACCATCACCATCGTCGCCTTCACCCACGATATCAATCATCTACACATCTCACTCACACATCTCCATTCTCTCTTTTGTTTACCAGCCGTTGGAGCTGCTCTTTGTCTAATACATCCTTGATATATATACACTGTTGTCATCTTCTTGCCTCAGGCTTGCTTTCGGCCTCAGCCCCTCTTTTTTATCTTAATTGTCCAATCTCTTGTGATACGATCAATAATTTCCCATCGGCCCCCTCTGGCTCCTGATAGTCTGCTTATCCTTTCCTGGCTTCGCTATCCCCCTGTCTGTTCGACACACACCGCCCATACAAAGTCCTTGTTCAGCATTCAACGTGTCTTGTCTCCTTTGCGCCTCCCCCCGTCCAGCCATTTCCACCGCGAAACCCCGATCATCAAATCACAGAGTCCCTCCTAGGATCAGACGTCAACCTACCAGTACTCGGTAAACCCTGACCGTCTCCTTGTCCCGGTTCCAACGGTTCAGCTTTCTTGGCCTTTCCACTGTGTTGGATCACGCTTTTGGAAGGGGACTCCCTGTATCAACAATCACAAACCGTGTCAATTGCAGGCTACTATTTTTGGGGAAAACAGTGCGCACCTGCAGATCAATAAGTCTAGCTGAGGGGAGAAAGAGACTGCGGCGCATCCATAACTTCATTCTTTCCCGGGTGCTTATGCGCTCAGTTCTTTGTCAACGCCGCTTCGATGAAGTCGTGACACGTAAGAGTTTCTAGATTCTCCTTCATTTCCTTGATATATGCTTATCCATTCGTTTATAGCCTTCTTACGGTCACGTCCAAGCGGAGAATAGTCACCGCAGCCTTTCGCTGATACCACATTCCTCAAACTACCCGCCGCTACTCGAATTCCGCTTCCTACACTCACTCCATACGCCTTATACATATACCTACCAACCTCTCCTCCTTCGGTGAATAGTTAGATGTCGGTCGCAACTATGCTCCAACCCGCGTCGAGGGCGTCGCGGGCTTCCACGTCCTCTTCGTCTTCCTTTCAACCAATGACCAGACAGAACACAATGTCTTCACACGATACTCGCTCCCTCCGGCAATCCAAGCGGATGTCTGTTACCGCTTTTTACTTGTCCATGTCAGCCAAGGAGAAGGATCTTGAAATTTCCGATGAGTTAGCTAGAGGTACAGTAAATACCTACCGCCAATTGGTCTTCTTAAACGAGGTGCTGACGTGAATCGACAATAGCCCAAAAGAGTTTGCGTGAACTCAAGTCGAAAATATCTTCGCAGTCAAAGAAGAATTTCGTGCTCGAGAAAGACGTTAGATACCTCGATTCACGAATCGCGCTTTTGATCCAGAATCGCATGGCATTGGAAGAGGTACGGACACCCGCAACAACCACTGTTTCTCGCCTACTCACTAACGTGTTAAATACAGCAAAACGAAGTCGCGAGCCATCTTGATGATGCCACGGATCTCCAAGAAGGTGCTTTTCCAAACGATGACAAAACCCAGAAATATGGCAACTTTCTGTTCCTTCTTCAGTCCGAACCCCGCCATATCGCTCATCTGTGTCGACTGGTGTCTATGGCCGAGATCGACTCCTTGCTTCAGACCGTCATGTTTACCATCTACGGTAACCAGTACGAAAGTCGAGAAGAGCATTTGCTTCTAACCATGTTCCAGTCCGTCTTGTCCTACCAATTTGAGCATACTCCGGAGTACTCCTCTCTCCTCCGACAGAATACGCCAGTGTCGCGCATGATGACTACATACACGAGGCGTGGGCCGGGCCAGGCTTACCTGAAGCAAGTTCTCGCTGATCAAATTAATTCCTTAATCGAACTTCAAGATGTGGATCTTGAAATCAACCCTCTGAAAGTCTATGAAACTATGGTCAAGCAAATTGAAAATGACACCGGCTCCATTCCATCGTATCTGCAAAGATCAGTAACAGCAGAAGTGGCCGCCGAGAACGAGCAAGTTCAAAACATCATTGCTCCTAGGTTGAAGATGTTGACTGACATCGCGAATGCATTTCTAAAGACGATCATTGATGGGCTGGAAGAGACTCCATATGGAATCCGTTGGATTTGCAAACAGATTCGCAGTCTCTCCCGAAGAAAATACCCTGATGCGCAAGACCACACTATCTGCACTCTTATCGGTGGATTTTTCTTCTTGCGATTTATCAACCCTGCCATCGTCACCCCACGTTCATACATGTTGATCGATGGCACCCCAGCTGAGAAACCGCGGCGAACATTGACTCTGATTGCAAAGATGATACAGAACTTGGCCAACAAGCCATCGTACGCCAAGGAGCCTTATATGGCGAAACTTCAGCCCTTTATCCAGGAGAACAAGGAGCGTGTTAACAAGTTTTTGCTTGATCTATGTGAAGTTCAAGATTTCTACGAGAGCTTGGAGATGGATAATTACGTTGCGTTGTCGAAACGGGATTTGGAACTGCAAATCACCTTAAACGAGGTTTACGCCACACATGCCTTGCTTGAAAAGCACAGCGAGGCTCTAGCTACCGACCAACACTCCCATCTGAATGTCTTGTTGCAAGAACTTGGACCAGCGCCACCTCAGGTGCCCCGGAAAGAGAACCGAGCCATTAACCTCCCGCTGTTTAGCAAGTGGGAAACTCCAATTGATGACCTAACCTCTGCGCTAGATATTACCCAAGAAGAGATCTTTTTTATGGAGGCCAAGTCAACATTTGTACAAATCATGCGATCGCTACCGCACAATACCTCGGTTACCCGACGACCACTCCGACTGGACAAAGTCGCAGAAGCCGCTGCAACTCTCAAGAATGATGCCGTTATGGTCCGCAAGGGAATCAGGACCATGGAGCTTTTGAGCCAGCTTCAGGAGCTGGGTGTGATTGACCGATCCGACGACTTTAGCCTCCTCCGTGACGAGGTTGAACAGGAACTAGTCCACCTCGGCTCCCTTAAAGAGAAGGTGCTGGAAGAGGCAAGGAAGCTAGAAGAAGTATTCCGGACCATTCGCGACCACAACACATACCTTGTCGGCCAACTGGATACCTACAAATCATATCTCCATAATGTGAGAAGCCAATCCGAGGGTAAACAACGCAAACAGCAGAAGCACCAAGAGCTCGGCCCGTATAAATTCACCCATCAACAACTTGAGAAGGAGGGTGTGATTCGGAAAAGCAACGTGCCAGAGAACCGAAGAGCAAATATCTACTTCATGTTCAAGAGCCCGCTACCAGGAACTTTTGTTATTAGTTTACATTACAAAGGTAAGTGAAGCTACACGAAGCTCTTCCATATCCATTGTTGCTAACATCTTATCTTTCTCTGTTCTTAGGACGTGCTCGTGGTCTGCTAGAGCTGGACCTCAAGCTTGATGATCTACTTGAGATGCAAAAAGACAGTCAAGAAGATCTCGACCTCGAATATGTGCAGTTCAACGTCTCGAGAGTTCTTTCACTCTTAAATAAACGGTTTGCACGGAAGAAGGGATGGTAGAGCCACCGGAGCTTTCCTATCTTATGCCCTATCGACGAAGAACGAACGAATTGCTGATCTGGGGTTCCCCATAATATCCTCAGCGGTGAACCCCTTATTTTCAACACAACTTGGCCTCCATGTATTTTCTTGCCCACGACTCTATATGCCCTCCTTATATGTCCCTATTATCGATGCCAACACTACATTACGCCGCCGCATTACACCAACCTGGCGTTACTATCCCCGCTCCATACATTTCGCTGAAACCCAAAAAACAACTATGAAAAAAAAAGACAAATTTTCGCAAACGACAACCCGTGGATTTCACGTCCCTGCTGGATGGGGATTTTGAGTGGAAATGGGCGTATACCCTTGTGCTTTAACGCTATTTCATTGAATACATACGATTGAACTGAACCGAATCGCATCATGTCTACATCACCTATAATTGCTTTTCATCTTGCCCTCCTCCTGATAGCCCTGTTTGTCTCGTCCAACTCCCCCTTTTTTAATGAAGTACCCCCGTGTTTGCCCCTTCGGCTTCAATCTGTATTTTAATACCGTCCTCAATTTCTTTCATCTCTGTACATTTTTAACCGAGAAGTATATACAAATTAGCCCCTCTTCCTTTAATTCTATTCTATCTGCCTACGCCTAGCATTTCTCGGCGTCAAAATTCAGGGGTTGATCTTGGAAGACTGGGATTTTCTTCACCGCGCTCCGTCATTCTCGGGCTCATCTTGGCCACAACCATTCTATAGAGAGTCAGAAACAATCCCATCATCTATACCTAGCTACCTATCCCTCTTTGCATCCTCCATCTTGTATCCAACGTGGTAACATCGCGCTCCTTGTGTGTTGTTGTTACTGTGGCTTGAAGTTTAGCGGGACCCACCGACCAACAGGCTTGTCCCCCACCAAGCCAAACCGTTTCCTTCCCTCAGAGTTGGAAACCATCGCCAGAACGTCAACCGTCGCTTTTTCTCCTTTTCCCCCCTTAAACCACCCACCCCCTCTCTACCTACGATCTGAACAGCGAGGGAACTCACACTGTCAGCTTAAAGCTACCTAGTTACTACTTTCCCAGTCCACCCATACCCCGCAAACAGAAAGGCGAAAAAAAAGCCTGCTCGAATAGCGCAAAAAGCTGAGAAAAAAGGCAGAAAAGCACACATTAACAAGCACAATGTCCACCGCAGTACCGGAACCAAGACCTTTACCGATCGATCCTAAATATGATCATTATGACTATCCTACCACGGCGCCAACTCCTCAGTCCGGTCACCCTGGCTATACCACCCCCGAACAGGATGCGCAGGTGTTCCAGCTTCGATCGATTCTAGAGGGTCTCGGGTATACAGACAGGTTGGACACGATCACCCTCTTGAGATTCTTGAGGGCGAGGAAGTTTAATGTTGAGGCTGCGAAGGAGATGTGTGTATCCCAAGCATGTTTTTACCTAACGCTCTTTGCGGCATACTGATATTTTCGACCTAGGTTCGTTGCTTGTGAGAAGTGGAGGAAGGAATTCGGAACCAATACACTCGTGAAGGACTTTGATTATGCGGAAAAGCCCAAGGTGTTTGAGTACTATCCCCAATATTACCACAAGACCGACAAGGTATGTCAACGTCGCCTTCCTCTCCATCCATTCTATCATGCTAACCAATCTCCAGGATGGACGACCCGTCTACATCGAGCAATTCGGCAAAGTCGACCTTAACGCCATGCTCAAAATCACCACCAGCGACCGAATGCTCAAGAACCTGATCTGCGAGTACGAGAAATTGGCCGACCAGCGTCTGCCCGCTTGTGCCCGTAAATCAGGAAACTTGCTCGAAACCTGCTGCTCTATAATGGACCTCAAGGGCGTGGGACTCACCAACATCACCTCCGTCTACTCCTACATCCGACAAACCTCCGACGCCTCGCAGAACTATTACCCAGAACGCCTTGGAAAGCTATACATCATCAATGCCCCATGGGGTTTCAGCACCGTGTTCGGCGTGGTCAAGGGCTTTTTGGACCCGGTTACCGTCAAGAAGATCCACGTTTTGGGATCTGGATACGCATCTCAGCTACTGGAGCAGGTTCCAGCTGAGAACTTGCCAAAGGAGTTTGGTGGTAAATGTGAGTGTGAGGGCGGTTGTCAATTCAGTGATATGGGGCCATGGCAAGAGGAGGAATGGGTGAACCCACCCAAGAAGGCTGCTGAGCCTGAGGCCGCTGCCGAAACCAAACCAGCTGAAGAAGAGAAGAAGGAAGACGCGGAGGCAAAGTCCGAGGAGAAGCCTGAGGCTGAGAAGAAGGAGGAGGAGGCAGCCAAATAAATACACAAAAAAAGAAATGGGAGAGAAGATGAAGGAAAAAAAAGATGATCGCTGGCAATATATTTCGACCCATAAGCGGACTTGACTTTCTCTCTTTTTTTTTGTGCTTTTTTTGTTTTCGAAAATTATAAAAAGGGATGAAGACGAAAAGAAATAAATGGAGGTACAAACTGGAACGATTGTACAGACGGGAGCAAGAGATTCCCTGCGCATTTGATACCTTGGAGCGAGGGGAGACTGACTGCATGGAACCATAGATATCTATATCTTCTTTTTTTTAAACCCGTGCGTGAATGGGGCAATTTTTCTTGGTTGCATGCATGGGCTGGCTAGAGGCTAGATATATTTCAACTTTACATATATCATCTTAGCAGCTCTTTATCTGTTGGGTTATTTTCTCTCGTTTGAACAGCATATTACCTGTTTCAACAACGATTAATAATGAGGCGCATTAATACAATGCATTGAGATTTTACTATGTTTTTAGGACGAGGTCGAGAGAAGAGAGAAAAGCACGAATAAGTATGGGTATCTAGCTATATAAAGATAAATAAATCCAAGCATGTATTCTTCCACTACGGCTTCTCAATAACTTCCATTGCCCGCCTTGCCCTCTCCACTTTGCCAACAGTAGTTGCCAGAGCGGTACTCTTACTCCCCCAGCCTTCGTCGTCATTATTGTTGCTGCTGCTGCCAACATCATCACTATCGAAAGTACTCGCATCTCCCTGTAGATGAAACAGCGTCTCTAGAGTTTTAGAATATACTGCGCCCATCTCCCCTTCTCGCCATCGTTCTTGCTCCTGACTTGTGCCGGAGGGTACGTTGAGGATCCAATCTGGGTGTTTTCGCCGTAAGTTGTTAAACCAGTTACCACCGTCTAGTAGATTGGATGGGTCGCCATTATTATTTTTATGTTTGTCGTTATTGCTATTGTCATCATCATTCTTCATTTTCTCGTCACCATCGTCATCTAAGTCGTAATCTTCCTCGTTGTCGTCTTCCTCTAACGAGGCGCGAAGCGCATCTGCGTATCCCCTCGCTGCTTTTGAAGGTGCATCTCGCCTCATCTGCGCTACTGTTGTTGTGAGTGATTCCAATTGCGCGTAAAGCGACGTGAGCCTCGCAGCCAGGGCGGAGTCGTATGGTTCGTATTCAATTGATTCGCGCGTTGACAGGAGCGCTTCCAGCTGTGCTTTGTTATCGGCTGGATTCTTCGAGGGGCGGAAATCGGATGTATCGATGCCGTTCAGGCTTACGGAAGGTACTGCTGAGGTGAAGGTATTGGTGATGAACTGGTGACTGTTAGCTTGTGTTTCATAGTATGGTGAGGGCAGGATAGGATAGTAAACGCACTCCATCGACTAGATCGCGTACGCGCTCTTTCATCGGATCAGACTCGGAATCATTGTTTGCGGACGGGGGGAAATGGAGGTCTAGCTTTTCGCGCGCGAGCGAGACGGTGTTGACGTGTAGGTAGGAGAGGTCTGCGGGGGATTGGAGTTCGACCTTTCGGTAGTGAGGCGCCTCCATGCTGGTTTTCAATGGGTGTATGTTCGTTGTTCGTTCCTGGTGTTCTTACGAGACTGCGATGCGCTTCGTTAGAGAGACTGAAGATGATAAGTTTGATGTTGATACGCCCGATGTGGTTAGCGCAGGCGGTGGGGCGAGAGGCACCAAAGATGTCATCGCCAAGACTAGGACAAGGTCAGGCTTAAAATCAAGGCGAAAAATAATGAAGATCATTCGCAATCTTGTTCATATTTTCTCTCGTCCTATGGCGTCCGCTCGACTCTCTCTCCCTTCTTCTACTACTTCATGATGCCGGAGCCATCATCACAGGCCCTCAGAGCCCGAGCATCATACAGCTCTTTCATTTTGGTGATGCGCCGCTTGTGACACCATGTCAAGAAGCAGTTCTGGCATCGCCCTAGCCGATAACACGATCCCACCGACCCTCCCCTCCGAACCTGAACAATATCTTAGACCCTGTACCAGCCAGAATGTATCCCTAGTTAAAAAATTCTCCCGCAGCTCGGTTCGGGACAGACTTGCGAGGCGCAAATATGCAAAGTTTCAGAGAGGCCGTTACGGCGACCTGATCGAGGAAGGCGATGGCGATGGTGATGGCGGGTTTAGCCGTGATTCCTCGGTTTCTAGATTACGACCTCTCGAACCGGGCTCGTCTGTCTCTAGAGAGCCGTCTGTCGAAGCTGCTGGCAACGAATCCTCCGCGGATGAAGCCCAAGCTCTTCCCTGTTCTACTATCCCCCCCGAAGGCTGTCCGCAGGAGAGCGAGATTGACGAACTTTATGAGAATCAGCGAGGCTGGTTTTTCTTCGGCCTGCCGATGTATTCTGAAAAGTCGCTTTTGAACTTAGACCCACCTGCGTGGATGACGAGTGATTACGATGAAAGTCCCGTCAACATCACCAATGCGCAGGTACCAGATCCGAGTTGGGAGTGGGCGTGGAAGACCTGGTATGTTGACATGTCTCACGATGTTGACGAGGAAGGCTGGCAGTATTCCTTTTCTTTCGCTTCGAGGTTTTCATGGCACGGGACCCATCCGTGGTGCCATTCTTTTGTTCGTCGGAGACGCTGGCTGAGGAAGAGAGTCCGGAAGCAAATTTCCCGAACCCATCAGGATATGCTTGGTGTTGGCACTGGTCGCTGTGCTTCGTTGACGGATTACTTTACTGTGGGAGCAACGTCGTCCAGAAGCCGGACATCCAGTGTTACTGGTAGAGAGGCTAGAGCTAGTTATCTAGGTCACCGCCTATCTAGCTATTCTCGGGATGAGTGGGAAATACCTCCCGAAGAAATCACCAATATCGTCGCCTTATACAAAGCGCTACGGCTAGCTAGTTTGGACCGAGAAAAGATTGATGCAGTGAAGGAATTCGTTCATCGAGGCGGAGAAGAATTAGTCTACCTAGAAGACAAGGTACACCCCTCTTCAGCTCTCAGATCTCAATAACCAGAGCTATGTTTCCCATCGACTAACGTGATTTCTAGATGCCCGATATCCTGTCCATGTTACTGTTTCACACTTCTAAACGGCAACTCATTGACTACCTACGCAGCACCGTCGATGGGATCGCGGCGGACTCAGACGATGAATCAGACCTAATAAAACGAGCCCATCTTCTGAAAGCTCTAGAAGTGAGCAATCGTAACTTCGGCTCTTCGCAATTTTGGGGAGGCTCCCAACCGGATGACTTTTCTGATAAAAGTGTTGAAGGTTTTGGTAGAAAAACCTAAACTACAGCGCTGATTCTATTCCCCCTTTACCTGTATTTGTAACCAATATTTGCAAGCAAGCCAGTGAATTAGATATGAATTGAACGTTTGATCTTAAAAACCGTTAACACGTGACTACTCTCTCCACTAAACCTCAACGGGACTAGACTCTCTTTGCTTCGGGCTTTTTTTGCTCGGCATCAAAACGAAGCTGTCAATGTTCTGTAGCTTCGTTCTTGTCATCGCAGATTAAGCACCTGGGCGCTGGCAGGATTTGACAAGCTCTCTTCACTGCAGATGTTGTCGGCCTGCCGTCATCGCCTCAGACGATGGCCCGAACCGACTGCCGCAGAGGTTAGAGAGTCCTTCACAGAACCGTTATCTTTCCTCTACCGACGCTTCGCTCCCTGCGCTATCGATTGCCAGGTCAATGTGACTCGCTTTTCAACATGGACCTCCGGGCGAGAAAAACGTGCCAGGCCGGCTAAGAAAATCCAATTAGAGCCCTACGTGCACAAAAGATTCGCATCCGCGCCGTCGGCGGCTCCCGAACCCACCGCGAAGACCGATGCGCCCAAATTCGACCGGCGAAGACTTCGAATAGTAGAACGGGATTATGATTTGAAGGATATTTGTTGGGGTTGGCGCCCCGAGAACATTGACATCCCACCGTCTTTCGATGAAAAAGGAACGAGCGGTTTCGGTAGATGGTTAGAGAATTATGAAGAAGACAAACAAACCCAGTCTTCACGGTCACAAATAGAGAAAGAAGTCCCGGAAAAAGATCGAGGGCATGATTCATTATTTCCGCCGGATGCCTCGGCCGGTGGAAAAACTACATATCGCGACGATTGGCTCAGCGCCCTGAAGAGAAGGATCCACGGGCAATCCACGAAATATAACGAGACATTAGTCCAGAAAACCTTGGAGAGCATGATGGAATTCTTCGAAGCGCCTCCCTCTACAATACCCGCCTCTGAGAATCAGAAAGTGCTGCATATTCCTTATAAGAAATTGACCGGTCTATTTGGAAACAGCCTTGGCTCTACGGCTTCTCTTCAGCTCGGGAGTGGCTGTCATGCCGAGTTTACTCTCTTGGACGCCGACCCCGCCGAAAATGATAGGATCTGTGCGGTTACATTACACGGCTCAGAATATTCCATTGCACTTGCAGAGACAGAAATTCTCTCCGCCATAGATTCGCTAGAGCAGAATCCCCCTACCCCTACTCAATCCCACGCCGAGGCTGGCCTCGGAATGACCGAGTCAGCGGCTGTAAATAAAAAACAGCTACCAGTGTTCAAAGCCGCTGGACGGCAATCTCATCATGACCTCTTAGCCCCGCCGCCCGTTTGGACTGTCAATAATTTTGCGGGTTACATAAAACACTTAACCAAACTATCCATGTCGGTGCAAAATAATTCCCTGGTCTCCCCCGTACATAAAATACGACCGGCAGTGATTTGCGATATTCTCTACAACCTTTGCGAAGACCCAAGCCACCACGGATTTTTATCCCCCGAAGCGGTACAAACCGTTTTATGGTTCCTCGCACGGAACAACGCTCATAAATATATATCTCAACTGATGCCTACATTCGAAGGCTTGGTGAGTATGGGTAGCATAGATATACTCTTGCATCAAGCCGCTCGTTCTCATAATCTGTATCTTTTGAACGACTACATCCAACTAATGAGGCGCCTAAACCTCAACCCCAGCGGACGGGAATGGCTATACGTTATTGCCGGTGTGGAAGCGATTCCCTTCCGCCTTGCATTAATAGCAGAGCTGAATAGGAGAGGGCTCATTGAGAGCAATGCGCTGTTCCAATGGGCTGTGTCTGTTTCACTTGCGCCCGGTTTCCGAGCCCATATGGAGGAAGGAAAACCCTTTTTGTCGTATGCCCAGTCATTAGACGACGTTTTAGGTCAGGGGTGGCTTTGTGAACGAGCCATCAATACCATGCTCTTTGAGGCCTCCTTGATGAAACGGCTCGATACCATTCTCCAGATTCTCGTATACTGCGAAGATAAGCAGGTAAAACTACGATCATCCAGCCTTAACAGTGCACTTCTTTTCTTTGTTCATACCAACAAAATGCAGCAAGGTATCAAGTTTTACTTTGACTTTGTTGCCACATTTGGTGCGGAAAGGAATAGCCGCACGCTGCGATTCCTGTGGCATCTCGGCTTCAGAAGGCGTGGGTACAACGTATGCCGTGTCATCTGGGCGTACGCTTGTCTTGAAGGCCGCGTCACACAGGAAATGCGAGAGATGGTCCGGGATTCACTAGCTTTCAGGATGAACCCGTCCGACAAATCCGCAAAACACTCACCCAAACATATATTCTTCCAAAACTTCGGTAAAGTGGCCGCCGGCGCCCTTCCTCCTCCGGATAAAATCACAGCTTCCAGAATGATGGATAGATTCTACGAACCCCCTTCTGAATCGTTCTCACATTTGTACAGCTATGTGACTCGCGGTTTTCCTCGGGAACAACAGCTTAAACTTGCGTGGCGGATAGTTGGAGATGACATGAACGCATGCAAGCATAGTTATGAAATTCCACCATTTGATGAAATGCTTCGGCAAGCGGCGAAGGTGGACTGGCTTTGGGGCCCGCCGGGGATGGTACACCCGAAAAATCTAAGGCGGGATGCTATTCACATGGATGTCCGCCGGGTAACTCGAGCGGACGGGTACAGGGTTTTGCAAAGAAGCTCGAAACCAAAATACACCGGGTCGATTAAGCCATCGACGACCGGGGCATTTAGTCAAAGTTAACAGGACACTAAATCTCATCCCGTTGACGAATTATTCTACGCCTTCGACATGCGTTTCACTTCTGAATATTGTATTATAGCGCCTATTTCAATGATTTAATTAGACCTTATTAGATGCAGCTTTCGTTCGCAATGATGCGGAGCGGATAGTTCAATGCCAAAGGCTTGGAGCTTGATCAGGGATCATTCGTATATATAAATCCTTCTTCTACACAAGTATAATTCCATATATCCCTATGCATACATATTGTTACCCCCGGATTATTGGGCTTTGGAGAACACGTGATTCGGATAATAAAACCGAACGACAAAGCAAAATCGATCAAACGACAAGACAATTGTTCTCTATGAAATGGATAAATTCAGATGAGAAACCCTCGGACTGAGTGCACTGAGTGCCTTACTCTAGTGCAATACCGCAGTCTGGGTACTTGACTCGAATGCCGGTATTTAGTGCGTCGAATTCGTAACCCTTACCCCTTGCCAAAAGCATCTCGGAGCAATGCTCTGTATGCTCAAAAGGAGCGATATACCAATCGATAGACTTCATCCCTCCCTTCTTGATTATCGCTCGATGCATCTTCTTCCACATATAGGTGCAGTGACGTACATGATATTCCCAGTCGACATATAGCACCGGGTAGTCCCCTGTAAGTGCTTGGATGGCGGAAATGGGCTCCTCCCTATTTGGTTTGCGAAACCATTCCCACTCTCGAATAGAGGCAAAGGCCTTGGAGAGTTCCGGATCATAGCAGTCGTGGTGCAGCCATGCAAAAGAAATGATATCGAAATGGCATCCTGCCGAACGGGCAGTCGTTGAATTATTTCCGCAAGGTGACTTTAAAAGTGGAATGGCTGATGAGGCCGTGGGGATATGGTCAGTACTATCATATCCCATTCCGGCCCTATGGTAACCACTGTCACTCTCATGGCCATAATTTTCCGGTGACTCTTTGTCACCATAGTCGCCCATAGCATGATGGAAGTTATCAGGCCTTTCATGATTCGCTGGCTTGCCTTCGTGATTAGTCTCATTTGCAGGCCTCTTCGAATTAGCCGCAAGCTGTGAGACAAACATAGCGCCAAACGCTAGCAATAGCATCAGTATAAACGTGGCGAAAATGAGTTTCACCACTTGGTGCTGCGCTCTAGTTAGCGTCTGGGATTTTTGAGCGGCAAACTCCTGTTCTGGTGGAGAGAAGGGTCCGCCATCTTCGGCTGCTTCGAGGGTTGAATATTCTGCCTCCTTCTTCCACCAAGGTGATTTGAACTTGGTTAAGCGGCCGGCTGAAAAACTTGATGCTGCCATTGGATAGGCTGGGTTGGCAAGTGATGGATGAGAGTGACTGACTGAAATGCAGGCAAAGGTCGATACAGCGTCTCCTTCATGAGAGAGTGACGATTTTCAGATGTAGGAAAAGGGAAACGAAGGAGGGGAAAGAGGGGATTAGGGAACCCCCTGAAAACGCTTGAGGAAATCTAGTAAATTGTTTCCCTACCTCTATCTGACTTTCGAAGAGTCTCCTGGTTACAGCGCATCTCGCCGTTTATTCAATTGTTCGGCGAAACCCAATACATCACCTCTCGTGCAAGAGAGAATACCCGGTTCAGGTGGTACCTTGGCATTGGGTAGTATACGTATCCAAGTGACGCATTCTGGGGTTGACTGAGATCTTTTTTAGTGTAGATGCTTTGTATTTCTGCGTCAGGTTTTGACCTGCACCAGAAGTAACCCCGTGTCAAGCGATCCTTGCATATTCATCGCCGTACGTACGTGATCGCGATTCTCTTAAGCCATATGCAGCTGGAATTCAAACAATGTTGTAGTATAGACCGAATATTGACAAGCCACAATTTATCAGACCATTTTGCAGCGAGCCATATGCACGCTGATGATGACCTGCTTAGCACGGCTCTAAGCAATAAGTAGTTTCTGCATACCATCCATAAGCTGAAGCACAACTGCATGAGTATTAGCATCATGACACAGCCTTTGTCTAAAGGCTCTAATAGCACCGACTAAGACATTCACACACACATGGGTACACACAACCAGTGGCAGGATTGTACAGCCCATAGCTTCTATTTTACGCATTATCCTCGGCATATTTCCATGCGGCATCCCAGCTTCGACATTTATGATGATTGTTCCAACCGACGACAATCGGCGTCCCATTGAAGAACGTCGGCCACTCCAGTGACATGTCCCCTGCACATTGGAGACCCTGTCTCACGTAGTTGAAGCAATGTTGGGCGTGCCAAAGACCGTGTCCCTTAGGCACAAAGTCGGGGGCGCCGACATTTTTGTCAATTGCAAGAAATGAATCCTTGTCAAAGGTACCGTCCAGCATATCGTAAAATATGCGTCTTATGGCTGTCTGCGTCCGCTGTATGTCAACAAGTCGAGCATGAGAAATCTCACAGCTAACAATAGAATACTAACCAAACAATGAAGCTGATGGAACATGCTAATCCCATACTTCCTTTTTCCATTTGCTGGGACTCCCTTACCGATGTCATAGGCGTCCCAATTGTCGACTAGTACAAAGCCCTGCTGTGACCATGGATATTTTGAAGAAGTTGCTGTTTCCATCAAATTTCAGCTGGTGAGACACCGAACCTGGTAAGCCAGAGGCTGTACTTACGCCCTGCAAGTGCTTCCCAAGCAGCATCGCTTTCCTTTGAGCGGGGCGCGGTATAGAGATCCGAATGACCAAAGTCTATGACTTCCATTGGCACTGGTTTAAGCTCTTCCATCAGCATGCTGGCCTCGGGTTGAGTTGATCGGGGGCACACGGACGATCTGGAATGGGGAATCTGTCATCACGACCAAATTCACGTAGTCGCCATTTGACCTCCAGGTTTATATCAATTAGAACAGCAACCAAGGCTAGGATGATAACTAGTAAGCCTGCAGCAACTGATAGACCGACATTCTTCCGTGATACCAGCGACGTCTTTCTTTTTCTGGGCTGGTGTCTGGGTAATAAAGAGGTCTTCACCTCATCGTCGAAGGGGGAAGAGTCGTCCAGTTGGGTATGCATATTTTTGGGGTTTTGCGGTCAAAGTGAAAAATCAAACTCCGTATATCAAAGGCTCGATGCTGGAGAATTTGATTCAGGGCCTTGCAATTTTTGTGTGATTATTTAAATAACAAGAGAAGATCAGGAATACGTCGCTTGCTCGCCTGGTGAAATAATCCATTCAAGTCTCTTTATGTGACCGGTTAACGTAACCCCTAGCCAGCTAGTAGCCCAGAGGTTTAACATAAGTGTTATTAAAACAACAAAAGCATCGTTTCCCTCATGATCCTTGCTTTTATCGCTTTCGCAGGCTAGCCCTTTGATCTTTTCGACCGAGTATACGTATTTCATTACATCCAGCCGACATATCAGCCGACATATCAACTTCCTGAAGGTATAATTGGCATGGGCAAACTGCCGTGGTTTGTTGACACAGCCTGCGAAGCCGTGCTACTAGCACAGATTCACAAATGACGGTGAGCTCTGCCGAAATGGCGGGGGAATGGATGCGCAGAGGAGATGCGAGAAATCAGTTGCCGTGAATTAAGGAGCGAAAGGGGTATATAAATAGTACCATTTGCCCGTGCTTCCAGAGAAAAATCTCACAATATCCAAAGCACTCAATCAGACAACTACCCCTTTTGCCCCGAAGCCGACGCATAGCATCAAACTATAAAGCTCGATTTCTGCCATCATTATGAATTTCTCTCGAGCAATCATTGCCGCAATCCTCTCATCCGCAGTTTTTGCTGCTCCGGCTCCTGTCCAAAATGACGACGAAGCCACAGTAATTAACTAGATTAAGCGTGACGATCACGAGGCTACCACTGTCGTCTGGATTTGAGTCCAACTAGCAGCCAAAGCTTGCTATCCCGCCTACTATCAAGGTATATTTTCAGCTAGGCCATAATGTCTTCCGTCGATATTCATAGCTAACAAGCAATGGTGTTAGATCATACCATGCGGGTGCGTTGTGTGAACTGAGTAGCCTGGGCGATTCATGTTGTGGAAGTAAGATGTGTTAAGAGAGCAGGGGGCGAAGGTTCCAAAAGCACATCTGTGTGCCCTTAGCAAATAGCTTCATCAACATATGTTTGGGAGAATATCTACTCACCTTTTGAAATGAAATAAATGATGATGTTGATCCGTCGTTCTTTTGTGGTGGTCACAATAAACTCAACCATTGCGATTAGTAAACAAGGTCCTTAATGGCGTCTCATCAACTTAATCGGGACTCTCTCTTTATCTCCAGGCCAAAACGCCCAGCTTGTACTAGGAGAACTGCTTTGTTAGGCAGAACACCCGCGTCATCATGGAAATCCCTGCAAAGGACATCTCTGGGGAGGTATTGGAAGAACTGATTCATGTCTACCAGCTTTTCAATCTTTTAAGACCCATAAACATCATTCATTCTATACCTGGAGAAACATACGAAATATCACATACGCGACTACAAATTTTGCTATAATGCCAGATAACTCATCACTGCTTATGCCTGATGGTTGCGACAGCAATGAATTTGGCCCTGCAAGCTGTGGAAGGTTCGATTTCACGCTGCTCTTCGAGCAAAGTATTCTATCGATTCTACCATCAGCCTTGTTTCTCTTACTTGTTCCCGCAAGATTTGTTTGGCTCTACCGTTCAAGCATCAAGGTATTGCCTAGTGCTATACAAAATGCCAAAATGGTATGTATAAGCGTATAACAGCTCCATGGCAACCTCAGGACCGCTGGAGGTGATATCCTGCTTGGAATGGTGAAAGAAGACCAGCTTATGACCTCGCCATTAGATTGTTACCGTGGCATATATTGGCCTTCAACTAGCTATCGTGGTAATTTGGAGTTCGGGTCTACACGCCGATATTAGAACACCGTTATCTGTGGCGTCCAGTGTGCTTTCCTTTGCCGGTGCAATTTCGATATCAGCTTTATCTTTCTCCGAACACTGGAGAAGCTATCGTCCATCTTTGTTACTGCTCGTCTTTCTCTTAGTCTCTATTCTCTTTGATGCAGTCAAGCTGCGAACACTTTGGTTGATCAAAGCCTCTCCAATATTTATAGCTACCAGCGTATCCCTTGCCACAAAACTCCTACTATTCATTCTTGAATGCCAGACGAAGGATGGTTACTTAAAAGAACCCTACAGAAGCTACTCGTCAGAGATCCGAGCAGGTGTTGTTAGCTGGAGTTTTTTCTGGTGGTTGAATGGGTTGTTCGTGACCGGGTCTCGGAAGATTATGACATATAGTGATTTATTTGTGATTCACGAGAAGGTCAACTCACGCCCGCTCGAAAAAAGAATGGAGAGAGCATGGGAAAAGAGGAGTAGGTCAAGCCATTAATCTAGCCTTGGCCTATTTCGCTGAATATACTATCTCCCAGGAAAGCCGGAAAGCCGCTTTGCCCTACCAATTGCTGCAGCGCAGTGCCTTTGGATAAGTTGGCTCACGACTATACCGCCACGACTCGTGCTTGTCGGGTTTAATTATGCTCAACCTTTTCTTATCACTAGTGCAATTGAGTTGCTGGGTGGCCCTGAAACTCCCGAGTCCGTTCGGTATGGTTATGGCATGATCGGCGCAACATGTTTGACATATGTGGGCAGAGCTGTGAGTTTAGAACCTGGCGTGCATATATAGACCGCGACTAATGAACCAAAAGTTAGCCACCGTGCATTATAGGCAGCGCCTTTATCGGATCATAACCATGTTTCGTGGGGCTATGGTAACTCTCATCTATAACCGCACTTTGTATCTCCAGGGTGGATTGGAGTCGGAGAGTGCAGCCCTAACTCTGATGTCTACTGGTAAGTCAACTCGGCTAGAATGGTGACTTGCCTTGCTAATAAAATTACAATAGATATCGAAAATATAGTCGAATCACTTGAACCGATCAACGAAATCTGGGGTAATGCAATTGAGATTGTGATTGGGATTTGGCTTTCGCAAAGGCAGCTGGGTGCCAACTGCGCTGTTCCTATCATACTTACGCTCAGTATTTGTTCCCACTGCCTTTTTACCCTGGGTTGGCGCTAACATCTGGCCTGGTAGTCTGTACTCTAGGCCAAACGGGTGTCGCCAAATTCATCGGTGAGAAACGGCAGTTGTGGACACAGGCTGTTCAAGAGCGTGTTGCGACTACCGCATCCGCTTTGAGCTCGATGAAGGCAGTTAAAATGATGGGTCAGTAGCAACGAATCACTGAATGTAATATACCATGGCTTAAATGCTACCAGGTTTCGAGAGCACAATGGAGTCGACATTGCAGAGCCTACGGGTCCATGAATTGTCGCTTTCTGGTGGATTTATGTGGCTTATTGTCACATTGAACGTCCTCGGTGAGTAGAGATACCTGTGCGTGTACTGGTGTAGGGTATGTTCATTGTGGAAATAGCAACCTTGCCAGCCATCTGGTCCCCAGCAATCGCCTTTATTTCCTATACTATCCAAGCAAAATTTCGGAATACGGATCCCCTTTCCACAGGGCAGGCTTTTACATCTCTGGCGATCATGTCGTTACTCACAAAACCGGCCGAAAATTTTATGGCTGCAATTCCTCATACTGCAGCTTGCATGGCCTGCTTCACGCGCATCCAAAAATACCTATTACTTCCCTCCATGGCCGACGGTAGACTCGCCCTTGTTTTGGATGGATATCATTCAAAACATAGCGCTGGTGGCTCTCCCTATACCACTGAGCGAGAAGATATAAGCTCCATCTCGCATCACAGCCGAATAGAGGACGCCATCATCTTCTCCAATGCAACAATTTGCCCCGCGCCAGGTGCTCAACCAGCGCTGTCCAGCATTTCATTAACAATCCCTAAATCTACACTGGTCATAGTGGTTGGCCCTGTTGGTTCTGGCAAGACAACACTGATGAAGGCCATGTTAGGAGAACTAAATTGTGACGGTGGTTCTGTTAGCATTGCATCCAATTCAGTCTCATACTGCCATCAAACTCCGTGGCTTGTCAACCAGTCAGTTCTGCAGAATGTTTGCGGTTTAAATGTCAATGAGGCGATAGATGAGGCTTGGTATCAGACAGTCGTACGAGCTTGCTGTCTTGATGCAGATATCAACCTCTTTCCAGAACGTGATCACACTATTATTGGGAATAATGGACTCACCCTCAGTGGCGGTCAAAAGCAGAGACTTGTCAGTATCTATTCATTTCCCCTGGTGTGAAATAGGTCACTTAAATCGTGGAATACAGGCTCTAGCACGAGCTATATACGCTCGAAGAGATATCATTTTGCTTGACGACGTTTTCAGTGCCCTAGACACGAAAACTGAACAGGCTGTTTCGGACAGACTCCTTGGAAAGCAGGGATTGCTAAATAAAATTGGCAGCACAACAGTCCTCATTACGCACTCAGGTAAGCCATGGTACTCATCTTTCCTAAAGTCATCGCGGCTTTAACCTTGTTACAACAGTCAAGCATTTGCGTTTGGCCGATAAGATCGTTTTTCTAAAAGATAAACGCATTGATCGAGTTGGTTCTTACGAATCCCTACGCTCTAAAATTTCATCAACCGATTTAATGGCGTTGGAGAGTCCGCATGTGCATGAAGAAATTACAGAACCAGCGTCGAAGCTCACTAATGGAAAGGAAGAGTCACCTGGATTGCCATTAAACGCTGAGACGGATGCCGCACGGCGCATAGGCGATATTAAGGTATATAAATACTACGCCAGGTCGATGGGGTGGTGTTATACTGCCATATTTATAGCAGTGAATATCGGATATGCCTTCTCAATTACGTTCCCTGGTTAGTATATCTCAAATATATGAAGTTGTGCGACTAATGTAATTCACATAGGCGCTTGGCTGGTGCTATGGATGCGTGCGGGAGGTGGTCAGGCTCAACTCTACCTGTCTGTCTACATAGTACTGGCGCTAGCAGCGGACGCGTTCCTTATTACCAATATGTGGTATGGTTGCCAAATCAACCCACCTGGTTTATATGCGAGAGGAGACGCTGATGGGGAGCAGGGTTACCTTCGTAAAGATATTACAGAAGTCGTCCGCGCGGCTCCATATCAATCTTCTGACGGCGGTCATGAAGTAGGTAGAAATGGTGATATCTACATCTTATTGAGCCAGCGCTGATATTCTAGGGCCCCACAATCATACTTTGCTCATACTGATACCGGAATCACTCTGAACAAGTAGGTTGGCCTTGGTTTGTTTGTCGCTTCATGCTTACTGGTTCACTAGGTTTAGTCAAGACATGTCTTTCATCGACAATCAATTACCAATTGCACTAAACGAGACAGCCTCCTGTTAGTTAAGATACTGTGCAGCTGTGGTGCCTCTGATGGTATTGTCCTAACTGATGGCGTGAATAGACTTTTGTACCTGCATCGCACAGGCTGCTTTGATCTTCGCTAGCTCCAGCTATATGGCCATAACATCTCCCTTTGCGGTATTTGCAATCTATTGTATTCAGAGTGTTTACCTCAAAACATCACGCCAGCTCCGACACATGGACTTGGAGGCCAGAAGCCCTATATATTCACATTTTCTTGAGACACTGGATGGGCTTTCGACCATTCGCGCATTTGGCTGGCAGCAAAGTGCAAGAGACTCTAATCTTCTACGCCTAGATGCTTCGCAAAAGCCATACTATCTGTTATTTTCCGCGCCGAGGTGGCTGAATATGGTTCTCGACTTACTTGTGGCAGTGCTGGCAACGATCGTCGTTGCACTAGCATTTACCCTTCGCCAGACCTCCAGCCCCGAGCTTTTGGGTGTTGCTCTCAATACAGTTCTTCTATTCAATGAAACGCTCTCCAAGCTCATTGCCGCCTGGACATCACTTGAAACGTCTTTAGGTGCTATTGCAAGAGTTAAAGCCTTCAACGAGACAACGCCCGTGGAAAGTCAGGCTGGGGAGGATTTCACACCTCCAGCCCAGTGGCCTGATAATGGCCAAATAATCTTCAACTCTGTGTCAGCTTCTTATGGTAATAAAAGTCTAGTGTTGGACAACATCACTCTGCAGATAAACTCCGGTGAACGGGTTGGCATTTGCGGTCGCACCGGTAGCGGAAAAAGTTCTTTGATCCTCTCTTTGCTTCGGTTGGTCGAGATATCCTCGGGAGATATAACCATAGATGGGGTGAATCTTTCGACTATTCCTCGGCATATAATTCGGTCGCGGATCATTACTATCCCCCAAGATCGGTTTGTGTTAGCAGGATCAGTGCGTTTTAATGCCGACCCCTCTTCCACTATCCCGGATAAATCTATTCAAGATGCACTCGAGAAGGTTCATCTCTGGTCACTAATAGAGTCCCGTGGGGGACTGGATGCAAGTATGGAGGGTAACTCCTTTTCTAGTGGCCAGCAGCAATTATTTCGGCTCGCAAGAGCAATCCTGCTGAAAGCGGGCCGCAAAATATTGATTATGGATGAAGCAACAAGCAATGTTGATGCTGGCACCGACAATTTAATGCAGCAGGTCATTAAAGATGCTTTCGAGGGGTTTACGATTATCACTGTTGCGCACAGGGTAAGCTCCGCCTCCTCTTTCAAGCCCGAGTGTTTGGATCACAGATAGGTATGCTGCCAGTACACTACTGACTTAGTATATTTGCTGCGCAGCTGGACACAATCATCAACTCTGATAAGATTGCTGTTTTAAGCGAAGGAAAATTAGCGGAATTTGATTCGCCGACTAGTCTGAAGGCCAAAGAGGATAGCATTTTCAATGCCTTGTTTCATGCTTGAACGAATGACGATTGAGAAACAGCTGCGGTCTCTTGTTTTGTCGTCAAGCTATAATGACCATCAATTGTTAGGTGGTATTCCTAGGGTACCTGCCATAAAAGGGGTTTGGAATGGGACGAATTGGGCTAGTGTCAAGTTGGACTGCGAGGTGGAAGATTTGTGTCACATTCGACTATGCACTTCACCAAAACCGTGAATTCAACTGCCTCTGAACCGCCGACGAAAAGTGCTTGGGCAGAGCGTGACAAACAGAACTTCTCTGCTTTCTGGCACAGTCTCCGAATTGTCAGGCGATGATCCCATCCACTTAATAGAATTAGCCAGAACCATTTCTTTTCAGTCAGTCCACCACCCCACAGGAGTGCTAGGCCAATTTAGGCTTCCGCGTGGAATCTGAGATCGCGCTTTTTCGCGCGCCTTTCGCCCCTCTGGGATGTGATGTGCCTCTTGTCCAACAGTGGTGGATATCGAATTTAGTGCCTCACCCCCTGCAGGCTGCAATCGCGAGGTTGATGTGAAAATTTCAAATCCCGATAGAGGAGCCATTATTCCATTATCGCTTTCCCATGCGCCGCTATATTTGCGCTTTACACTCTGCGAGAGAACAATACTCCAAGATGCAGGTAAGTAGAGATAGGCAGTTTAAGATTCTGTCAAGAGTTTATGATTTGAGGCTGACGCCGAGGCCTTTTTCGGCGATGCTGACGGATAGCGGCAGAATGATAATCCGATCGGCAAATCCGTACATATGTAGTAATCTCAATGCGGAGAACAGGATCAGGGATGTCAACTTTCCATTACCTAACTCACCAACGCGAAAGGATGAAGCAAAAGGGGTGGAACGGTGATTCGGTGGTAGTGGAAAGCTATTCGATTGGCTTGCTCCATTCCAGTTTTCAGACCCCTGTGATGAAAGGGCGCAGGGGTTTCCATCCTTTGGTGTGGTTGCCTGTGAACAAGCCGAGGACACGTCTTCGTGAAGCTGGGAGCTCTGTCAGGTGGGTGTTCATTGTTCGAGATAGATGTGTCGATGGTGTCTGATCGCTGTCCTTTGTCAGTCCCTCGATCTGCAGCCTCAGCCTCAATGATTATTCCCTCGTCGTTTCACCTGTAAGTGGGGTGTGGGTTGGTTGGGAATATGGGTGGTACCACTGCACCCGCACCTAACAGATGACGATAGCCTCAACCTCTCAAATCGGGCTGAGTGGCAGCAGAACAGTGAAAGGACGATCTTGCGAGTTGAGTCTCGCTTTCGCTTTCAAGAGGATTTGAGTGGATAAGGCCTCACTGGTAGCAGAAATTAGTGTAAACTCTCCATGCTTCTGACATGGTTCTTCAACCATTGGCCGCATATTGACAGTCGAAGCATTTTTCGGGCGCATGCAGGCCTGTCTCCGAGTTGGGAGGCTGATAGGACTAAGCTTTTGCCTAGATGGAAGCTAACTGAGAGAAAACGTCCAAGACTGAGACAATCGCGGCATTTACTATCCGCCCCCGCAAGGACACTGATTCATTCCACAACTAGCACATGGGCAGGGAACACCACAGCAAGCACTACCAACCCAATCCATCCAGGTTGACTGGTGTTTGAATTCAAACAATTCCTCTGATGCTGAAACTAGTGGTGGCACACAATGATATCGAATATCTTTACAGGCGGTATATACCGCTGCGGATAATGTCGTATCATGTTATTCCACACAGAGAAGCCTGGAGATCGATACAATGCGTCGACGAATATTGATGAGGCCGTGATGAGCCCACAAAAAAGCCTAAGAAGAAAAGTGTGGAATATACCATCTTTTGTGATCTTTCCACCACTCCAAGAGTTTCTTCGCGTGTATGTTGGGACTGTTCTCAATATGTGTCTTCCCGTATCAGCGGAAAGATTCATGTTCTTATATATAGCCCGACCAATCCTGGAGGCTCCAACTCTCCTAGTGGCCGAGGATATGCTGACAGGGTAGCCTGTGATGCCTGCGAAGTTTCGCTTTTGTCCATTCATGAACTAGGTGGATACGGCCACACGAGGGGACATGCAATCTAATGGGTCAACAAAGGGGAGTGATGCGTAAATACCTCTTTTGTTCTTTATTTGATTCTTAAATTTCGACTATTTCTCACCCCGTCCGTGTCGGCCTAGTTGACATCTGCCCCTGATTTTGATGACCTTTCTTCCTCTACCATTCTGGTCCATCTCCTATCCCTATCCCTCCATCTCAACCTGTCTTTCCCGCGTTTCGTCTTTGTAATGCGCAATGTATTGCGATTAAAGGTTGTTCGTAACCTTGTCTTCCTTTTACTTTTCCTCTACATTGGAAGTCTAGTGCGGAATCAGATTTTGTATGAGAGATGGCTGCAATCATCGAGCATCACTTGGGAAGATTTTTCACTCGAGTATGCCCAAGCCCTCAGCGAGTCTGTGGAGGAACACCATCCGCTTAAGTACGACAACTATCCCCCTTTGACGAACTCACCCGACAAGATCCCTCCCACAATCCACTTCATCTGGTTTCGAAACCTCTACGATGCTCATCTCGACGTCAGCAAGATTCCCACGATGGGATCCGATGCACCGGATCTCTGTCGTAAACACAACCCAGACTTCGAGATACACATATGGAACAAGACTGCCGCGAGGGACCTGATCGAAGAGCATTACGCCTGGTTCATACCAACGTACGACCAGTACAGACACCCAATTCAGCGTGTTGACGCCTTCAAATACTTCCTACTACATCACCATGGTGGAATATATATGGATTTAGACATCAGCTGCCGGCGCCCTCTGAACCCCCTGCTTGAGTTTCCCGCTTGGTTCCCTAAAGCGCAACCTTTTGGCGTCAACAACGACCTGATGGCCAGTCGTGCTGGTCACCCGATCATGGGGAAAATGATAGAAATGCTTCGACCTCGTGACAAGAATCTCATCTTCCCATACGTGACTATCTTCTGGTCGACCGGACCTCAGTTCACCAGCGATATTTTGAAGACATGGTTTCTCAAGCAAATCAGGACAGGCAGCTCGTCTGGTTTGAGCAAGGAAAACTTTGGTACGTCCATGTAATTTGCATACTATGGCAGGCCAACTGCCGGCTCTACTCCCTCGGTGTCTACATAACTATGCAGAATACAGGCTGACCGAAATCCCGTCACAGATGCCGACAGTATTCTCACTCTCCCCTTGCCGTTCTATTCAGAGCAATACACTTTCTTCGGCCACAGTCCTGGCGGGACCTGGCATGGCGGTGATGTCGCTGTGATCTTATGGCTCGTGAGCAAGCGATGGTTCGTGTTCGGAACTTTATTCTTATTGGCACTTTTGGCTATGACCATCACGATGCGACGACGAATATTCCGTGGGAAACTCAAACGGAGGAGGAGCGAACCGATCGATCCCTCAAACCCGATGTACGCCCTTCCACGTTGGCAGATGCCTCGGCCAGCCGCCAAACCTCAATAACTTCGCTTATATATATATACCTAGTAAGGCAACACATGCACCTGCTCTATCTAGGATAGCGAGATTCGATACCTCGGGTTCAATATCGTATCTTCGAACCATATTCGAAAATTCATTGGGAAAAGAGCTTGTGCTATCGAACAATGTCTTAGGTATTGCTCAAAAGAACAAACGTATTATAAATCAGGATGGCTACACCTTTTCAACGGTGGCCAGCGTCCACTGGCAGACTGTTCTGTGGGGCAGCTATATCAGGGCAAACCTCGTATCCCTCAGTCGTTTCTTCGTCGCTGACGTACTGTTTCACTTGGGACAGATTCATCTTGCATGAGGACCTGCCACCTCACCCTTGAACACGGCACTGGAGAATAACCACCTTCTCTCGATTGCTGGGGTATGAGTCGCTGCTACCACTGGGTACTACGCAAGCTATATCCCTACCCAGAAGCAACCTAGAACCTCAAGCTTCCCACACAACAGACCTTGCTACTGAGAGGAATATTCATACAACTAGAGGATGCACAGCATAGAGTGAAAGAGAGATAAGTAAGCAACCAGACTCGGCAGTTCAGTAGAGCGAGCAATGCAATCACCTTTACTTTACCTTTGTTTTGGACTTTATCAATCTGTCGGAGAACCTGAGCAAGCCTGTGGAGCCTCACTAGACTAGGCGATTAATAATGGCCTCCTAAATATAGAAACGTCACACGTGACTGTCAAACTTTTGGCTCCCGATGCTTAATTCGAAGCTTTTTTGAACCTTCGCCAGTTCAGCTCATATAATTCTGGAAGCCTTCTCAACGAGGATGCTTGCTCAAAGACAGTTCTTGAGGCACCGGGTACAACAATTGTCGATATCACAGCAGATTATTCACCTGAATGGAGACAGGAAACTAGCTCGGACAGAGCCTATGGCTTGGCAACCTAGCCTTTCCCCAAAAGCCCTTTTTAAATATATACGAGGTTTAGAGAAACATGATACGTGACAAGGAAGAACGGCGGTGGTACGACTTAAGCGACGCTCTTGTTAACCCTCAGCAAAGATTTAAATTGCTAGAATAAAAACTTGCAGGCTTCTGGACAATGACATGCAAATATATATGGGATATACCTATACTTAAGCCCAATATTGGCAGCTGATGATGATGATGCGTATTGTGGCAGCGCAATGATGACTTAGCGATAGCTGCAACCCTAACCCTGGCCCTAGGTCCCAGGCTATGCTCTGGAGGCCAACGGCACCTGAAGGGCTCCCTATTTCTCTTCTCCATCCAGCTTTCTCTGCCTTAATCTATTCCCAACTATTACCATCAAGTTAGACGCCTGATAATGCAGCGATCCAACACAACTTCGCAGACCACCTTTAGTCTCTCTAGCTCAGAAGGCGAGCCAGCAGCCATATTCGATTTTGAGCACCGGGATACTTTTCGCGTAAGAGTGCCATCGAGTAGCAAATGGAAGTACTGGCACCACTGGGAGAGTCCGGGCTCTTCCCTATGCAATGCAATCAACGTCTTAGAGGGCAAGATTCTCATTTCAATTGCCTGTTCTCCTCCCCTAAAGTCCGCGGCTATACTCGGTGGTAAAGGAACAAAGAGGTCCTTTGAACCAAACACAAGGTGGGGTTGGTGCAATAACGACAAATGGTCCAAAGAACCAGTGGATCTAGTGGTTAACTTGACGGGGGACGAAGCCTTCCATCGAACTGTCTGCAGTGCCATCCTCGATCGAGAGCGTATGGCGTCGCTCGCATCTACACCTATCATACTGCGTTGCTTACTCTCCTTTCTCGCTTTAGTGGCCCCATCACTACGCGAATGGGTTCTGGACAAGATGCTGGCTATTCAGCTGAGAATGATTTTCTATGATCATGGTTTCTGGATAATTCACTGGACAATTCCTATTCTCCTTTGGTGGCGATGGCGGCAAGTATTGGGAGAGCCTCAGCCGCCGGAATGGGCTTATAGGCTTTTTGGCGGATGCAGAAGGGCACTGCGTATGCGGTTCAGGGCCTATGCTACTGGGTTGGTAGGTTATGTCTGGGGATGAAAGGGAGATATCCGGAGTATACGCCAGATCCGCGTGGATAGGGACACGGCTATTCCATCAATATTCATCCGAAAATGGAAACTGTAGACTCTGAGTTGGGACAGCCGCTAGGGAAGTTGAACCAGGGCTTGTACTGCTGGGTATCCACGGCATAGGGAGTGGAGACAATCTCCATCTGCCTTCCATGCTTTATACCAGGTAGTTAAGACTTGACTTCTTGTGATTCGCTATATACATATATATAGACGTCATCGAATGGCAAAGTCGTACAGGATGACCAAAAATGACTACCAGCGACATCGGTAGTCCCACCAGACAAAAACAAATTTGATTCGCTGATAACGATAATGAATGAACTGAGGATCTTGTTGTCAAAGAGAGCAACTGAATCAATGCCTGGCTCAGCATACTTCGATGTTGGGAATGCTGTCTGCATCGAGCAAGATACGATTACCTCGGGAATCGACCGTGTGGGTCAGGAGTACATTTTGTCGATTTACACAGTGATGACCGAGCGGAGTGACTTGATCTTGGCAGATCTAGCGCAGTTATCTGCTATTTGAACGAGGTGCTCTACGTGCGTTGATTCGAAGAAGGGCAAAATTAGCTGGACTGAATAGGGCGTTGTTGCTACGGGTGTTTTCAAGCTTGATGTTTATTATGGAGAACCGTTCAATCATACTTACATTGTTGTCTGCTTTTGGTGATCGAAAGATGATGTATCAACATGCAGATACATTGAATGCCGGAGAAATCAAGCGATGAGCGAGGATTGATCGTCCTAGGGCCTAGAGAGAGGACGGTGCCCGAATATAAAATCCTATTCGCCGAGCCGAACGGGGATGGCCCTGACGGATATATCATACTTTACCCCAGACATGTGGCCGAATAGCCGTTGAACGGGCGGTTTATATATTATAACATAGTAGCAGCCGCTGTATATCTATCAAATTTGATTGTTTGATTTGTTTAAATTGGGATTTCAGTCAGGGTATCAGCTGGTACATGCATCTCAGCCGTGGGGGCAAGGCTGCACAGGATAATGTTATATCTAGAATTTAAATCATCGCCCGCTTTGAGGGTAAATGCACGCCAAACGCCCGCTTTCTGGGGAATCATGCCTTCATTTATGCTCCAAATCCAACGAACGACCTCTGTCGTGGGGGCACCGAAGCCAAAGCTTCAATGAACACGCACGCATCAAGGACTCCTCCATCTGCACAGTGTAGACTGTCTATAATCAGACCGTGCGAGAAACCCATGGCGACTCGAATGAATATCGCCCATCGGTGTCTTGAGGCATGCGTTGAGGCGTACTAGGTCTCAACAGATATGACGGCCTGGATATTCTCCATTTTCTTCCAAAGGAAAATCGCCTGGTGGAGGTCCCCCGAATTTGTCAAGGGAGGTGGGTATCATTCCAACTCCCTCTTTTAGATATAGGACTAGCCGGAAAGCTGAGTTACCGTTGAGATAGTATCGATGCAATCGCTTGCTGCGTAAGAAGCCGAGCCGCTCGTATAACTTCATGGCGGGAGTGTTGTCTGTTTCCGTCTCGAGGACGATCTAGGTAAGAGAAAATATGTTAGAGTCCGCATACAGCGTAACACGGGAGTGTGAAAGTAACTGGTTATTTCTCACCTCGTCTGCATTCCTCTTTACCATCGCGTCAATAGCCATACAGACCAACTTTGTAGCTATCCCTTTCCCCCTGTGCTCTGCACGCACAGCAAGCATCGCTATATACCCTCTCAATGGACCTCCCCTGTGCGGTTCAAGCTTTGAGACAACGACACCGGCCACATTATTGTCCCCATCCATCGCCATGTAGCACAAGTCCCCCCATTGGTATAGAAAGTACCGATACACATATATGCTGTAGGGTTCCGACAAGTCTTTCGAGATCAACTGTCGCATGGCAGAAACATATTCCTTCTCCTTTGACGCCTCATATTGAACGTAGCGGAACGTCTGTTCTGGTCCTGACGTAGATTGCGACTCGGACTGCGACGAAGAAGAAGCTACCGGGTTCGCGGGGGAGGGGGAAGAGACGGCGTGAGTAGCGACGGTCCCAGACATCGCAACACCATCTGTAGATCACGATGGAAAAAGGCCTTTTTTTCCGTTTTCCCGGAGTGTTTAAGACGTCGCGCTTTTCTCGATGGAAGATATTTGCCAGGCCGACTTCAGCATGTGAAGAAGAGAAAGAGGAATTGTTGCCTCATCGACACTTTTGGGTGGAGCTTCGGAGCTCCAGGATGCGCATCCATGCAAGATGTAGAAAAAAAAAAAAAAGAAACTGCTTCAGAGACTTATTTTCTCTTCCTCCAACTTATTCTTCTTCCTGCTCTGATCTCTGCTTGATATCCCTTGAGAAGTGTTTTTGGTCAAAACGAAGAGAAAGAAACAAAGGCGGCGCTCTTCTCTTCTCTCTCTTTCGTCTCTCCCTCCCATGTGATCCAACCCACCTGCGCGTTTTCTTTCCAGTCGCACCAACTCGTTCGTCTCGTCATATGAGTTAAACCCCCTTCCTTCGAGTATCAAACGCTATATATCCCCCCGGAAATGATCGTTCTCTCATGATCGTTTGTGCGACGCAATGGCGGAGCTTCGACACCGGTTCAACGGCGCCACTTCGTCCATCGACGGTCCAGCGGTGGACGCGGTTGCGGATAACCAGGGCAAGAATAATGTTGTTATAGAAAAGGAGACGGTTAAAGTGGTTTCTCCCTCGAAGGTGCAAGAGGAAATTCTGCCGTTTAAAAGAAGAAGCAAGAGGAGGAACGGGTTTATATTCACACTTGGTGGAATATTCGGAGTCCTTCTGGCGGTTTTCTTTGCCAATCAAAATGAAGTTATCAGTTTTGATGCGTTGATGGACCTGAATCTAGATGCTCTGATTGATGTTATACCCGCTGGAATCGTGAAGGACGCAAAGGAGTTCTCGGTAAGTGTAGCTGTTGGCTTTATATTTGCTCGGTGAATTTGGAGCTAATGTGTTATGATAGCTGAAAGAAAGAGATACCGTGAACTATGATTCGTTTTCTGTCGGCCTATATCTACAAGCGCAGGGTGTTAAAGCCACCCATCCGATAATAATGATTCCCGGGGTTATCTCGACTGGCCTCGAAAGCTGGGGAACCGAAGAAGAGTCAAGGCCTTACTTCAGAAAACGGCTATGGGGCAGCTGGAGCATGATGAGAGCTCTGGTTATGGATACTTCAGGGTGGAAGTACCACATCATGCTTGATAAGAATACCGGGCTAGATCCTCCCGGAGTCAAACTACGAGCCGCGCAGGGGTTCGATGCTACCGACTTCTTTATCACCGGATACTGGATCTGGAATAAAATCCTAGAAAATCTTGCGACGATCGGCTATGACCCGGCGAATGCCTTCTCGGCTGCTTACGATTGGCGGCTCTCGTATATAAATATGGAAAAAAGGGATCAATATTTCAGCAGGCTCAAAAGCCATATCGAGATGGCAGTCAAACTCAGCGATAAAAAGGTTGTTCTGGCTTCACATAGCATGGGCTCCCAGGTTGCCCTATTCTTCTTCAAATGGGTGGAGCATGAAGCTCATGGAGGCGGCGGTCCGAGCTGGGTTGAAGATCATATCGATTCTTGGATAAATATAAGCGGGTGCATGTTGGGCGCACCCAAAGGCCTTACATCGCTACTGTCTGGGGAAATGAAGGATACCGCCCAGCTAAACTCTTTCGCCCTCTACGGTCTCGAGAAGTTCCTGTCCAAGGACGAGCGGGCAGAGATCTTTCGAGCGATGCCGGGGATTTCCAGCATGCTTCCAAAGGGAGGAAACGCGGTCTGGGGAAACAGTACATGGGCTCCCGATGATCTGCCTGGCCAGCATTTTACATATGGCAACATGCTGAACTTTAGAGAATCAAATTCCTCCCTAACACAGCATAACCTAACAGCGGATGAAGGCTTTTCGTATCTCTTCAACAGTTCCGAGCCTTGGTATCAGAAACAGCTACAGCAGAGCTACTCCCACGGCGTCGCCCATACAAAAAGTGAAGTCGAAGCCAACGAGGACGATCCTCGCAAATGGCTCAATCCACTAGAGGCCCGTCTTCCCATCGCACCGAGTATGAAAATATACTGCTTCTACGGTGTCGGGAAACCAACCGAGCGGAGTTATTTTTACCGCGAGGAGACCGACACGACGACAAGGCTGAACGTTAGCATTGATACTTTGGTAACGAACGGCAATGTCGACCACGGTGTTGTCATGAGCGAGGGAGACGGGACGGTCAACCTTCTCAGTTTAGGGTATATGTGTGCAAAGGGGTGGCGTATCAATAGGTTCAACCCTGCAGGTGCGCAAGTGAAGGTGTTTGAAATGCCGCATGACCCTGAGCGTTTCTCACCCAGAGGTGGTCCAAATACAGGTACGTCTACCTCCTAATCCCTCTATCTCTATCATTTCCTTGCAATGGCAGTATCTGACACTAACGATTCCTTGTAGCCGACCATGTTGACATCCTGGGCCGATCGTCGCTTAACGATCTAGTCCTACGAGTTGCAGGCGGGAAGGGCGATCTGATAGAGGAGAATTACGTTTCGCGAATAAGAGAATACTCCGAAAGGGTCAAGATCTATGACGACGACGAATGATTTGATATTTGCTGACACGGAGCCGTGCAACGCTCATCATACCCCCTAAGCTAAGATAATAATGACTTGAACTAATAGTAGATAGATGGCTTCACTTCTGGAGCTCCTCCTCTTGTGTATATATACCAGTATTTCTAATAATGTATCCAATTGCCAGTAGTTACAGGCTATATCTCATTCGTATTATAATATTCGCCAAGGTCTTGTTTCCACCTTATTAATATGGCGTCCTTCAGAGAAAATCTACGCGACTCGATGCTCTCCAGTGTCCACACATCTCTCTATTTACTATCGTTAATTATTTTTTAAGCGCCGGGTCCAGGGAAAGACACAGCCATATGCCATCACCGGCCTGTACATAGCAATTGACCTGGTTGTGGTTCCTCATCTCCGTCCTACTCGCTCTACCGTGTCAACAATGGCACATATACGACTCCAGACTCTCATTTACGTGCTGACCTTCTTCCTCGCAATCCGTAAGCTCACTCACATACCACCAATTGAACAATTACAGAACCAGCTAACAACCAGCGCAAAGTCCCATCATGCACAGCAGCCTCTATCGCTCACCGCGCCGACAAACCACCACCACCACCCGCCGACAAAAAACCACCGCCTAAACAAGACCTCCGCATCCTCCCCCTAGGCGACTCCATAACATTCGGCCAGGGATCAAGCGATGGCAACGGCTACCGTCTTCTCCTCCACAAACTGCTCTCCCCAACCTATAACCCAACCTACATCGGGCGCGAGCAAGATGGGTCGATGAAAAACAACCACCACGAAGGCCACAAGGGCTTCCCCATTGGCCCAGTCGGAAATACAGGACAGCCAAACTACGAAAAACGGCCAAACATCGTGTTGCTGCTGGCAGGCACGAACGATATCGTCTTCAATATAAACGTCGCAGGCGCGCCAGACGCATTGAGCAATGTGATTGATGAGATTGTCCTGGCCTGTCCGGACGCAGTGGTGCTAGTCGGTTCTATCCCGCCCTTGCTGGATGAGGAGAGGGAGAAGAAAGTCGAGGCGTTCAATGGGGCGTTACCGGGTTTAATTGGTGGGAAGGCCGGGGAAGGCAAGAAGGTCGCGCTGGTCGATATGGGTGGTGTAAAGGGGGAGGAACACATTGATGCCAAAGATGGGATTCATCCTAACGACGGTGGGTATGCGGTTATTGCTAAGGCGTGGTATGAGGGGATTGTCGAGGCGGGTAAGAAAGGGTGGATTCAGACGCCGGTTGAGGTTGGCTCTGGGTTTGGAGCGGGTGTTACTGATGGGTTGAAGGATGGGCTGAAGGATATTGGCAATGTCGTGGTGGATGAGATGGGCTCGATTTGGTTCCCGTTGCATGTTGTCATGGTTGTGACGGCGGGGGTTTCGTTGTATTTTGGAATTCGTCGGGCAAGACAGGTTGGTTTGGGATTGGATTGGAGGAATTTACTACGCTGTTTTGGACGATAGATTTAGGATACCATATATATATATAATAGATAACCAGGCGAGGAACATTATGTAAATAATTAGCTGCAGATAGAACAAGCCGCTGGCTGGTTAGTTGCCTTGTGGCGAGATACACGATATATATATACTGTGAAGATTTATGTTATGTGAAGTGACAGGATCTGCTTGCGTGTCTGTAAAGATATTACATTATCTATTTATAATGTATTAGGAATTAGCCATTAATGCTGGCACTCTCACAAAGTAGCAGAAAAGAAAATCAAGCACCAGGGCTTTCCTCCATCCCACATGATACATGGGTGGAAAGCCAGCAACCATCCCGACTCTAAACAAAGTGGCATCGACAACCCATCCCCCCATTAATGCCACATGCGTTTGTTTCGAAGTGAAACGGATATCGGTGGGTTTCTCTTTCAAGGTATTTTGTGATGGCCATGCTACTCGGCAATCTTTGGTGTAGTGTCTATTCTTCCCATTATTATAAGAAGAAAAGTAGAAATCAGCCCCTGACGTCGGAAACATTTGGGTACCGGTGGTTGTTGGAGCGAGTGGAGAAATTCTTGAGGTAATCTCCTATTAATCCAACCCGGTGAGTTGCCGACGAGCAGGTCTATCATTAAAGTCGTATCGTGTAAGAAGGCGCGAAGGTAGGTAAAATATGAATATGTGAAGTGGAAAACGAGGAATAATCGATCGGTAGGTATCCGTAGAGTATTTCGCATAGGTTCTGATTCGGGGAGATTTCGATCGAGTATTCAAAATTAGGGTATCCAGAATATATAAACATCGGAAGTCGATGAGAATGTAAAACTCCTTGGAAAGGGAAGAGAGAGTAGGAGCAACTAGATGTAGTTCGCTCAACCACTCAAAGTCGGATCACCCAGTCGTGCAAGAGTTGAGTATAGCCCCGAGTGGGTTCGCACCATCGTGAATCATTCGAGACCCGTCCCTTCGGGTATCAGTTTCCCTTCCCCTTAATCCATTCCCTACCAGGCGCCCC
This sequence comes from Arthroderma sp. MBC 290, assembly GCA_030411455.1. NCBI lineage: Eukaryota > Fungi > Ascomycota > Eurotiomycetes > Onygenales > Arthrodermataceae > Arthroderma > Arthroderma sp. MBC 290. The sequence continues at coordinate 15,752 of JAPERC010000038.1, read as the reverse complement.
GGTCCGACAGACTGACAGATGCTGCAATGTATGTACAGCTTAGCTTTAAGCAAAAGCGAATGTAAACAGGGGAGAAAATCTCCTCTTCGCAAAATCTATGGGTGCTCATGGCCCATGCTGGTTAACGAATGACAAAAGAAAATAAAAACAAAACATCATGCAATCATAACCCCCCCAGATATTCACACAAAGTGTATAAACAAACATTCCCATGAGCACAGCGAGTGTAATCCGACAAATATGCCCGGCTTTTTTTCCTTTCCATATTACCGTGAGCGCCGAGAAAGCAATGCCAAACTGCGATTGAGCAAGCGGTCCGCAAAAAGAATTTAACGGTCAAAAAAGAAAAGTGAAAAAAAGGCAAAATAAGGGTGAGAAGAATAAAAGTAAAAACAAGAAAAGAAATTATAAAACACAAAATTGGGTATGCGGTCTAAGGCGTAGGTATTGAAACGGCTCGCTGAAGTTCTAGGCGGTGGGTAAGCATTGAAAAGTGACAGCTTCGAACAGGACTGGATATCTCGAATGGCTGTGTAAAGAGCCTGGAAGTTGATAGTGTCGTCCAATCATTGAGTAGCGGCAGGGAAATTGACGGTGTCGCAGAAAAATGGGTCGATGAGGAGGTTCGTGCTCCTGGGATATTATCCAAAGTAAAGCCAAAAAAGACGCTAGCCGAACGCGACGGAACCCGTTAAAAAGAATTCGGAGTACAAGGTGGTGTATTAAAAAGTCGTAAATTCTGAAATGTGACAAAAGAAAGGAGAAGAAAAAAAATCCGCTCAACAACGGTCTCCGTTACATGGCGTGAGTCGTGATAGAGGAAGGGAGAACGGCAACCGATCCGGGTACGCATTCCCTGTTTAACATTGAGACATTGCAAGAATTGATCATCGACCGGATTCGATATCGGAATGGCCCATTGGTTCACCATCCCATAAAGACTGGGCTTCATCAACCGGGCTGAGGGAGCCGGAAGATACCGATGAAGAGGAGCCAACAGTCCACTCGTCGCTGTCAACTTGGAAATCACCATCCAAGCTAGCCAAGTCGTATCCGTACTCGTCCAGTGAGTGACCAACTTCAACGTAGTCATAATCCCACCGGAATCTCTTGTCGCTCTGTACCCTTGGGAGGAACCGGGTTCTCGCGTAGTAGAATGTGACTGCAGCAAGCAAACCACCGCCAATCAGATCAACGGCATAATGATGGGACAGGTACATGGTAGCCCACCAGAGCCAGAGGGTGTAGACAATGAATACTGGTCTGAGCTTGGGAAACAGATGGCTCAAGAAGAGAGCTTCGAATGTTGCGTGACCGGCATGGAGAGATGGAAACGCGCCGAAGGGAACTGGGGCAGCGGTGAAGCCAGAAGTATAAAGATCGACACCGAAGAGTTCGTCGATGCGGGCAAGGCCACCTGGAGAACCGGGCATGCCATAATGTGCGGGAGCTAGTCCGTAAAGATTCTCATACCATGGTGGTGAGCAAGGGAAGAGATATTGGATGGTGACTGCGATGATATTCATGTATCCAAAGCTTCGAGCGAATACAGGGGTAATTCCGGGAGGTCCAAAGAAGAAAAGGATGAGTGAGCAGACGGCGGGGGCTCCGTAATGCATGATCCCGTAAGGAAGCCAAGCCATGATATCGAGAAAGGTGCTCTGATGGGCGGAGAGTATATTGCTGAGATTGGCTCCGTAAAAGATGTTTTCTAGCGCAGGCAGGACGCGCACCCAAATTGGAGGGCGCCAATCGCTTGGGATGAATCTAAACGAAACAAATTGCTTGTCAGTGACCCTGGATCCAAGACTAAGCAAGTATAACGGTTGAAAACTTACCCGCAAGCATAGAAAAATATCAACCAACATGCAATCGGTAGAAATGGTAAGAAGAATTGACAAGTGGCCGGGAAGAGTAAGGATCCAATCAACCCCAGTGCAACCATCGTCTTTGCCAACGGGCCGGGTGATTCAATAATACATAACGAGAAGACACCCAGGACGATCAAGATGAGATATTGGCCATCGTAAACAGTCCATCGGTGGGCCTGTAGCGATTTCAACGTATCGAAGGGAGAAAAGGAGGTCTTTAGCGAACTTATCGACGAGGCGGGAGATACTCGACTTCGTAGCTTGGATCGTATTCTTCGGCGGACGCGATGCGGGAAGAGAAGCTGTATGGACTTCCACGGCAGCATTACCTGGACCTTGCCAAAGTACTTTTGCGGGTGATCCTTCCACGATGAAACCCCAGGTTCCATCACACCAGCCATCTTTGCTTAGACAAATGTTGAAGCCTGACGGAATACACGATGAAGGAAATTAAGCCTTCGGCTTTCGTTGGATGCTGATTTAAAAGGTATAGATTCCTTCTGTTCGGTCTGACAGACCTCTTCGAAGCGCAAGAATAGCTGTATATGGGTAATTAATTGAAACCCAGCGAGTCAAACGTGAAAAGTCACCCGTTGGTGTGTGAGCTAGATAGGAGTGGTTGGGAGCGGCAGCACAGACTCCGATGGCCCTGAGAAGGGAGAAAACGAGACCACGATGGATAGGGCCAACGAGGCAGGCTAGCAAGCTATGAGAGGAAGACTGGTGAGAGTGAGTTAGGGGAGAGAAGAGAGAGGAAGAGAGAGAGAGAAGAGGAAGATGAAGAAGAGAGGAAGAAGAAAGCAAGAAAAGGAAAAAAAGGGAGATAATCTGGTAAAGTAAAGTAAATACCGTGGTCAAAAATACCTGCTTAAGCCGTATTTTACTGTATTTTATTGGTATGGGAACGCCTGCAAGCGAGGCTGTGATTGGCTCAGGGGCAGCCAATTTAATTACATCCCAGCCATACCCAACCATGCCTAATCGGACCACGTATTTACGGCGGCAGACGGCGGAAGAAGTGCATAATTACAGCGGATGCTTCGGTAAAAAAAAGAGCATCATACAGACGGACAGAGGGGATATCGAGGCGGATGACCATGCATAGTGCCCGGTGAAAGAAGTGTACACAGCAGAAGAGGTGTTGTTGGTGTTTCTCTTGGCTTGAAACGCCATAAGTCCCTGTATGGCTTCAAGGCAGCAAGAGCAGGCTCCGTGTATGACGGAAAGCACTTTATTTCATACCTCCAAGCCCAAACTAGTCAGAGCTCGCTCAGCACAGTGGAGGACTCCATGCTATAGCGCAGTGACTATCGCTAGTTGAGGCAGCCCGATGGGGTTTCCAAGCTATGATCTCCAGCGCTGGTTGGTCGTATGCAGGTGATGAACGTTCGATACACTTTTATTTAATGCAGCCAGTCACTTTTCAAAAAATACACTATCGTTACGGGAGATTATCTTTCTTGTCAATCTGTAGGCTGTGGCTTGGTCAAGCTTCGTGCGACATCATAACCAAGCACATCCATAGCTTCAGACCAGGCTTCAGGCTTCAGCCTAGTTGTATACTTGCGCATTGTGGCAGTGTCAACTTCCTCAGCTGCGTGGAGATATACGCGGAGTTTCTTCATGAGGAGAAGAATAAGAGAATATACCATCTTGGGAACTCTGGCTATATATAGTTGGCGCCCGTTTTATGAAGCACCCGCTGTCTGCTCGTACATCGTATCCCAGAGCTTTGCCCCTTGTTGTACGATATCTGTCTTGGCGCTTATTTTCCCAAAATTTCACCCTGGAACCTTTTCGTCTGTAATACCGAAAACGGTAAGTACCGAACCAAACTCATCGCGCTTGGAGCCATGAAAAAAGTTTTCGTTAAGGGAGTTAATTCGGTGATTATCTGCTTCTGGCGCTTGGGATGCACACGGGATGCGGCTTTTCCGCTATGCTTGAAAAATCTTCAGCAAGGTCGGTATTGACGGGAAGTTTCCTGCTCATAAGCAGCTCATGCAAAGCTCGCTTATCTTCGCAGTTGTGGAAATAAAACGTAACTATCAACATCGTTGTAAGGCCTCTCCTTGTGCATGAACATCGATTATGCTATGCAGGATGATGCTCCTGTGGTTGAAAGAGCACATCGGTCATCGGCCATGGCAATCCCGACCGCACACAGCACAGCTTAGAGCCCAAGTCCAAGGTAAGGTTATTCGGGCCGGGCTGGTCAGACTCAACCTCTTTTGTACTCTTGGCCCTTGCCATCCATGCCCTCCGTGGAAACACTCTGATCAACTGGTCCACCACTGCAGCCAGCCGTAAATGACTCTGTTGTGTAGCTCGACTGGCCTTTTTGTCGCTTCAAGTGTGGGCTCGTTGCGGTCTGGTTTTCTCCGTTGAGTTTTTCGAGGGGGAAGAGGACAAGAGGAAGAGGGATACCTCATGTATTGCTGGCGTGCTTTGTACCTGTACATGCGACAGATGATATGACATCACAGCACCCTTCTCTTTTCCCGTTCTCGTACTTCGCAAAGCTAACCGTGCATAAGCTCTGAGTCTCATGATTGACATGTACTTCCATGTGTACATATGCCCATCCATACATCGTTGCGAAATGCGAGGGCGGGGTAAGACGATTGTCCAAAGACAGGACTAGGGGCTTTTCTAAGATGCAGAGATATTGCAATGCATGTATGCCTGTCAATCTTCACTACGATGATCAACGGGTTGAAGTTCTTGTGACAAACAGACTTTACCAACCCCAACGGTATCAACATCGTACGTGCATGGTACACGGGCATGGCGGGAGCATACTATATCGTATCGACGATCAAGTTAATATTTCATGCTGTGGACCCGCAAACGGCGCCGTATCAGATCTTCATTGGCGCATTGAAGTAGAAATAAGGTTGTGGCGCTTTTAAAGCACAGATTATCACGCTAGTTGTCATTATTATAGTTGCTCTCAACTATTGGTCTTAATTGAGCCACATGACACGAGACTTGTACCTCTGCCAAAGAGAGCCCGGAAGAGCGGTTGAGATGATTCCGTCTTCGTATAGCTGGGATGTCAAGTACTTAAACTGAGTGGACAAGACAAGAGGACCCCCTTCAAGTATGGTCACGCGGACGGCGTGCATATGCAGCTTGACCGTTGGTTTGAGAGGGGTTTGAAGGCCATTCATACATGTCCAACGCTGACATGTCTGCCTGTGGGGATTCCACAGAATGGTGATGTATCGCGAGATGCAAAACGTGCCTCTCTCAACACCTGCCAGCCCTCAAGCCAAGCATACCAAGGTAGATAGCTATATTCAAACCCTGAGTCTTACCGTGACTGAGCAGCTGAGAAGCTGGATAAGCGTGTCCGCTAAACCCCAGTCGGGCACGTAAAGAAGCAAACATATCCGCGTGAACAGCCACACATGGGGAAACGAAGCGCACCAAGCACGACACACAATCTACTGCTCCATCGAACATCCACAGAAAGCATCGCACATGGACAATATGGCGGTGCGGGCATGCGCCAAGGCCATAGGGCTGACTCTCTCAGCTATCGACGGTTGGTTGCAATGTTTGTTGGTAGCAGAAATCCGCAGCCTAGATCACTTCTAGCATCTATTTTAGCAGTTGAGTGAGTCTGTAGAAGGCTTCTCTTTATGTAAATAGGCATATACGCTGTAAGAAACCCTTGGAAGATCCAGCTCGCTCCCTCAAAAGTCGCACGAAGCGGCTCTGGCTGATTCTCTGACAAGCATGTGATCTTTCAATTTCTTGTTTCTCACCTTCAAAAAAATAACGAAGAACTTCGTTCTTCAAGATCCTCTCTCAGCCCTAAGACTTTGCCGCGTCCTCGTGTGCTTGTGCCCAGACTTTTCCTTTCTTTTCTTAGACCCTCGTTCCGTCCCCGCAGCGGGATACTAAGAAGAACCGTCGCGGCCTTTTTCAGCCCCCCGTTGCCTTGCGCCCTGCATCTTTGAAACAAGCCATTCCGACTTCCCGTTAACCCCCTTTATTTCCTCCTCTCAACACTGCGATAACTACTCCTACAAAGGACGAAGACACTCATTTCGGTAGCGAATCCTACGACTGTCTCTGTCGCTCTCCCTCACAGCCTACCTCCGCAAAAACCAACTGAGCGAACAGCTACCTTGCGCTTTGACTCTGCTAATCATGGCTTTGGGCAACATTCTCCCGCTTATAATCCTACTCATCTTCGCGTCCATACTCGCCGCCATCGGACTAATTGTATACGGAATCGTAAACGATGTAAAGAAACAAACCAAGCAAAAGATGAAAAAGAAGAACGTTGCCTGGTCGCGAGATGGTGTGAAAGTGGGAGTCAAGGAAATGAAAGCCGAAGACTACAAGGACATGACTCAAAAGTAAGACTGGGAGATTCCCTCGCTACTCTTTCCTTCATTTCTCTCTCGGGCTCTAAGTAACTAACTGTCGTGAATCGCTAGCGTTCTCGTCAATATCTGGGAATCTTCCGGTATACCCGATACTGCGTCTGCGAAAATTCGACTGTGGGGCTCAAGAGATGGGAATGCGAATAGTGGAAGCAATGGAAACAAAAGAAAATAAAAAAAAATTGGTTCTTTTCATTCGGTTCTCAGGGGGAAAAGTTTTTTTTTTCGTTGGTTGTGGAATAATTTGGTTGGCCTTTATGGATTTTCACTGGAACGATCCGTACATGAGCCCCGGTGATGATTCGAACACACACAAAAAAAACAGAAAAAGAAAAAGAATGAATACGAAGGAATGAAATCATCTTTTGACTTTCAAATTTGCGTTTCTCGAGCGTTGTGATATCCTGTGCAAATCTTCTGTTGAGTGAAACTCCGAGTGCTCGCTATACCTAGCTATACCCAGCATATGCCGCTTCTCGAAGGACGGGTTACCAGTATTGCTGCCATTCACTTCTGAGATACCGAGTTTTAGAACTCATGATACCCAAAGAATATCGAGGAGCTGCGTTTCTATACTGTCAAGTTCTCCATATAGCAGAGCCAACCACCTACATACCGTATTCCGCCACCAATGCTGACAAAGGTCTCTGAGCTGGTCAATCAAATAGAGATGACTATCACCATGTGGCAAACCGCCCGCTCTACTTCTACATATGTACACATACATGACAGAGTAGACATACCCCACAGGTCCTTTACTTGGAGAAGCCGGACTAGGCGGCGGAAGCCAATGCCATATCCAGTCCCGTACCAGCCTCTCTTTGAAGATCGCCCTAGAAGAATAATTCAATAACAGCTCATTCGATACTATACATCGCTATTCATCCATTCCAACGTCATCTGTACCGTGTCATGTACCATCCGCACCATCCCGACAGGCTCGAAATTGGATTGCCAATGTCGAATGTGCCGTTTCCCTACCTATCAAATGGAGATTAGCTCATCGGTTCTGGTTGCCAGTGTAGGTGTTTAGGCGCTTGTTGATAGAGCGTACAACATACGATGTTACCATCACCATCATCATACATATAAACCGTCCTGGTATCTATACCTATACCTATACAATTCAGCAGCTATATATCCCAACTCATCGTCGCAATAATGTTCTGGATCCCATTCCCTCTGTTCTGCATCCAATGCGGAACTAACCAGAACCCATGTAATTGCAAAGTAGTCGGTCCGACAATAGGTGAATACTCAGCCATCAACATGCATCATATCCAACTGGATTAACTATTATCTTCTCGGATAGGCTTCGCTATTGGGCTTGCATCTTCAGTGCGTATTTTGATTCATCCTACTTATGCACCCTCCTTTTTTCAATTACGTATAGCTGACGGTTCTCTGTCGTGGGTATAAAGGTTGTATGCTATCCTCTATCGTTATTTTGTGGATGCGCAGCTACAAAGACCGGCACGCGGTTAGTTCGGTGCTCCTCCTCCACTCTTTTTTTCATTTTATTCTGAAAGATAGCTTAACTATTTTCTTCAGCATGCTCGGGATGCCGGTCGAATTAAACTCGCGGATCAGTCGAGCGATACCGTTTTAAGAAATGGAATGATTAAGGCAATGGGCAGGTTAATTAGGATAGGACAGGGCGGGATGGGATGGGTTATATACCAAGATTTAGATGGGACAAGAGGCGGAATGATCAGTTAGTAACTATGGTAATAATAGTAATGATAATACAAACATCCAATGATGGCATAATTAATATCATGGCGTCGAGTTGAGTCAGGTCAAGTTCATTAAATTATATCACACTCCACTTTTGTATCGCAGTATTCCAACACCGATCCAATACATTGGCAGATCAAGGACAATAGTAAGATTTGATCGAAGAAAGAGAGAAAAAGCGTTGAGACGAGACATGACAAAGAGTGTTGGAAGTTATATCAAATAACAGCTAGACGATGGGAAGCATGAAATGGAAATGATGTAGGGGAATCTGACTTGGAAGAATACCGAGGAACGCAATGCAAATTAAAGCAGAAAGAAATTATTGAGGATGGGTGGGTGTGCAAGAAAACAAAACATTCATAATTGGCGGCGGCGGTAGTGAATGCACCGTTGCCCGTATTATCGTGTTCGTTGGCGACCGAGGGAGAGAGCAAAAGATGGCAGAAAAGGAGTAAACAACAGTTAGCAGCCCAGTAGAAGTACATCCCCGCTACCCGTCACATTAGAAAAGGAGTAAAATTATCCATGCGGATCAATTTATTTCAGCTTCTCCTTGATCTTCGAGAAGAACTCGCTCATTCGGCTCTTTCTTCTACCACCTTTAGCTGCATCATCGGCGGTGGGCTTGGTCTCTGTCTGTTTTCCAGCATCGGCTGCTTGTGACGGCTGCTGCTGCTGTGCAGTCTGTGTTTCGGGGGCGGTCGTTGTTGTTGGCCCGTTGCTCACCACCGGCTCCTGAGCCACCCCGGCGCCAGCTGGAACTGTTGGGTCGCGGCTCTTGGGAGACAGCTCCCGCTCGGTGCTGCCTACTGGGGCGGTCGGCGCTGGGGCGGTTTTAGCTGTAGCAGCGGTAGTGGTTGGGGCTGGTTCGCCGGGTGCTTGCTCGGTTGGCACGTCTTTTAGAAGCTCTTGTTCCACTTCCTTTTTCTCTTCGACGGCTCTTTCACTGCTGGCGGCTTCTGGGTCCGAGTTGGCCCTGTAGATCGAGTCCTTGACGACTTCCGGGACATCGTCGGCAGGCTCTGATACCCTTCGAGCTCCGTGAGGGGTAGACTCCAAACCTGCGGTGGTTGTGTTCGGCGCTGCAGAAGAAGGTTGGCCGGTGCCAATGACTCCCGGCCCACCACCTATAGTTGGTTTGGCTGACGCGTCACTATTCTGTTGCGCTGCTAAAAATGCCATTTGGGGATCACTGGCATCCTTTTCATATCCAGCCTGGTCCGTGGTGACTGAGGATCCAACAGTGTTATCGGTCAAGCTGGCTGGATCTGGCACCTTCTCACCAGGTTTCAATTGCACAGGATTGCCAATGCCACCTGTTGCAGGGATGGGTTTCACAGACAATGACTCGGGCTCTGTGGCTGGGGTTTCAGGAAACGTACCAGGGGCAGCCTCCCTCTTTTCCAACGGTACATCTTTGGCCAGCTGGGCGGTGGTGGAATCAGGAGCTACAGATGAAATTGCTGCTGCTCCTGGTCCATTTTGGCCAATGGCTCCCTTGGCTGACTCCAGGGGAACGTTACCGGCCAATCCAGCGGTGGTTGCATCGGGAGTAACTCCAGACATGATCCCTGTGGCCTGCCCGGTGGAATTTGTGATATTTGTTTGTTTGGTAGTATGATCCTTTCTGATATTTTCGGGCGACAAGACGTTGTTTATGTTGTTGTGACCGTCGTTTTGCTGAGGGGCAGTCTCGTCGGTTTTCCAAGTGCCGTCAACTATAAACTGGAAAAGGTATGACGTATTAGCGGCGAAAAGCAAGACAACGCAAAGATTAACTCGTTGATGTAGGTACCAAGCGGTAAAAATGAGGAGTTAAAAGCAAAGGCTTTTATAAACTGAAAGTAACTGATTATAATCGTATGATAAATAAATGCAAAAGGTATTTTCGGGAAGATGGAGGCAGGGTATCCGCTTTTTATGAGCTTCGCTCTCACCGTCCTCTCGACGAGCTAAAGGATGGTGAAAACAGCAGTAAAAAGAATACACAGGCATGCGAGATGGCAAAATATGACGTAGGGAGGACAAGCTAGTTGGGACTTGCAGATAACCTTTCGTTGCACGGAGAGGGGTAGCGATCATCGGGTATTTCCTAGGTACTTCCTGTCGTCATACGGTCGAATGCCTGGGAACTCGAACGAAAAGAGTACCAACCACCCAATGAGCGACGGATATTCAGGTACAAGAGGAGGTAGGTCGCCGCTCACACTCAAAAGAGTATTTCTGTAGGCCGGCTTGATTCACCAAGAATCCCCAGGCAGCCAACGCTCGTTGCTTCGATATCCTTCTGGCTCAGGGACGCTAATAGCACAGCGAACGAGCCCAGAGTATTCCGTGGAGTGAGGGGTAGACGATGAAAGCACCTAAACTAGCTTAAACATAAAACCTGCCGTACCTTGTAGAGAACCTTTTCACTGCTATTAGGAAGTCTAACCTCCTTCTCGAACCCATTGTCGGTCTTGTCCAGCTTCACACTCTTCGCCCAGTTGTCGAACGAGCCCGTAACGTAAACTTCCTCGGCTTCGTGCGGCCTAGTTTAGATTTCAGAAGAGTTAGAAGCTGTTCAATATATTATCAAATGAATGACTGACAAGGTGCAAAAGCGCGGGTTTCATGATCAAACGGTGCCTTTTCTCGCCGTGTGCTTCGTTTAATTTATCAACTTACCATTGAAACGTATATACACCCATCGTGTGCCCCGTCCGTTTAACCCGGCTATCACAGCTGGCAACAAATCGAATTACGGTCCGACGATGATTGATGTTGCTGGGGCCGTGAACAAAACCCTGGGACCTGCGAAGGGCCAAACGGCACAGAGCTCTGCTGGTAAGGTAGTGCGACCGGCAAGGCACTTCAACGGCGATGGAGAGAATATATACAGGTAGCGACTATGATTAAGACTTTTATCGCCTCTGAGAAGACGTTGAGATGCAGAAAGACAAGAAGCAAACGGCGCGGACTCGAGAGATAAGATAAAAAAAAACAGGTCAGGTAATTTTGGTATTTAACCCGGCGGCGGATCTCAGTGACGCAAGTAACAAAAATACGAAGCTGTCATCGGGATCTTCCTGCAGTCTTCTCAACGCCTGGCAGATCTACCAGCTGCTCATGAGTATACATGTCTTTGCGCTGGATTTTATTCTCTAGCTTATAATCCTACTGCGTGTGACATCAATGAAAAGACAGCTTCAGCGGTTCAATCTTTATTCTTAGGGCTCGGGATGCACATGCCCATTCTCGATCTACCCAAGACGTACGGGTATATCAAGCACTATTAAGGCTGGCATGGCACTAGGCCAACAACTTTAAGGACAGACACAACAGCGAAATGTGTTCGACGCTCATTGCTTCTGTCTGTATGGACTTTGCGTAACATGCGGATGGCCTTGCGTGACAGCCTGGTCCCGCATGCATGGAACGTCCCCTGAGGGTATGCATTAACACTCTTGCTTTATGCTATGTACAAACTAGCAGTTATGGTTTTTTTGTCGAAGCATCCTTCTCTTCTTAAATAGTAACGGTGCGTCGCTACAAGCGTCTGGCTGAAAGAAAATGAGTCTGAACTGCGTCGTGGATATCCAACACCTCAAAAGATAACCCTGCGAATTCTCCTCAATCATTCACTTTGTCTAAATTGCATTGTCTATTCTCAAGGCGTCAAGACGGTGCTCTCCTTGGCCAGAGAGTTGCCGCAGAAGCTATCAACCTGCGCCGTTAAGATGTAGGGTAACGAGCTCCGATTAACCAACTTCCTGATTATTCTTCTGGCTAGAGAAGTATTTGATAAAACCTTACTCGCACAGAGTACTTGTTTGAGTATTCTCCAAACCATGGACAGAGCCTATCGCGTGCTACCTTTTCGCCTTTCAACCAACGCGGACAGACTAGCTTGCCCCTCGGTAAAGCCTGATGTTAGTAACAACCATCGCTGCAAACAGAGATAAGGCATGGGTGAGGCAAAAAAAGGTGCATCTGGTGGCTGCGGTTGGTGGGCGAAGAGCGTTTCAAGTCTAGAAAACAACCAGGATTCTAGCGGCATCATCCATGACGTTCTAGAAAATGGCTGGAAGAAAGGGTTGAACTCAATGAGTTCCACACGAGAAACTTGGGTTCGTAGCCAAGGAACGACCGGATGAGCAGGTGAACGAAGTATCTCTTCAGGCGTCTGTTAGTAGGCTTGAGATTGTACAGGAGAGTGTAAGGAGGAGAGTATTACGAACAGAGAAAAGATCGCATCGTCGAGAAGAGGAGATCCTGGGCTTTCATAAGGAAAGGTATCCCTGTAGAACATCCATCACCGAGGCCATTTTGCCAGAGTTGAATGCTTGCTTTTGTACTTGGGAGCCGCCAGCAAGAAACTAAGGACTTTTTTCCCTTGTGAGAGAGATTCGCCTCCCACCTTCTCGCCCACCCCACATCGAGCATCATCATCGTCACAACTTCAACCACCACCACCACAACTACAACCAACAACAACAACGTCTGCTTCAACCTACATCAACTCCCTCTACTGAGAGACACATCTCAAGTGTACTCCAAGCTCTTCTGTGAGTGATTGCAAAGTCCCTTTAAGCTCAATCAGAATTGCAATTCCCTCTTTCCCTTGCTATTGTTCGTTCCTAACTCCCCCCCGCAAGAAGAGCAAGCCATAGCATAGGTCCTCAAAACATCCCGAAGACCACGCTAAGAATTCCTTTTTTTTCCCCTTCCTTGCATGGCTCACCGGGGGGTTCGGGTTAATTGAGTCTCCTTTAACTAAAAAAGCCGTCCCACCCGCAGCCAATTCATTGATAATTCCTTCGTGCGTGCCCAAGTGTTATCCCCACCCCGCAGTCTAATTATAGTGCCTTAGCAGCCTGTTATAGTGACAAGCTTGCTTATTTTGTTTGCTACTCTTAGGTGTGAGCAACCCTCGGGATCCCTTGCCTTTCTCGACTGCTTAACGCGAGAGATACACACAAAACCGAACCACGGGGAAAACACGAAACAGATCATAGGCCTCAGGAGAACGATAAAACAAGCACGAACCCACTATTTTCAACTCACCCTTGCCCCTCACATAACCCACTCAGTCTTCTCACGCTCTCACCCATTTTCGACTCATTCTTCAACCGCCCGTTTGAACCGTGTCAGATGCCCTTGGAGGTCCAACTACCCTCCTCTGTACACGCGATCAGCTCCCTAGACCACCAGCGCTTTAGATCTACGTTATTGGACAGTGCTTTGATATATACTCCTTCTGTTGCCTCTTCTTCACTACAGATTCTCGAGAGAGACCTGAGGTCCCAAACCACGACCACACAAGATTTCAAACAACGATATACTATCGTTTGCTCTCATCAATCGCGCGTGATGGCCCAGAGCTTTTTCCAAGGTCCTAACCCTTTTGCTGGTAGCCACGGGGATAAATCACCCTCTTTCCAACGGATAGAGGAAGAAGATGAAGGTGGTTTGACGTCACCCGCAAACCCAGAGTACCGCCAAACAGATTCAGGTCGTCGTGGTCCTTCAGGAAGTACGCCTCGGGGTTCGCAAGGAACTTTAGGTGGAGGGTTTGGTTCGTTCAGCACTAACCCTTTCTCGCCTGGAGGTGGTAGTGGACATGGGCAGGAAGGAGCTGGGGAAGAGCCTGGATCGTTTGGCCCGCTCGGGTCTCTGAACGAAAGTGGAATCCCGACCAACTACGCTCTTGGTCGACGAACCTCTGTTTCCGCTGAATCGCTGAACCCTGCAACTTCGGGGTCAGATGGTTGGACTCCACCCCATCATCCCAAGGCACCTGAGCAGCTTAGCCGACTTCAAACGGCTGTTAGTAACAACTTTTTGTTTTCACACCTTGACGAGGATCAGTTTAAAACAGTCCTGGATGCCTTAGTCGAGAAACCTGTCCCAGCAAAGGATATCAAAGTCATTACGCAAGGGGATGCCGGCGATTATTTCTACATTGTGGAACAGGGTAGATTCGATGTTTACATTCATCCATCAGGAACAGCCCAACCAGGTGCAGACGGCCTGGGCACCAAGGTCAACTCAATCGGCCCAGGAGGCTCCTTCGGTGAGTTGGCACTGATGTACAATGCACCTCGAGCCGCCACCGTTATTTCCCTCGAGCCATGCACACTATGGGCTCTAGACAGAGTTACGTTTCGTAGAATCCTGATGGACTCCGCCTTCCAGCGCCGCCGTATGTACGAGGCATTCTTAGAAGAAGTTCCCCTCCTCTCATCACTGAGGCCATACGAACGTTCAAAGATCGCAGATGCCTTAGACACGATAAAACACCCAGAAGGCTCAACCATTATCAAAGAGGGTGAGCCCGGGAATTCTTTTTACTTGCTTGAATCTGGCGAGGCAGTAGCATACAAGGACGGCATCGATGGTCCCGTCAAAGAATATAGCCGCGGAGATTACTTCGGTGAACTTGCCCTCCTGGATAACAAGCCAAGACAGGCTACAGTTATCGCTACGAGCGACGTCAAGATTGCAAAATTGGGCAGAGACGGGTTCAAGAGACTGCTCGGTCCCGTCGAGGAGATCATGAGGAGGACGGATTATGATACAAACACTCTCCCGAAATCCAGGGGTAATGTTGTTTGATTTCTTGCATATGGTACCACAAAATATTGTCTTTTCTATATTATTGCATCAACAGAGAAGCTTTTAATTCATGCATGGGTGTTTTTGTTTTTTTGGCTTTTATCCTCACATAATCTCAACGTTTTGATCACTATCATTTCTACAGCTGTTCCGACCAAAAATGAACACTGCTGCATTCGTTGGTTGGCATTTAGTGAAGCTAATATTGAAATGTATCTTATTGGGATTCACGGCTTCCCTTTGCTTTGAAGCTTGATTTCACCTTCTTACCTAGGTATATATAAATCTTCAGTCGGAGTATATCAGTTTTCACCCAAGGAAATGCCAGCTTGTAGATGCAAGATTATCTGTTAGGCCTGCCTCTCGACCTATCAAATCTTCCCCTCACCTCCTCACCACCAGATCACTTCTGATAACCCACTTCTCACCACCTTTGACCTGTCCACCCTCATGAAGCAAACACTTCTCACCATGCCGATGCAGCAATGCCATACCTACTTCCATATCAACAGATATAGGAGCTAGGTCCTGCTGCTGCCGTCTCCGGCCCTGCTTTGGCCCCAAGACGGATTCTTCCGGGTAGAAAATGGTTTCCCCACCAGTGCAGGTAGTCAGGTAGATGAGCAGAGTCCATGTTGTTTTTGCCGGGATTGGTGGGGTTGAGAATTGTACTGATACAGACTCGTCGTCTGGAATATCGCTTGTTATCAACACATATACATGTAGAATAGAATAGAGTACAGCTTTGTCGTCGACTTACAATGCTGTCCGAAGAATTGGCCGGGCGTATATCGATAAATCCGAATATTCGGGTTCAACCCCAGCACGTCACCTCCCCAAACATCCGGGTCGGGTCCATCTTCTTCACCCTCATCTTTGCCAACTTGCATAACTAGCTCCTTTAGAGCGGTTTCATTCCACAGTCGGTCCGCGAACCCTGCGTCGTCAATTTGAAACCTATCATTGACTCGCACCGCTTCGTCTTTTTTCGGCCTCTTGGGCGTCGTGACTAGCGGGAGAGATGAAAGAAATGAGACGTAGGATTTGCATAGGGTGGAAGTTAGCAGGTTCCGGACTACGTAGATTTGATCCTCGAGGATGGTTTCGAGGCAGAGGTCGGAGGGGGGTATTAGGGGTTTTAGAG
>JAPERC010000037.1:0-31339 GCA_030411455.1 Arthroderma sp. MBC 290 | reverse complement strand
TGAATCAACGTACGGAGGATAGGGGTTGAGTGTAGTTACAAATTGCAATATTTGCCGATTATATAAACAACCCGTGTGAAATGACTAAGCAAAGTATATCACATGATCTAGTTTTATATGCACAGACCCGTGCCTCTAGTGGGAGCCCTAGTTAACTAACTAATTATCAGAAGATTACACAATAAACAAATTCGAGCTGTGGTTTTTTGGGCTAGACGACGGCTATACAGCACGGTGAAGATAGTTGCGTGAGATCCCAATCGTAATTATTCATTCCAATGCTTGTATTTCACTAACCTAGCATCGGACATGCCTATCTTAGGGATTGCACGAGGAGTAGCCAGTTTCCCAGTTAGAACAAATGCAGTTTATAGCGTCAAATCGATATCGATGTAGGCTATGTACCGGGGGCTGCATTGAAGACGCATCCAATCCATTAGACGATTTCAAAGAGCCAAAATGCTAAAATTTGATTGATCACCCCAAGCCCCTAGTGTTTGGGCTTGTTCCGTAGCTGATTTCGAACTTCTTCACCAAATAGTTTAAAGAAGTCCCCAAGCCCAGGTTCTTTATGCAATGCCATATTGAGTCAGTGCTGATTTCAAATTGAAGAGTTATTTATCTTGCACTCACTGTCAATCTTGGTACCTCCCATATCTTCTGGGGACGGCCCGTGCCTTAACTCATGTACGAATTTATGAACACGTCGGACACCCCTGTGAAAGGTTGGGCTTGAAAGTAGCTAATCTGATACGTCAGGATAGCTCTCATCAGCCAGATAGCAGCTCAACAGCACCGCGACTTACCCTTGCCGTAAGCCAGATCTGTCAAGATTAAGTCAGTGTCGACGTAATTACCAAGAACACTGAGGCAGCCGGATCATACCTCGACGAAACGAAGCCACATATTCTTCAAATTTTACATTATTGTCCTGTGGCACCAGGCTTGTTTGAAGTGGAATGTAGAAGTAACGGCGGCGAACACTCCTCTTAGAAGGTTCCTGACTGCCACGTGACTCTAGCCAGCTGGGCATCCCTGCCGCGCGACAAAAGCGCATCGAATCCCACGGCGTCTCTGCGCTACCTGAACGTCCCAGTTCCCCTTCTACGTGCGACGGAAGCTCATGCGGAGGAGACTCCCTTTATACCGTCCACATATGTGTTGGCGCCGCTTGGAAGACCTTCACTCACGTTCGTTACCCTCTGCTTTTCGCCGAACCCGAACTCTATGCGCTCTCTCCACTTTGCTAGCACCCTATTCCCTCGCAAGAAACAGCTTCAAAGCGCCCATCTCGAACAAGCTGTGATATCTAGCACCCTGAATATAGGCAGCATCTGATTGGAAAGAACTCGGCTGTATCCGCTTTCTGTGGCCTCCTTCCTGCCCGCCTTTGCCCTCGCTTCGCTTCACCATTCTATCGACCGAGCTTCACCAGGGAAGCCAGCGCATAACATTTGTTCCTCGCAAGGAGTTTGAAGTGATCAAACGATGAATTAGATATCGAATTGGACAACTCAATGACGCACTAAATTTGGGCTTCTCTTTTCACTCGTGAATTTCGAACTCCATTCAACTCGAGACCTTAGAATTGAGCGTAAGCTCCCACTCGGCTTTCTACTTTTCGGCTGCGCTAGCAAGGCCCTGAACCATCATGGAGAGTCAACGGCAGCAATATATACCTGGCCCTCCGCCATCTGCATCCCAGACTACCCAGCAAAATCATCTCATGCCACTGCCTCCACCTCCACCTCGAATACCCCATGGACTGGTTCCCCCGCCACCACCAGGCCCCCCGCCCGTTTCAGCATACTCTCTGCAGGCAGGTTGGCAGCAAAATTGGGCGCGACAGCAGATGTCCCAGCCCTTTCCTCCTCCGCCTCCACCTCCACCTCCCATGATGTCGTTAAACCAGCAGCAGAATCAGCACTTAGCTTATAGTATCCAGCACCCCCAGCTGCGGAAACCTGCGCCTCTTTCGATTCCTCCTCAACCAACTGCGGATGGCAAACCATTTGTTTCTGCTACCTATATCCCAGACGGGGGGTCCTTCGGGCCTGGCGTGGGAATTCCACCATTTGTCATGCATGACAATCATGAATCGTTTTCCCGCCAAGAGACATATCCATACACACAAGACATTGACGTGATGCGGATGGCTGCTCACCATCAATACAATGATCATATTCACTCCCACAGCCAGTTCAACCGCCCACAGAATATACCTATCCAACCTCCTGAACAACCTAACAGCTTTGATACTTCTGGGCCACAAAATAACGCTCCGGCAAATCTCCAGCAACCTACGCCTACACTTAAAACAGAGAATGGTAAATCCAACCAACCCGAAATATCACTAAATGATACGGGAAAAGCGGCGGATGAACGATGGCCTTTAGACCGTGTGTTGCTCTGGTTAGCACATAACGGGTTCTCCGGCGATTGGCAAGAGACATTTAAGACACTTGAGTTAAAGGGTTCCGCTTTTACTGAACTTGGCTCAAAGGGGAGCTTTCATCATGTTGTCTATCCCCAGCTGGCAAAGGAATGCGTCAGCAGCGGAACCGGCTGGGACCCCATTCGAGAAACCGAAGAAGGCAAACGGATGCGTAGACTTCTTCGAGGCATTTCCCAGAATGCAGAATCTGGTCGCTTCTACGATAATCTCCACAGTGCTTCCACTGATGAGGGTGCTGAAAGCTCTCCTGGCTTACCACGGGACCCTACATCAGCATTATCCAACAATATTACTGCTGAAAATAGCCCCGGGCAACAGTTTTCAAAAATGGAAAACAATGGCCAGCGACATTATCATAACATGATGACACAAAATCAATTGAATGCACATGATCCAGGATCAAGTGAACCTAACCTCACAGATCTGTTAAAATCTGAATTTTCGCGCCAAAAACATAGCCCCTCTGCCTCCAGTGACACTGGTTTCCCACATGCATTATACCATGCTGACAGTTGGTCACACGGTGGAAGTCCAGCAACCCAGTTTGCATCTATTTCACCAGCCGGTGATAGCCATATGAAGTTTGATCACAGTAAACGGAATAGTTCTGATTCATTAATGAGTCGTGGTTTGTCGTCGCAAGGCATATTCGGTGGCCAAACGTCTTCTATCAGGTCTAGCATAGGCAACGCATTAGGTGATCGGCGAAACTTACAAAACGCCTCGCCGCAAGAATTGGTCGGAAAGCACGGGCTGGGAGAAGCTACACATAAGGAGCAGAGCAAAGGCCTCTTCAACCGATTTAGGAAAAAAATCGGCCATGACCCAATCCATCATTCTATGGACGATACATATCTTGACTCACCCGTTAGCCCAATTACTGGAATCCGCCATACACCCCCGATGCCAGGGCATGGAAGGCAGATTTTCCCCGGAAGGGAGGCATATTCTGTAGACCGGCCATCATCATCCGTCTCAGATTATGAAAGACCCCAGTCTCAGCCTAAAAAACCCACCCATACTCCATCGAAACGGTTTGCGTTCGCGACACCTGATGGCTGGAATTTCCGCTTGGTAGATGTCACAGATGTCGATGCAGCCGATACACTCCGCGCCCTTCTTTGCAACAGTGTCGGAATCAAGGACCCAAAGAGCTCGTTGATTTACCTAACAGAACCCGGCCAAATAATGCATGAGGAACCATTGAGCGATACAATGTTGGTGGTAAATCGTCGATCAAAATCAGACTCCACCGGGTCTCTGAAATTTTTTGTGCAAAATCTAACGGCACCAGCCCACGGTCTTGGCCTTATCATCGGGGATAGAAATGGCCAAAGGCAATCGGTAGAAGTGGCTGATGACCCTAAGTATAGACGGGCTCGATCACCTCAGGCACAACGAGTTTCCCCGGCTGTTGCTACTCGGATTCCGGCGGCAAACCCTATACCTTCTCCGGCTTCACTACACGATTATAACCGAACGGGGATCAACCCAAGAGAGTATGGAAATAATGTGGACCCGGATATCGACCTATTCCACGCTCGAGAGCAGCATCAGCAGGAAGTTGAGAGAAAACAAAAGGCGTATCTTCAGTCCCGACAGGAACATATTCAAAGGAAAGAACTGGCACAAAACCCAGCGGTCGGTATTAGAAGAGAAGGGGTCATTGATTTTGATTCGCCACGAATCTCGCCATTTGAGGAAAAGCGAACCGATAATCTCATTCCATTGAGGAAACCCCCTTCTGCACCATCCGGGTCGAGTACTCTCACCAAGGTGAACTCATTGAGCAGAAGGCCAGGAGAATACGCGAGAACCTCAGGTATTCATGGCGAGGTGAACAAACGAGCACCCAGTGGGTCGTTTGGAGATCGCGAAAAGCCCTCGATTTTCTCAAACAAGAGTTCCTCTGCCAGCCCCGGCCAAGGCTTAGCCTTTGCTTTGGTAAATGCTGGCAAAATCTCCGGTGCTATTGGGACTCCCCTCACGTCGTCCTATCCCAAAACCTCCTCCTCTACGGCGGACAAACCCAACCTACCTACTTCAACTGAACCAAGTGTCGCATCAACCCATAACCTGAGTCCCGTTTCCCCAAGAAAGGCCAGTTCAGGATGGGGCGGTTCCACCCAGGCCGAACCTCGTGAAACGAGTGATAAACCAAAGGAGAGCGAATCGCGTCGCCAGTCATTGAACACTTCGACTTCTAGCAGCCAGCCAGTGCCCTCTATCAGTCGACAGCCGTCAAAGTCTGGGCCAGACTTCGATTTTGAGGAGTCTGAAATCTCATTTAATAAATCGCCACTAGTTCACGAAGACTCCGACGACGATTCTGATGATGGCCTTTTTGCAAAGCCACTTGCAAGTGCTAAACCAATAGCTAAGCCAACAAGAAAACCCCTCCCAAGGGCTATAAATAAACCGAGCTTGAAAGTTAATACTAATTCAAGGGCTCTCAAAACACGCTCCGTGTCTTTCAAGTCGCCTACCCCTTCGGCAGATACCCCTGCTGAATCATTCCCACCAAGTGCAGTCCCCGAATCTGGAGATGAGCACGGCCAGTCAAAAGACGGCGAGTCGGCGAATGTACAGTCCAATAAACCCGAATTTGATCGTCGCGCATCATTCGTCAGGGACGATGTATGGGCTAGCAGACCTGCCGTTGAAGGCATGATAGATCATTTAGACGAATTCTTCCCGGACATTGATTTGGACGAACCTTATCTAGAGGGTGCGGCCATCCTTTCTCCACCTGCCTCTCCAACCACTGCCACAGCAGCAGCTACAGCCACCACCTCAAGTCGTGATCTTAATCGCGATGAAGATGAAGGAGAAACTGCTGGTCTCATCAATTTTCCTTCACGGGGAGTGACCAGTGGCGTACCAAAGGATGCCCCCTCCGATACTCTCGGTTCTGAAGAGTCTACCATCAAGGCCAGAAGAGTTCCAGGAACCGTAGCCCAAAGAAACCTCGCCCGCTCTGGTGGCCTGGGTCGCATGAAATCGATACGAGAAGTGGCAAAGGGAGCTCATCAAGTCAGACGAAATCAGAGCATCGCTACTAATAATGTCAAATCCGGCATGCTTCGAAGGAAGAGTACAAAAATGTTTGGCGCGAGGATCATGCAAATCAGCCCGAAGCCTGGAACGCGTCTAAGTGAGCTCGAGCCTGTGCCGCCACAAGCAGTTACTCACGGTAAACTTCCTCAGAGACAGCCGACATTCCGCATTATACGAGGTCAGCTTATTGGCAAAGGGACGTATGGAAGGGTGTATCTCGGTATAAACGCAGATAACGGAGAAATTTTAGCCGTGAAGCAAGTAGAGGTGAACCCAAAGGTTGCCAATTACGACAAGGACCGTGTGAAAGAGATGGTTGCGGCAATGGACCAAGAGATAGATACTATGCAGCATCTTGATCACCCCCACATAGTCCAATATCTTGGGTGCGAACATGGCGAGCTCTCAATCTCGATTTACCTCGAATACATTCCTGGAGGTTCTGTTGGCAGCTGCCTACGGAAGCATGGAAAATTCGAAGAAAGCGTTGTCAAATCGCTGAATTATCAAGTCTTGAGCGGCCTAGCTTATCTGCATGACCAAGGAATTCTCCACCGAGATCTCAAGGCTGACAACATCCTTCTTGATATGGATGGTACCTGCAAGATATCCGATTTTGGAATATCTAAGAAGACGGACAATATCTATGGTAACGATGTCAGCTTCTCCATGCAAGGCTCCGTATTTTGGATGGCACCGGAAGTAGTCCAATCGCAAGGGCAGGGCTACAGCGCAAAGGTCGATATCTGGTCTTTGGGCTGCGTTGTCCTTGAAATGTTCGCTGGTCGACGACCATGGAGTAAAGAGGAAGCTATTGGGGCAATCTTCAAGTTAGGAAGCTTGAACCAAGCGCCCCCTATCCCAGAAGATGTGTCACTCAATATCTCGCTTCAAGCTCTTGCCTTCATGTACGACTGCTTTACAATGTGAGCACCCCCCATTCTATCTATGCTAGCCACACTGTACTAATCTCATAACCTTTTTAGTGATAAAACCGAGCGCCCAACTGCTGGAACCCTCCTCTCACGCCATCCTTTCTGTGTCCGCGATCCCGATTTTAACTTCTCAGATACAGAACTACATGCTAAGATTCGACACGTTCTGTGATCTCCTCGAATAGCTATTTTTACGGCCTCTGAATATACCATCTAATGCATAATGACGATGTGACGTTTCAATTGCGCTTTGCTTTTTTTGGTCGCGTTTTCATGCTTCATTAAAAAATACGTTCACACATGATGCCGCTACCAGTCTATATATACTTCATAGCATCCCCGGCGGATCTCTTCTTGGGCCATGGGCATTGATGCTTGACTGGGCCTATTTTCTCTTCTCTTCCTTTGTGTGTTTTGGTCCGCTCAAATCGTTAGCCCGAAAGTTAACAAATCTATTGTGTTGGAATTAGCGTAAGGCGAAGGTGCTGGAAATGATATCGATGTTTTTATCTTTAGCTGAAATTTAAAGCTTACGATTCCAAATCTAGCCAGCTCGGCGGAATTGTCTTTTTTCTAACGACTTTTTGACCAGGTAGAATGTAATAATTGCTTTGAAAGATATGATTTATATTTACATACTTTATAATGCCGACACTACGAACAAGAGCATAATGTTTGGGACCGCTTGAAAAAATCAAACGCTACCTAATCTCTACTTTCTTCCTCATCATCAAAATCACGTTCGAAACTCGCGATTCCCGGTCGAAAAACCCCCTCGGTCCAGTCACCGAACGTTTCAGTATCCCAGACTGAATCGACGGGTTCTTTCCCGCTCCTTTTCTGAGGCCTACCTCGACCTGATTCACCTGAGGTATATGCATCATAGAAGTCCTCGTACTGCTGCATGACAGTGTCTTGCACAGCTCCAACGAGGGTTTCCTTTGTCCTTCGGTCATCGAGGTAGTCATCTAGCAAACTGCGTAAAATTGGAACCTCCTTTTCAATGGCTTTGCGTGTCTCTGTGATAGCTTTTTGTGCCTGCTGTTGTGATACCGTCACTGAGGCATTGGCGGAGGGTAAAGATGCAGTCATCTTGGTTGCGAAGGAGTTTGTGAAATCGTTTATCACGGTCCGGAGTCTGCCGTCTAATTCCACTTTGGCGTCTAACATGTTCTCAACCACACGGGGCAGTAGGCCTCGACCAACGAGGTGCACGAGGTTTCGGGGGTTGAAAAGTCCACCGCGTTCACGGAGTTCCCAAAAGGTGTTGCTGACGCCGGAAAAGTCGACGGAGATTTCGGGAGATACGAATTCAATGTCGAATGCGACAATTTGTTGCTTGAGGATAAGTAGGTGTTTGAGAAGGAATATCTGTCCGTCTGCAGGCGAGGCCTTGGATGATATTTCGGCACTGGCTTTGTGGAGAGAAAGATTTGTTAGATGGACGATCTGGTGTGCAAGGTCATCAAAGACGGTGGACTATAGAAACCACGAAAAAAATTTAGTTAGTACCGAACAAAATTACTAGGGATTTGATTGTTAGAGAGGTGGGTGCCATACGTTGACTAGTCGATATATACGGCTTAATAACCAAACCGCCTTCCTTAAGGTGGGATACCATCCCTCTAAAATAGGTCTAGAAGTCATGTCCCATTGAGAATCTTTCTCCGCTGGGGAATCAGGATCCTCGTCGACAACCATTGGAAGGCTGGGCTCCATATCAGATACCTTCCTGCCCTTCACTGCAGGGCCATCGCCTGACTTTGATATGCGCTTATTCCGCGCCGGGTAATCGAGATCATCAGGGGTTGGTTTAAATCTTTCAATCTCATCCCGCATGATTGCTTGGGCACGGAATACGAGACGTGTTTGCGTGTCCTCAAGTGCTGGTTGAATTAAGATTGAAAAATCAAGCTGGTTTGGATCGACCACATACTCCCCTTCCTCATCCGGATCCGTCAAGTATCGAGTTTGTAACAGGGTGCATAGCTGGCATAGTTTGATGAGCTTGGTTTCATGAATGATGCGCGGCCTTAGGTGGTCGTATAGCGGTTCACAGACAGACTCAAGAAAATCGTAAAGGCCCTGCTGTCCATGAAACCACTCCCCCCACAGCTCAAATTCATCTAAGCATATACCGCGAACGTAACTAATACTGGCTCTTGCGAACGCAACTAGATCTTTCGACGTACTGGGCGCATTAGAGATGTCGTTTAGTCGCTTCCGTACAAGTGGAATAACCAGCTTGCCGCGAGTTGCTGAGAAGCTCGTTTGCAGTTCATTGAGAAGACTCTGGTATTCAGCCTCAGCACCTTGTTCGGGATCCGCCGGTGGCACTGCCCTTTTCTGGATTTCCAGTCCAATTTCTTTCATTTCTGCCGAGCCCACGCGGAATTTTGCGTATAACAATGCAGACATAGTAGTGTCATTTAGCTGGCGATCGGCAATCCGTTTAGAGACATTGGAAGATATTTCGCGAAGTGTAGAAACGAATTGGCCACGGATGAGTGTCAGCGCACGGGTCAGAAGTAACCGATATCGCGATCGATAAGTCTCCGCTTCCTTTTGTTCGGGCTTTGAAGAAATACAATGTCAGTAATGCACCGTCTCAAAAAAACCTATGATCTCTAGAGAAATCAACATATGGATGCAGCATAATTGGCATACATGGGCATGCATATAGTCCAGGCATTCATCTATATTCCTAAGCATATCCGAAAATTCCTTGGTGCGGACCGAGTTCCCAGCTCCCGGGGCATTAAGCCTTCTCGATACAGGATCGAGAAAGTCATAGTATTGCAAATTATCTTGTATGTCGTCCGCAAGTATGGTGCTTTTTTTCTGCGCTGATAACAATCCATCGCATTGCTGCAGAAACGTCGAGGTATGTTCTTCGACAGCTTGAAAAGAGCTGGATAGGGTAGAGAGCAGTTCAAGAGTGTTCGAGGTATCGTGGAGAAGCGAGTCTAGGTGGGATTTGGACAACTGCAATTCGTTAAGACATGACCTGTAACGATAAAATGCGCTGATGTGAGCAGTAGTTTAAGTACAGTGGGACCAGAGAACGCACTGGTACTTATCGTAGCTTGCTTCCCGCAATTCATCTCCAACACGTCCTTGCCATTGAGTAAACTCCAAATCGTTCTTTATCTCGGGGACGTGCATCGTGCGCTGGTCGGTCGTCAAGCTTGAGAAAGACGACACATTTGAGGCTCTCGACGATGATGATATCGAGTTAATATTACGGTAATTAATGTATCGATATTACAGACGCTAGTAACATCCAACAGAACCTCAATAAAAAGTCGTATTTGCTCTGATATAAAAAGTTCAGGTTATGACATCACAGAAGCCACCCCCTGGGAAGATTCTTTGTTTCGTAAATATTATTATTATTGTTGTTTAGGCAGACCATGAAGATACAAATTGTTCCAATCTCGAGACCTCAAAAATCAGCAAATATACAGTACAGACTGGACCACGTCGGCCAGACGATCAATCAATCGAAACGAAGGTAAGTAGGGAATTGAATGGGAGGGGTGAGAAGGAGTGCGTTGGAGGGAATATTAAACAAGGTATATGATAAATGAAAATGCTTTTGTTTGCATTGGTTAGTGAATCAAATTCCGATGTATTCTAGCAGAGGTATCCCCAGTATCGCTGATTCGCTTACAAAAGGAGTGACAAGAAAATGAGTTTGCTGTGGATGAGAGAAAGGGAAGGGAAGATAAAAACAAAAAAGGAACAAGTCATGAGGAAGTCGCCATCCCGCGCCATATCTTAGAAGGTCAATAAAAATCATAAATGCAACCAAGCTCACTCCCAACTCTCATTCTTCCAAGATTGCTTGGGTCAGAGTTCAGAAGCCTGTCCTGGCTGCTGGCTGAATAAACATTGGGCCGAAATTAAAAAGAGATAAAAACCAAAGGTTGATGCCATATGAGACCCGGTCGAGCTAATAAAGAAGAATTAATTTATTGCATGTTTGGGTCAATTAAAAATTCGACGCCGGGTTGACAGGTCCTGGATTATGGTATTGGTCAAGCGTGGACTTGAATGGGCTACCCGAGGATGTGTCGCGGTGGTGTGATCCGACTGCAGCACCGGTGTGCATCAAATCGTCGTCGTCATCTTGGCCTCGAATATCTCGCTTGCGGCGAAGTCTGACAATCACAAATGCAACTCCCGCAAGGATTATAGCACCCCCCACGCCGACAACAACACCAATGATGGTATTTCGGGTACCAGTGCTCATGCCGGAGCTTCCGGAGCCTTTGTCGTCCTCGCCGAGACTAGGAGAAGTTTCACCAGGGCCAAAGTCTGTTGATACCGTGGTTTGCTCAATGACATCTCCGTTGCTCTGAGTTTTAGTCTGGGTGATGATGATAACCGTTTGAGATGGCTTGGTGGGCGTGGGCTTGGGTTTGTCAGTTGGGGTAGGAGTTGACGAAGTACTTGGCGTGGAGGTCGGCGTATCTTCTGGAGTGGACGTTGGCTCGGGCGGTGTTGAGCTTGGAGTTGAGCTCGGGGTCTCTTCCTCCTCAGAGGTTGGCGTTGGCTCTTCGCTAGGGGTTGAGGTTGGAGAAGGCTCAGAAGTGGGCTCGGGCTCTTCTTCAGAAGAAGTAGGTGAAGACGTCGGCTCTGGTGACGAGGTTGGCTCCTCCTTGGTAGAAGACGGTGATGGAGTCGCTGAGGGAGTTTCCTTTGCAGTTGGAGACCCGCTCTCCGCATCGTCTTCTTCGTCGAAAAGCTGTCTTAGCTGTCGGTGGTGGCCTTGCTCATGACCAGAAGCAACAACGGCCAGCAGGACGACGGTGAAAAGGAAAATCGAGAAAGCAGATAACCACCTCATTGTGAGCGGTTAAATCGACCTGAAGTCGCTAGTTTGATAAAGAAGTTGCCCAGATTCAGCCTTTTGGTGGCTGTTGCGTATTGTGTTGGGTAGGATGGATGTGTTAGTTAGACGTGGCCGAGAGTAGTTATCTTCGAAACGAACGAACGAACGAAATAGATCAAGGGCTCACTGGTTGTTAGAGAGAGATGGATGGTAGAACGAAAGACAGAATAGTAGAGAGAGAACAAAAGAAAGATGAAGTCGTCGAACGAATGACACAAGGATAAACCGCCGTGGTGTCGCGCAGGGCAGAAGGAAGGGGAAAATTTCACTTTCTGGCAGCCGGCGGTAAAACGGGGAAAGTTACAGAGTTACCGCCAACCACGTAACGCATGTAACATTCCACCCCCCTTTCTTGCCCTGTCACGGGACGGTCGTACGGTATTATCTGAGACAAGGCGGGTTTCTGTAATGACGGCGTTTCGGATACACTTTCTGCATGCACTCCGGCGGGGTAATTTATGTATGGCACTGGTAATGCACGACAAAGGATTCCCATACAGGCGAGGATCCCCTAGGCCTGTTTTGGACTAGCTCGTCATCTGCGCATAGCCACGTATGTGCACCAAACTGTATATGTAATGGTGCCGCTTTTCGTAATACCGCAGATGACTACCTTTTATGGTAGTATTTCAACGCTTCTTTAAGCTGATCCCTCGTAAATACAATGGATGAGGTCATCAATATTACTATCCCGCGACCAATCATGATGGATTATTCTTGGAGTTCAGCTGAGAAGCACTCAAGATGCAATGACGACTCACAAGCTCTCTCGCCCTGGTTCTTCTTTCACAAGATTGTTTGCCCCTTTCCAAGGCGCACTCCTTCGTGCAACGTTGAACAATGCCCCATCAAGGACCATGTTCAATAAGATCGCCTCTGCAATGTTGGCCAATATCAATATCACAAATCGAGATTGAATAATTGCATCCATCCTCCCGGCTTCGTTTCTAAATTTGGCGTCAATTATTATAATCTCGTCCATGGCGTGGGATGATATGCATTCCTTCCGCCATTTCTCAATCGTACATGCAAATCGTCAATGGCCAGGGTCTGCCTACGATCAATAATTCTTGATGATCACAAGCAAGGAAAAGTGAAACCACCACGTTTCTTTCCGCTTGGGATGCCTTAATGCCCATGATGATAACATTATCCATGCACAGCCTGCGCAGCAATATGAGAAGGTGGAAGCCCACAGGATTTTCGACCCGCATCAGTGCACACACTATTGCTACCTCGAAGACACAGGCAAAATTTTGTTGCATTTACATCCCATCTCACGTCGCGCAGAGTGCAAAATCAGGAGGGTTCCATACTCCCAGTTGGAGCCAACCGACGCCCCAAATAAGTGGTATAATGCCGATCTAAAACAGCCTTGAGATTGGAGCAACATGTCCTCGGGAAGACGAACAATGAACTTCCATCCAGGCTTGTATATGATATACGGGGGTTTATGAGCTCTACGAGTAGGTATCTGGTGACTTCTATATTTATTTCTTCACGAATCTTGCAGACCGCATTGCCACCGGGCCTGGCATGAAGCATCCGAGCCTGAAGGGAATATCGAAAGCCGACCGTTTCAAAGTATCAGTAGCCGGGAACTTGTTGGCCCTGCATTGCACAGGTGTCTTAGCTGCTTCTCAGGCATGGAGTCCCCAGAGGCATACGTTGAATGGCAATAGATAAACCATACCACAAGCCTTTTGATCCAGCAACACCCCGCATAACTACGGCTATTAAACTAGATATGTGTAATATAAGTCATGGGGTTCTAGTGGCATCTACCGAAGAGGATTGAAGACGCTTTCAGGCTATTAACAGCCTCCTAAAGGTCTAGTTACAGGCACGACTGGAAACAATAATAAAAGTGTTTGACGGATAGGTCCAAATGGAACAATTTGTCATTCTCTGCCTAACCATCATTGCTGGTAGATGAGCGCCTTTAGAGGCCTTCAAGGCACTCTGATTCATCTGTCGCATTTGCACCTATTTCGTCCAAAAAGGGCCAAGACGGCCGAATGCACGTGATAGATATATGGCTCGGCCTCGGTTGTTCGTCACCAGAGACCATGAGTGATTACGCGGGACAATGTCTCTTAGGCCATCCTTATCTCGTCGATCTTTTATAGTAACGAAGGGAGATATGCCCACGGTGCGTTCTCGGTGAGCATGCTTAGAAAACCCATCCTTGCACCGTTGGGAATCCGAATTTCCAAGGCGCAAGTCCTATGGAAACAATGCTTCTGCGCTTGAGTAACTATGTCGAAGTGATGATTTGGAAATTATGGGTATTTTCAAACGAGAATGTTTGTTTGGTGCATTCA
This sequence comes from Arthroderma sp. MBC 290, assembly GCA_030411455.1. Lineage (NCBI taxonomy): Eukaryota > Fungi > Ascomycota > Eurotiomycetes > Onygenales > Arthrodermataceae > Arthroderma > Arthroderma sp. MBC 290. The sequence goes on along the minus strand of JAPERC010000037.1, from coordinate 17,671 downwards.
GATCCAACTGCTCTCAGCAGGGGATATCAGACCCCGCATAATAGTGGCAGGTTGATTTTGATATGGCCATGCATTTGATTTTACCAGACCCATGCACCGATGCGAACAGGCCCCTTGATTATTTTCTACCCCGAAAGACTAGATGATGGAGTTCCTCCGGTCATGACCACAAGGAGGGTAGCGTCAGTTGTTCGGTACCTCCATACTTCGCGCATATAAATTCCCCTAGAATCCGATTTGCTTCCGACTAATCCCCGCGCAAATGTGGAAGCCGAAAAGAAGGTTCGGTGCGTGAAGAGTGCTGATCGTTTTTTGGTTGTCAATATTTTTCGGCACGGTACCCCAGAATTACCCCACAGTCCCGTTGAACTGAGATGTACGCACTCGGGATTGCACATATAGTTGGGAACCAATTCGGCGAGAGCCCTGTCCGGGTCCCTGAGTAGGATCAAGCATCTGGGGCTTAGGGATGTTTCTTTGCGGGTAGTATTCGGAGCATGAATATTTTTATTGGAGAACTTGGGTATAAAAAGCGTACAAATTCCCTCCAGGTTTGAAGATGAATCAACATCGTGCTCCCTCTTCAGACATCAGCTGTCCGGTAAAAGGAATTGACTAGTCAACTTTACAAGAATGAAGACCGCCGCTTTCCTTGCCGTTCTATCTCTAGCTCCCGTGGTCTATGGACATGGTTACTTCTGGATGCCGTCCAGTCGAACCCGGCTTGGCAATGAGGTATGAAATTTGGCGCTCGCTCCTTATATTTATTCTCGCTGAGTTATCCCTCTTGCTTCGTCCTACCGTTCCTGGGCTAACGATACACAGGCTGGGGTAGATTCCTGCCCAGAGTGCGCCATCTTGGAGCCAGTTAACGCCTGGCCTGACTTCTCCGAAGCACCAGTCGGGAGAAGTGGCCCATGCGGCTTCAATGCACGCGATGGTATCGATTACAACCAACCGACCGATAATTGGGGAAATGAACCCGTGGCCACCTACAAGGCCGGTGAAACTATCGAGGTCCAATGGTGTCTCGACAATAACGGCGACCATGGCGGCATGTTCACCTACCGGATCTGTCAAGACCAAGAGATTGTCGACAAATTTATCAAACCTGGATACCTACCCACCGAAGAAGAGAAGCAAGCTGCCGAGGATTGCTTTGAGGCTGGCACCTTGAGCTGCACAGATGTCGACGGCCAAGAGTGCGAACACAGCGAAGACTGCAAGGAGGGTGAACCCTGTTGGCGTGACGATTGGTTCACTTGCAAGGCGTTCGACGGTGATGGGTGTCAGGGAGTTGACAATGCGGAGATAAACTCTTGTCTTACCACCATTGCTGGCGGATATACCGTTACCAAGAAGATCAAGCTTCCCGACTACAAATCTAAACACACTCTTCTTTCATGGAAATGGAACTCTTTCCAGACCCCACAGATCTATCTCTCATGTGCCGACATTGCCATCGAGTAGACCTTTACAGGGTGTTCTGATGAAGATGAGTGAATTACTGAAGTAGGGTTGGTTGTGTTGTACCGGCAGATAGGCAGGGTGGATGCTCTTGACGAGCACATCAAGGGCAGAGAAAACCAGCTCTGTCCTCGTATATATGCGCGTTTTGCGAAATGAGGATATGCTGTATGTAGCTAGTGACTATCACAATTGATACTTTACCTTGCTCGTGCGAGATTGCTTGAGATTTTGTGATTTCTGTCAGAATTCCCCAAACCTTCGAACTAGATATAAATGTTAGGTGGAGTCGCTGGAGGACTTTTGCAGTTCGCCAAACACATTCATCGTCTTGGTAAAATCACGTGAACTGATATCCTTTCTTACTAATCCACTAGTCAATCAAGACCGCCGCGTCTGCGGGATTCATGCATGGTCGCGTCTTCAAATACTCGCGCTCCGCTATCACCTTGGAATCCATAACTTATTCAGGTTTCCATTCATATTTTCAGACCAAAAAGCCCGACGATGTTTACCTTCGCTCAACAGATGCCCGCTATCCCATTTCACACCTCGCCGTTATCACCCCATAATGTCAATTTGCCTCACAGAAACCACCGCCAATACATGTCCCAGCCACCCTCATTCCAAGAACCGGAGCCAAAGCGAGTAAAACAATCGCCTTTAGCGGCGACTTCGCCATTCTCCTTCTCTCCGTCACACTCTAGTCTGGCAGATTCATCATCAAACGCGAACTCCTCGAGCCCGTCTCGCTATGCCCAGCGATACGCACAAGTTGTAAACCAACCAGCCTCGAAAATCCGTGAACGTGCTTCTCGCGATTTTAGGCGCAATGTCTTTATGAACAGGGTGAAGCGTGATAGGGACGAAGGGAAATTCGACGCTAGAAGTGATCAGATACAAAGAATGGATTATTTCGAGCAACGGCGGAGGATGGATGAGATGGCGAGGTCTGCTACGGGGGCTATTGACTACATGGAAGAAGTGGATGATGAGAATGATATAGTAAATATGGAACAAAGCTCTGGACCAATGGAGGGTATGTATTGTTATGTTTTCCATAATCTCCCTGCCCTTATAATTTTTTTATTGCTTTCCATGCGCAATAGGTTATGGAATGAGGTATCTAACGTCGAATAGCAGAATATGAAGAGGCGCTTCTAGACGAATATATATCAGAAGAAGATGAATATCAGGCATTTGTGGAAGAGATGGAAAGGAATCAAACAAATCTCGACCCCTCGCAGCAAGGCGCACCCTGTGGAATAGAGAATGAGGAGGAGGCTTTATTAGCCGACCTTCTCTCTCAAATCGAAACTGAACCGCAAGATGCTATGGATATGTCCGGTGCCTGACCTAGCTGTGCTTGTGACAATAATGATGCTGCTCTTCGCTGTTCCCTTTGTGTCGGGGTTTTGCATGGATAGATGGCGTGGTTTCAGGGGGTATTTTCGGCGTTATGGGCTTCGCTCTCTCATGGGAGCTGGATTTGTGGCTGTTCTATCTTTTCTCCTTATCTTTTCGGCTTTCCTTTGGAACGCCAGTACGGGTATCCCATTAATCGTAAAATACATTGTTCGAAATACATGAAAGATAAACTTTCTATGATCGTTACTGCTGAGGGCAACCTTCGCTGGTATCGCCCAATGCCTCTTGGAGCTTCTTTTCGTCAACTTGGTTCGCTACCAGATCTTCTGGTGGGCTGCCGGCTGCTTGCATCTAGAAATAAGTCAGCTCACAGGCGTTCTGTAGGCGTTTTGTATGGACCTAGAGAGGCAAACTCACCTTTTGCATCTTTTCCCAAATATACGCCCTATGTTCTGGATTCTCGTCCGTATAATCTTTTTCCTCAAACCTCGTTACCATCTCCGCTACCAGTGTTGATTGTAGCTCGTATCTTTCCAGGTCCTCCTTTGAGACTTTCTCCCTGTTCTCCTTCAGCCAGGGTCCGAATTTATCATCAAGCTCTTTGAGAGGTTCGTAAAGCATTTCTTTATTCGATAGTTGTTCCATGATGTTCGAGAACATCTTGTCAAAGCCCTCATCGTCGCCATCGCCGAGATTACCGTGTAGTCCACTAGCCTCCATTGCTTTCATCATCTGCATCAAGATATCATCCCCATCATCCTCGGTTGCCGCCGCAGTAGCTTTATCCCCCGACTCTTGCATTCGTTGCATTGTCTTTTTTATCGCTTCTTGGAAATTTTCCTCTCCTTTTTGCCCTGCTGAGGTTGATCCTTCTGGCGCGTTTGGTTTCGTGTCTCCGCCACTCGCACCTGGAAGATTGGCGGTAATGTCCTCACCCATCATCAGCTTCATTAGATCCTCAGGCGTAAAGCCACCGTCAGACAGTTCTTGTGTCAACGCATTCCAGTCCAGGTCGCTAGGTACCGCTGGTATTTTGTCTTTATCTTCTTTATTATCAGCCTGCGTGTTCCCTCCGAGCCCACCACCACTCATCAGGTCCGCCATTCCAGCTTCCAGTTGCTTTAATAGTGCATCTTCGTCAATCTGTGGACCCTGAGGCTCTGTGGCTTTCGAATCTCCTTTCCCCTCTACATCCCCTTTGGCTTCACTTTGCGTTTGGTCTTGTGGTTGTGGGGGGTTTTTCTTTGCCGAAAAATCATCGAGGACCTCTGCAGCGAGATGAATAGTGTTGGTTAATATATGTCTGACAAATGCAACAAAAATTTGGCATATTATTGTGATTTGGCTCACCATCTAAATCTTCCCAGTCGGACTCTTCCTCGTCTTGTATTTGGGGCTGCTTCTCAGCTGGCGTGCTAGTCTGTGGTGCTGCCTCTTCACTATGCGGAACAGGGCCCTTGTCGTTCTCCATGATTTATGATTCACTCCGTGGCTTTGGCGATCGAAGTAAGTATATTAACCACTGCCCTGAAAAACGTACGGATAGCTATATTGCGTGGACTTTGTAGAGTTCCCTTCCCCAAAAAGTAAGTGATACAGAATTCCCCGCTGCCTCGGTTCGCGGAACAAAATGCCAAGAATCACAGGAATCTTGGCCTATCCTTGAAGCGCGTTTGGTCTCACTATGCAGGTACAGTTTAAGGGGTTCAAGGCGTTCTCAAATTGCGTAAAGGGGAAATATATTCAATATCTAAATTCAGAAGGTATAATATCTGGATATAAAAAACTGCAACACGCAAATAAGACGCCTGATAAATCATAAATATACCTATGTCCATGCATTCATAACCAATATCGAAGCGGGGGCTACTGCCTCGAGGCAATATTTACTCAATGGACCATCACTTCGGAGTTTTGTTGAGGCCCAGAGTTGATGTTTGAGCGGGATTGATCATTATTATCGTTCGCCTTGCCATCCTCTTCCATTTCGACGTCGTTATCTCCCTCGCCAGCTTCATCATCTTCCAAATCGTCATCGTCGCTTTCGCTGCTGTCAGCTTCCAAATCTTCACTTCCAGCGTCTTCGTCTTCTTCGTTAACTGCTGGCCCGGCATCAGGCGCCTCCACACCCTCCATGCTGTCAGGACCCGCTTCAGCTTTCTCAGCTTCATCAAGCTCGTTTAGTTCCTTCTCAAGAGCCTCTTCAAGGTATTGCTCTTCCGCGCCGTATGCCACGCCATCATCATCCACCGCGTCAACATCAGGCTGGTCTGGTGGGTATTCGGCTGGTGCAGAATCCTCCGAGTCCCTATTGTTCGGTCGCAATATGTTAGTAGAAGGTTTTAACAAAAAATTATACCTGAATGCGGGGTAGAACCTACCATTTGATAGCAAATCGTGTCACTCGCGGCTTCTCAGCCAGCACGTTACGAAGAACTCTTTCGATAATAGGCCTCGTGGGAGGCTCTTGGTTTAGCTCCGCAGAGTCGTACTCGTTGTTGACGTAATATCCAACGCGAACAAATTCCCTCCCATCATAACTGCAGGTGAGGAGTATCACCGTTACACCCAGTATTTCAGATGTAGGTATTCTCCTCAGATCTGGAGGGTCCGCCTCAAATATAAATTTGTTAACGCCAACAGGAATGGGTCCGACGAGTAGCGAATCAAGCTCTTGGTCATATTCAGATCTGAATTGTTAGCTTTAGGAATAGGATTTTCATGCACAGGAGAATTGGAACTTACGATGTTGCAGAGCCGACGTAAGTGAGCTTCCATTCCAGGTCTATCGCATTGAATTAGCGGTTGACACCAACTGCCAATCTCTTCATGTCACACAGCATATTTACCTTTCTGCAGCTGCTCAAGACATTCAAACGTAATTTCAAACTCGTAAGGGGCGGTGAAAGGGGCGGGGTTATTCACCACCCTCACCCCAAGCAAGGAAACGACAGACATTAGAAAGGTATAAAGGATTTAGTATGGCGCGAAGATATAAGCTTATAAGATAGTCTCGGAATGCAGTTTGTAAGAGAATGAAGAAGCTGTTGTTGAGTTTTTTTCGCGAAGGAGAGCGAGAAGTAAAGAAGCTGTTGCTTTCTTAGAACGACGCGTTTTGGCGCCTTTGAAAGCCCACCGCGTTTTTTTCCACTTTGCGCTAGTCACATGACCTTCACCATGGCGCCAACATGTAATTTTCAGATTCTTTGAACACAGAGTCAAAGGTCCAACTTCAGTTCTGTCTTCGTTGTCCTGCCACCACAGTCGAATTGCTTTTCTTTGTTCTTGTGATAGCTATCTGCTGTGTTACTGCTACTTTTGAGTATAAAAGGAGGATTTCTTTGCCTGATAGCTGAAGGTGCGCATCCCCCAGCCTAGCCAAACATAAACAACCAAGAAGCTACACCAGTTGCTAACTAACTCGCTGAGCCCTCCACAGATATTAAATAAGTCGGATCTCGATCACATTACCTTGCTATGACGGATGATGGAGCTGAAAAGCGGTTTCTGCAGTCGCAAACCTTGACTTCAGCTACTGTGGCTGGGAACGAGGGCGCAGATGGTTCGGATTCTGACGATTATGAGCCTTCAGCAACAGTACAAGATCAGTTTTCTGCCAATTTAGCAGACTCAAGCCAAAATAATAGTCCTGAGTTTTCTTCTTTGGTCACTTCTTCAGCTTCAAATTCTGCACAAAAATCGCATATCCCCGGGCCGTTCTCTGAAGGGCCCCATCATAGTGTTGCATACCCCTCTACAACACCTTCCAGGCCTGAATCTAAGAATTCAGCTCCCATATCTGAAATGGATGGACTCGCTGGGGCTGTACCTGGCGATGATGATGAGAGCGGTGAGGCCGAATATGAGCCCCCTGCTGCTTTATCAGACCATGTTCAAGATTCCATATCGCCTTCTGAAATTGTAACCCCTTCTGAAAATGTGAATGAAGCACCATTTCATGTATCGCAGGAGCAAACTGTGTCAGACAAAATCACTTCAAACGTTTCCACTAGCTCTTTTAATCCTGTTCCTCATATTGATATTCCCCCACAAAATGATGGGTCTTCCAAAACTATACAAAATGAGTCAAAACTGCCAGCTCGTTCCGTTTCCCAATCAGCCAGCGGCTCCATGCCCACGACACCGACTGTTCCAACCCCCTCGAGAGGTCGACTTCCTCATGATCGCGTTGGGATCCTCGAGGATAGAATTCAAGCGGATCCGCGTGGTGACATCGAAGCGTGGCTAGAGTTAATAAATGAACACCGCAGCCGGAACAAAATCGATAATGCTCGTGAGGTTTACGAGCGGTTCTTCAAAGTTTTTCCATGCGCGGTATGTATCTCGGAGGGTCCTGCACGCTCTTTTTATTTATTCATTCTCCCTTACAGCATTTTTCTGATGAATTTTTAGGTCGAGCAATGGATCGCTTATGCGAACATGGAATCGGAAAATAATGAACTCTATCGACTGGAACAGATATTTAATAAGACCCTCTTGACAATTCCCAATGTGCAACTGTGGTCTGTATACCTGGACTATGTCCGTCGCCGTAATAATCTAACTACCGATGCTGCGGGACAGGCCCGCCGTATTATAACATCAGCTTATGACTTTGCACTCCAAAACATTGGGCTGGATAAGGATTCCGGGAATATATGGGTCGACTATATTGACTTCTTACGCTCAGGTCCTGGTAATATCGGCGGTTCGGGGTGGCAAGACCAACAGAAGATGGATTCACTTCGGAAAGGATATCAAAGAGCTATATGCGTTCCAACACAAGCCGTAAACACTCTGTGGAAGGATTATGACCAATTTGAGATGGGCCTAAACAAACTGACGGTAATATTATCAATATCCTTATCTATCATGTCATCACCCTACTTACATTGTCTATTTGCGCATGTAGGGCCGCAAATTTTTGCAAGAGAGATCTCCATTGTACATGACTGCTCGGAGTTCGTACACAGAGCTTCAAAATATCACCAAAGGACTTGTCCGAACGTCTTTACCAAAGTTACCTCCCGCACCCGGCTTTGAGGGCGATGCCGAATTTTCAAAGCAGCTTGAAATCTGGAAACGCTGGATCAAATGGGAGAAAGATGATCCTCTCGTTCTGAAGGAAGAAGATATTGCTGGCTACAGGGCCAGAGTTTTACATGTTTACAAGCATGCCCTTCTGGCCCTCAGGTTCATCCCTGAAATATGGTTCGATGCCGCAGATTTCTGCTTCCAAAATGGCTTGGAAAACGAAGGGAACGACTTCTTGAAGCAGGGAGTAGATGCCAACCCTGAGAGTTGTCTACTCGCATTTAAACGCGCCGATCAGCTTGAACTTGCAACCGATTCAGAACAGGACCCTATTAAACGGGGCGCGAAAGTTCGAGAGCCATATGACAGAGTCCTTGATGCTCTTTATGAATTAATCGCAAAAGTCCGAGGCCAAGAAGCCAACGACATTTCTCGTGCAGAGGAGAAATTTGCCAAAGACACGACTCGCTATCCAGCTCAACGCGATAATGATGAGGAGGAAGAGGATGACGCTGATGGTTCTCGAGCAAAAGAAGCAGCGAAAGCGAAGGAGATCGAAGCTGTCAAAACCGATTACGCTGGGCGTATCGCTTTTCTTTCAAAAACAGTTTCGTTTTCCTGGATTGCACTAATGCGAGCGATGAGGCGAATTCAGGGCAAAGGCAAACCGGGCGAGATTGCAGGCTCCCGCCAAATATTCGCCGATGCTCGTAAACGTGGTCGCATCACGAGCGATGTCTACATTGCCAGTGCATTGTTGGAATATCACTGCTATAAGGATCCAGCAGCCACAAAGATCTTCGAGAGAGGTGCCAAACTTTTCCCTGAAGATGAAGTATTTGCCCTGGAGTACCTCAAGCACCTGATAGACATCAATGATATCACAAGTGAGTATTGTCTATCTCACAATACCACTCTCATCAATACTAATCGGCTACCTCCATAGATGCAAGGGCAGTCTTCGAAACAACTGTGAGGAGACTCGCTTCTAAACCCGACAATGCTGCCAAAGCAAAGCCTATATTTGCCTTCATGCACGAGTATGAGTCTCGATACGGAGATCTTGTGCAAATCACAAGCCTCGAGTCCCGAATGAGGGAACTATATCCCGAAGACCCAACCCTCCAACAGTTCGCCCACCGATACGCTTCTCCCACCTTCGATCCAACATCCGCCCAGCACATCCTATCCCCAACCCAAACCAAACCCAAAGTCTCGGGAACCGTTCGAGAACCCACCCCTCGGTACGATTCACCCTCCCCCCGCCGTCCAGTCGCCTCACTAAACTCTCCCAAGCGAGCATTCGCAGTCGATGACTTTGACGACGATTACAGCCGGCCACGAAAGTTCATCCGCGCCGAATCACCCCTTAAGGGCGCAGCGGGCAGAAGGCTCGACCACCAGAAGAGAGCCCATCAGCCCAATGGCTCTGGATCGGGACATGGATCTCAAGCACAACCACCGCCTCTGCCCAGAGACGTTGTGTTCCTTCTTAGTATAATTCCTCCTGCATCGTCCTATGACGCCACGCGATTTTCACCAGCCAAGATGGTCAACTTGCTTAGACAAATTGATATACCATCGAATATATCACAGATTCGACCTCCTCAGGTACAAGGAGGCATGCCACAAAACCTCAGTGGCCTCTACCCGGGCTATCGACCAAATATGTAAAAAAAAAAGTTTTCTTTCAGCCGGATGATTAAAGTGGATAATAATCGTTTTGAGATGAAACGTTTTTTTTTTTGAGCTGTAGGGAAGGGGGAGTTAGCAGGCTTTTTACTCCGTTTCACTCTACTGCTTTTCGTACTTTTTGTCTTGTTATCTATCTCTCATGCGCCATGATGTTATTAGTATGTAATATAGTCTGGCATTTATGTCCTTTTAATCATTACACAGCATATTCCTGAACAATGGTTTAAATTGGGTTATTTCCATTCCTCTTTGTACTACTCTGAAAATCGGTGATAATATGTCAAAAGGACGATTTAGTCGAATGAAAAGCATGCTTTTTTTCTTTTTATTTCAAATGCTATAATGCAAGGGAAAAAATTGTATGCAATCATTCAATGAATCAGTGCTTCGCACACCACAATCCAAGGCAGCTGTCAGTAGGAACCAGAAAGAGCAAACTAGCTGGCTAAGAGGGTTAAACACTGCAAAACAGTAGATAGTTCTCTAGAATCCAATGAGTGGAAGATCGCCAATGGTTTGTTTTTTGATTGCATCAAATCTAAAGCAAAAAAACGCGCCCAAGGGTCGTGGAAAGAAAGGGGGAAAAAGGACATCAAGAGGTCATGCAAGAATCGTTTGAGTATGCAGAAAATCCGAGCCACCCAAACCAGGTCAGAGGAAAACCAAGGGGCCAGCAATGCAAAAGAAGTGAAAATCGTAAGTGAGAGCATGGAAAAGAAGAGCATTAGAAACATTCACATGAAGAGGAAGAGCCGTAATGCAAAGAACATAAGGAATGGGAATCGAAGCTAGCTCAAAGTCTCGCTAGGCTCCGAAGGGATTTGGACGTTGGTTCGAATGGCGTTTGGCGAAAGCGGGACGAACTCCTCCTTGTCAGAAATAGAGCTGGGCTTAGCGATCTTTTGAGGGCGAGATTCGTTTAGAAGAGCCTTAAGGCCAAGGTAGACTCGAGCTTGTTGTCCTAAAACGTCGTGGATAAATTGGTACTGGATATCGTTGTGTACCATCGTCATCCGTTGTTCGCGTAGTTGGTCTACAGTGTCGAAAATCTTGTCCGTGGTTTCGTCGTCGGTTTTAAGCAAATTTCCAGACTGTAGCTCTCTCAATAGATGGTCCAGCGCAATAAAAGTGCCAGTTCTGCCGACGCCTGCACTGCAATGGACAATTCGAGGATTGCTGGGTGACTGAGCCTTTTCAGCGGTGAATTCCGTCAATTCAACCAAGGCATTGCGGTCGGCACCCTCTGGTTTGCTAAAGTCTGTCCATCCAGCGAAAAGGAAATGCCAGACAGGTTTCATTTCAGAACCAACGCGAAGTTCGAGTTTGCTGACTGTAGAACGTAAATCCTCATTGTACGAGGATTCCGTGAGCGTCACCGTGCCAGAGAAGAAGCCATCAGGTTGACTATTGTCTTTGTTGTCCACGAATGGGTCTGGCTCAACAGAGGAGAATGAAAATGTAGGAGACTCAAGATCCAAAGGAATGTATTGTGAACATTTTTCCTTTCCACTTTCAACTGTTTGAGTCAGCATGACGATGACTGCAACGTCGCCAGTCTCATGAAAGACCATATTCCAAAAGTCGGCAAGTTGACCATCTCGCGGCCCCTAAAATGTTTAACAAACAGAGTCAGTAAAGCCTCCTGGTATGATTTGGTTAAACTGGGATGAAGTTATTGTTTTCTTACCTGCGCGGCAATGTAACGATTCTCTTCGCCAGTTTCTGTATCTTTCAAAACCACCGGAGATGCGTTGATGAAATCACACTCGCCATCGGGAACCCTCAAGTGGATACGACTATTTGCCCATGGCTGGATGTTCACATAGCGATTCCTCGCCTTGACCTCGGGTTCATTTTCAACTACCCACTTGTTGCTGAGGTCTGTAGCCATCACGCCCGCCGCTACTCGCTCTCTCTGGCGCCATTCGAGTTCTTCAAAGTTTTTCCGAACATCTATGCACGACAACATCAGAACATATAAGTAGTGTTTTTTTCTTCAGACTGTTTCGTCCTTGCTTGTAAAAATAACAAACATACCTGCATACGACTGGCTGAGAAACGATGGGATCCGGCTGCCCGTAGTTTGAGGCTGCGAATCTAAGGTACCATCCAGACCTGATACCGACGCGCTTCCAGCAGAAACTCTGCTATCCGCAGATCGGCTGCGTTTAGCCAAGGAGTTTGAAAGGTTGACCTCAGCCATCTTGATAGTCACAGCCCTACCCAGAGTTCGCGCACTTCCCATCAACTGCTTTACTTTGCCAGACGCACGCCCGTGCCGAAGAAAATGGCTTCTCAGCTGGACTCTGCGAAGGCTTAAAGTATCAGAGGACAGACTCAAGATTGAACTAGAGTCAGAGTCAGGAGTGGACTTATTTCTCGTACTAATGTCTAGAGCAGACAGGTCTGGGCAGCTGTAGGAGCCGTCCGGGCCAGCCTGATGAGAGGCCAGGTTCGCAGAATTCGCCAGGACGAGCTAGAACCTATACAGGCAAAGTAGTGGGCGGTTTGAAAGGCAAAGAAAAGCAAACTTGGGCGAACAACAAAAAAAGAGAAGAGAAAAGAAAAGGCGTGCGTGCGTGTGTTCACGCAGGAGGCGGGCGTAGGAAAGAAAGGGCAGAGAGGAAAGTGATGCTAGTGTTCAACGCCGAGAAATAAGCATGGTATCATGGCCGGAAGGCTCTGCTAGGCTTCTAATCTCAGAAACAATATTCAAAATGTGTAGATATTTAGAAGGGTATATATATTTATATCTATTCGGTGCTGTGTCGAACAAGTCCAGAAGGGTGACTTTGGTTGAGGGCAGGGATAGAGCGAGATGACGGTCTTTGGTCCGCACACAAGTTATCCCCCACCTAGACAAACAACCAAGGATTCCTTGGATGCAGCCCGAACAAAAGGAATCAAATGACAAAAGACAGAGAGATAAATAGAATTCTTTCTGCTGCCTTCTTTTTTTTTTCTGCGTGATCATCCAGATGGCAGCCGATTTGTCAGAAGGACCATCAGACTGACCAATCACGTGAATCTTCATCGCCTTACAAGGACGAGGTGAAGCTTTACTAGTTACTTGCCTCGAAGCAGATGGGAACAATTACGGCATTGCTACAACTCGGCTACTTGAGCAAATGTTTGAGAATGAACTTTGAAATTGAAATTGCTAGTACTAGTTAGAATGATCTACCTATAAAAAAAACTCTAGCAGCAGCCCGGCCGAAGCCTGACTTTTGCCACTTTTTTTGAGCTCTCCCAGGCAAACACAAGTTCGTCTCCATTTCATATTGGCAAAAAAAGGCAGCAAGCTTCCAAGTGCTAAACTTTTCAGGCCGTCTGCAAACGTGCATGTAACTCTGTAACTGATAATATTGTGCGGCTTAAATATACCACATCTTGAAACCCAAGCGATCGGCCTCCGGCATTGGGAGCAACGGCTGTGCCTCGGTGTTTTTAGGCTCGCCAGAAGGCGGCTGGTTTTGTCTAACACCTGGGCCGGATTGAGGACCAGAGCTTGCGGGAACGTTCTCATGAGAACGAGCTCGGGCAGACGCTAAATGCGCGTAGTATACGGCCGGGACTAATTAGGCAAACATGTTAGCTAACCATTTGATGCAGCGAAGGGTGGAACATTGATGACTTACACAAGGAAACCGAGGTCGTGGACCGCATGTACTGGTAGCAGTGCTCATACACCATGTTCTGAAGCTGATTGGCATTGTGCCCAATCTGGTCAAGTAGCACATGGTAATGCACTGGACGTGAAGTGCCCTGAAGTGCGATGTGAGACCACAAGAGGAAGTCCCAGTTGTGTGGGCTGGTTACGTCTCGCTCCACAAGAGTCCCAGGCAGTGGGTTTCCATTTTTATCAGCAGCGAAGCGATCTCCTGGATCGGGAAAAGCACGAACATGGTGGCGTTTTGAAGCAATAACGACAGTAATCTTTCCCTGCCACTCATTGCCTTGGTTGATTTCCTTCAAGATAGCTTTCATGAAAGGTACTTCTTGTTGCAAGACATGCTGGAACTGACCCTCAGAAATTCCATCGCGGAAGTAGTAGAGGTTCTGAGGAACTCTGCCTTGCCCAACTGTCATGACCCATTCCCTGAAAAGAGGAGAAAGCATGGACTTGATGTTGGCCTGGCTGATGATTTCGACATGCTCGCCGTTAGTTTCGCATGCCGCAGTGTATCGACCACCAAATTGGTCCATCGAAACGGTCATTGCTGCCATCGATGGCGCAAAGCTGCCTGGAGACGAGTGCGACACATCGGCACCAACCACCATGGTGTAAGGTGGTAGTCCTGAGGATTTTGAAACTGCCCTAGCAGTGGTACCACCAAGCTTTGCGTTGACTTTCATCAAAACGTTGGAAATATATTGGCCATTGCACTTCATAACCTGAGCGGCTTGAAGAACCTGAGATGCGACACCAAACCGACAATCACAAGATTTTTTCAAACGAAGATAGTGAAAGCTGTGTTTGTCAGCCACGACAAATATCAAAATATCGGGGCGCTGATTGAATTTATTTCCAGTCTGGTGGAAAAGCTCGTAGACAGCTTTTGCGGGGTCCGCGGGAAGGTCCACAATCAACGGACGACGAGTGACAACATCACCGCCATGGCCCTGGTAAGATCTCACCAAAGCATCACAAAAAGCTTCAACCTGCGCCATATTGATGGGATTGCGTCCTCTGAAAACACCGACGCCCCAAGATTTCAAGGGCTTTGAATTTTTGGCGTAGAATTTCTTTCCACGGAGATCCCATCTACCGTTAGTTCCAGGGTTGAGACGCTGGTTTCCGCCAAAGAGAATTTCAGGATTGGGTAGCAAACGGGCTTTGGTACGCATCATATTCTCGGCGATTTTCAAGCCATAAGTCTGTAAGACTGGATCAGTGGAATGCTGAAGATTCTTCTTCGACTCGTCAATGGCCCGGCGCCGGTCAGCAGGTCGAGACACCGCAAATTTGATCATCGATGTTGTTTGAAGGTCGTTTAACTTGAACGGGTATTTTTGGGAGCGATAAAGGGCGAGCACCTCCATCGGGTAAACAACACCCTTCTTGGTCATTTGCACCAAAGGCAGTTGCCAATAATCGAGGATGACATTATAACGATTTTTGAAGTAATCGTAGATTGATAAAGTACGGGGTTGGCCAGTTGCTGGATCTTTGATATCCATAGTAAACTCCTTGGCGTTCACAGTAAGGAATTGTTTGATAACCCATTCTTTGTTTGGGCAGGGGCATCCACGATACGACGCCTTCACAGCTAGTTTACGCATTCTATCAAGGAGTTGGAATTTTCTCGATGGTTGAAAACCACCGTGCCCGTCAGGTTCAGGTTTGGCATAGCTCATGAGTTGTTGGACGTCACGAAGCTCCAGCACTTCAATTGCGAGGCCGATTAGGGTGTGGCGACTCCAGAAACAAGAATTGGACACGTCAATATTGACGGCCAACGCACCAGGCTAAGACGAATTAGTAAAGGAACTATGATAGGAAGAGACCATAGCTTACATGGACGACCCGTATTGCTTGGTATATGCCTTTGTAGGCGTACACTCCAGCGCCGAGTTTTGCTTTGATCGCATCCTCTGAAAAGAACGATCGCTTTTGGGCAATGAAGCGCTGACTGGGTGTTTCTCTGAGAAGATGGTCAAGAAAGCCTGCAAATGATTAGATTCGTTCAAATCTTGTGATGGAAATAATGCGACATACTGAGACATTCGAGAGCGTCCTTTGTCAACGAAACATTGCCACGCAACAATTGCTCGAGCACCGTAAGATTGATAGGCTTTGTCGGTCGCACAACCAGGCGAAACGTATTTGGACGTTTAGGGTTGGAACGACCTTCTTCTGCGTCAAGATCAACAACGATATTGAACTCGCGGTCCATTTTTTTGAGAGACCTATATTGTATTAGCGATTGAGCAGCTATGAAATATCAAAGATTCAAATACTAATGATTGAAATATACTTACCAGGCTAGCTTGCTCCCATCAAAGATGAAGTCTTTTCCGAGCTTCTCCTTGCGCGCCTTGGAGTCCCAAACTTTTTTCATCACCACACGTTTTTCTGCGCCATTGCCAATCATGACCTATATATTGTAAGTATTAGTTTCGGATCAAAATTGGAGCGCAAGGGAAGATTCTTACATCGTACTGGTAGACAGTTTTCGTAGGAAATTGTGTCACCGGGAATACATTAACGGAAACCGAGATCTCCTTTCCTGTAGTATTGAACCCAGGACGCTTGACGAGGTCGACATGTTGGAAAAACTGTTCGGGAGATGTATCGTTAATATTCAGATGTCGTAAAGGGACATAGTCTTGTGACAGCTTATTATCTTGCTGTGACATTGTGACAATAGTAGATTGAAGGGAAGGAAGATGCAAGTAGGCAAAGTAGATAGGAAGAAAGCGAAAGTAATCTCAAAACGATAATCAAATAGAAATGGATCTCGAGACTTATGAGTGGGGAGGTATAGGAAAGGAAGGAGGAAGGACGAGGAATTGGGGGGAAAGGAGAGCCTTTTTATGTTCGCTGGAGTAGGCCATTGTGAATATGTAAAGTCACCATCGGCCCCAGCTGTCGGGAGCCATGAATAGTTTCTATCACTCGACCTCAAGAGAATGGCGAGGATGTGAATCTGACTGGCTAAGACTTGGAAAATCCCAGGGCGATGAATGAACATGGGGAATGGAGTACCACAGCGGAATGAAATTCACACATGAAAAGTTTTTGATGAAGACAGTAATGGGTGGTGAAAATGGGAATGTAGAGATGAAAAATGATATAGTTAAAGAGAACATCTAGGTTTTTGCCAGGGTTGTAAATGTGAATATAAGAAAGGAACTTACCAGTTTGTCGAGGCTATAGGCCTGTGCCGGAATATCGAGATTCTTGCACATGTCCGTAAGCCTAGCGATTTTAGCTACATCACGGGCCGGGTCGCCAGTCTGAGCCATAACGCCTCTGATACTTCCTTTGGCTGCAGAAGCAGGGCCTGGAGACATCATTCGTGGGGATCTAGGACCCGCCGAGGGAGAATCGCGACGAGGGCTCATTGCAGGAGACCTAACATTCCCTTGAATAGGAACGCGACCTCGAGGATCATCTGCAGGGCCATCATATTGTTCGACAGCGCTGTTGTTTTTTGGCGCCTCAACTGGCGTGTTCTGGTTATTGCCGCGTCCGCGGCGACGACGTTTTCCAGCGCCAGACATGTTCGACTAGAAAATTTTGGTAGCTTTGAGAATCGTATCAGCAATTCAATATGCAACCAGTAATGAAGAAGCAGAATATCACTGCAAACCAAGATATAGTAATTCAGAAATATCTTTTGACGCGGGATGGAGAACAAGTAATATAAAGTGCTGAATATAATAGGGAGCACTTGGAGAGCAATTCTTGCGTTGCAAACAGAATAACAAAAACGATATGATTGCAATATTGCAGGATTTTCCAGATAGATTAGGAATTTCAAGGGGGGATAGTTAAATGGAGTAAGGCAGTGTAAACCAAGAGAGAGCTGAATTCGTGTTTTGGGAGAGAAGGTGGAAAGGGATATACCTCGAAGCCGCCTATTTCTGCAAAGAAACTGAAGCACTGGAGGGATAACAAGGTGAACAAGCTGTCTGGCTGTGCGATGAGAAGAACTGAAGTAGTAAAAGACGCGATTGGTCGAGAGATAGAGAGGGGAAGAGTAGATGAGTATGATAGCTAAGCAGGGAGTAAGTTGCAATGGAGAAAGTGTATGAGAGCTGGAAGTGTTGGTGTTGCTGGTGTTGAAGTGTAGAAGAGAAGAAAGTGAGAGGAAGAAAGTAAACAAATCGAGGAAGAAATGACTTTGAAGCTAGAAAAAAGTGAGCTCACCTGTTTGTCAATTGAGATTGGTTTGAAGAGCAAGCGGTAGGCAAGCTGTGTGTAATACGAGGCTGCGGTGAGCTTTGAAATGGTCAAAAGCGAGGTCAGAGTGGTAAAATTGAGGTGCAGAGAGCAGAGCGAGGAGAATAGCGAAGAGAAGAACAAGTTGATTGCAAAGAGCAAGGTTGATATAAGAAGTTATGACGGTTGATGGCGAGGTTGTAGATGAGAAGAGGTTGT
>JAPERC010000036.1:0-140316 GCA_030411455.1 Arthroderma sp. MBC 290 | reverse complement strand
GAAGAGAGGAGGATGTTGTAGAAGAGAAGATGTTGTTATTGTAGGAGAAACAAACGAGTGTTGTGTTGAATGCCGGATTGGGAAGTAGGGAGTTCAACACAGTAACGACGTCAACAGCAGGCAGGAGGAGCTTCTCACATACCTCTCAGGATATAGGCTAAATAGGCTAAAAAGCGGATCGTTGTTTATTTTACTGGCATCGAGATGGATATTCTATTGCCCAAAGCACATGGCAGGCAGGCAGGTAGGATATCCCAACCGTGTAAGCGTTGTGTGCTTGTAAAAAGCGAGAAATAATTAATTTGAACGATGTCGTCGTTTGTCTCCTCGATTTGGACCAGTTCGTCGTCTTTGCTTTTTCTGTACAACACAGACGCGGCTGTGGGGTCGTTAGTAAGCATCTCCCGTCTTCTGCAGAAAGAAGTCTGGTCATGCATGAATGAAGAGATAACTACGGAGGACAAAAGAAATAAAAGGCAGCTCGGGATGCGCCACTTCGTTTGCCTCGCTGTTGATATCAAGAGGTTGAAAAATGGAGGCGGGACGGACGGTAGTCAATTGCTCTTTTTCTCTGGAACGTACCAAAGTACAGGTTTGAACCAACCAAAACAGTGGATATCTAATAGAGTATATCCTAACTAGCCCCATCTAAGGAACCTCTGTTTGAAAATTGCATGACTCTTTATGAGGGTTTTGAGACATCTATAAGGAAGATCGGGAGCCATACCCGTGTTCTAGACAGGTTGCAAAGAACACTCAACACTGTATCAACACCAAGGACACACCGAGGAATTGTTGCTTGTTGTCTCGGCCTCAGATGGTGTAGCATGTACTCTACATGTTTGGCAGTAGAAGGTTGATACTCCTGTACTGGATATGCCGGTAGCAGGTTGTTTGCCTCACCTCTTCATGACTGCTATGCGAACCACTAGATGGGGAGAACATTTTCATCCCGACTTTTCAACAAACGAGCGAGCATATACCGTCAAAGCTTGACATAATCCATAATGCATCATTCCAATTAAAGACGGCCATAACAATATCCGCTAAAAAAAGATAGTAACGACACCAATTCTCAAATCATGTACCGTCAAGAGCAAAAACTCGTCCGAATCATAAAAAGTGAAAAGAAAGGAAAAGTGAATTAATGCCTTTTCCCAGCCGTCAGCCACAGGGGCAGCTGCTTACCCTAAAAAAGTAATATATCGCACCTGTACCATATTTTGTCGGGGCTGCCTCTAATCTGATCGTTTGGCTGTCTCTCCATCCTCGGTTTTTTTACGATCACCACTAGGAGAAGGCTTCTTTGCGCTGGAACCAACATCTCCGGCATCGCCATCAGCTTCATCCCCTTCCTCCCAGGTATCAGGTGCATTTTCATCCCAATTGTCCACTTCTTCTTCCAGCGTTCTCACTCGGGTAGTCCCGGTTTCTTGTTGTCCGATATCTCCCCCTCCGCTTGTTACTCCCAGCTCGACATCATCCCTATTTCCGTCCAACATGGCCCCAAACCTCGACTTTCTTTTGCGTTCCATCATACGTTTATGATACCATGTGCATAACCCAACAGCCCCGAGGCTTCCAACTATGTTGGCAAGGACGTCGAACGGATCAAATGAACGCCCGTTTGGTACAAGAGCTTGGAGAATCTCTGACCCTATTCCCAGACCAAGAGTGCACACTAACATGGTTATATGGAGTGTGCGCCGACGTGTTGTGTCAAGAACCCAGTAGAATATCATCGAGAGGATAAAGAACGTGAGTAGATGTAGTATTTTGTCGTTCAATTTGAGTGAGGGGGGAATTTTGGAGTCGCCAGATTCAGGATCATCGTTGGGAAATAGGCCGATATAAGCAGCAAGTAATAGTACAAAGCCGAATGCTCCTATGGGTATGTAAAACGTTAGCAACCCAGTGTAATTAGCTGGGACGTGGACAACTCGGAACAGAGAGGAGAATAGATCGGGACAGTATATTCCAATCAAAGCAGCGTCGAGGTTCCAGGGACTTTTTTCCTACCGGCAAATGGATAGCGTATCCGCATGATGTAGATTTTATTTATATTCCACGTAGGGCTTTGCTTGGTGTAGATCGTCTCTTGTGTAGCTCGCTGTCAGTTAAATAACAGCGGAAAACGACGGAATGTCTGTAGCAATCAGTTTATAAGAGGCCTATACCATACAAGACTCAAGGCAGCTTCATAAAAGTCGTAGATAGTGCCTCGCGTGTCAACACTGGAGCTTGCATCTATGTAGCCTTAAAATAAGGCGAGAGAGCTCTTCGGCCTGGGCGCAGAAGCTGACTGGCGGGCACGTGACTGGAATCTGGCTGAGGTATGGTCTCCATCATTGGCACCTCCGCAAAAATCACCACCAAAAAGAGCTCGATCAGAGCCATCGATAACTCATCCGAATCATCAATTTGGGCTTCATATGTATCGTCGGAGTCGTTATCGCGACCTTGCATTCATGTTACCGGCCTTTTTTTGTGCTTAAAGCCTCCTAAAATTCGCCCTCTGAGGCTGGCTCAGAAGCGTGGAGGGCCAAACCCTCTCGCCCGCCCGACTGCGCGGGTTTGGCGCGCCCATGTTCAACCAACACCACACCTGGCTTCCTCCAGGCCATCTTCGCCCTCCTGATGATTTCAGCGATGGGCAGTCTTCTCCCAATGGCCCTTCGAAAGTTCCTTCGCGTCCTCGCACCCCCCAAATTCGGAATCGCGCCAATGTAGATCCCGTGCGCAGCGGAACTTCGATATCGGAAATGGAACCAGCCTTGGAAGATGACCCGCGCATCGCCGCTTTTCGAAAGAGCTATCTAGCGACGGAGGCGAAAATAAATTCGCTGTTCAGTAATAAAAAGAGCCCCGATACTGACTCCACCGCCCCAGAACCAGCTATTGTCCCCGCAATCGATCTGGCTCCTGGTGAGAGCCAAGTACCCCCTCCTCCTTCGCCGCGGAAGCCTGCAAGAAAGTTAGACGAAGATGATTACGACGAGTATGATGATGATGAAGAAGACGACGACGTTGAACAGAAAGCGCAGGAACCTTCGCCCCCTAAATCTAAACCTTCCCTCCCAACCCCCGACTTAAAGCCAACTCCAGCCTCCCCACCTAGAACGTCTATACCGACTCTTCAAATCTCGGAAAGCACAAAGGAGGCGAAAAAGGAATCTCTAGAAGATGTTAGGAAACGGCTGGACCAAGACAAAAAAGCTGCCGAGGAGGCGGCTAGGCAAAGTTTCCGTACTATGTTCTACACGCTTGAGAATGATAGGGACGCAATGTTGGATCAGCAGAGACTTGAAGAGTCTGAAAGACAAGTTGAAGCTGAAATGTCTAGCCAAAATACCAACACCGCCGCCAATGTTCAGGGAACGGGTTATGGAACACTAAGCAACACTAACCTCGGAGCGTCGAGCTTGACACTGAAAAATCTCATTGCTCGGATCGATATGAAACGCAATGAAGTGCAGGCGTCGGATGCGGAGCTACGCAATCTAATGAGCGAAGTTAGGAAAAATCGAAGCAAATGGGCGAGTGAAGATAAGATTGGACAAGAGGAGCTGTATGAAGCGGCCGAAAAGGTTTTGAGTGAACTTAAGGCCTTGACTGAGCATTCTAGCGCCTTCTTAACCAAAGTTAACCGAAAGGAGGCCCCGGACTATTACAACAGTAAGACCATAACTCACCATGATCCCCCATTTCTTAGCAAGCTAACGTGTGATCACAGTCATAAAACGACCAATGGACCTTGGAAGCATGACGAAGAAGCTCAAGGCGATAAACTACAAGTCAAAACAAGAATTTGTGGATGACCTTAACTTGATCTGGACTAATTGCTTCAAGTACAACACAAACCCGGAACACTTCCTTCGAAAGCACGCTGCATATATGAGGAAGGAAACCGAAAAGCTTGTTCCATTGATTCCGGACATTGTAATAAGAGACCGTGCTGAGGTAGAGGCAGAGGAGCGTAGACTCCAGCTAGCTGAATTGGACGGCGCCGAAGAAAGCGATGATGAGCCTATCATGTCCTCTAGGGGTAGGAAGGCTCCAGGGATGAAGTCTAAGAAAGGAGCTGTCACATCGCGGACTGCTCCTGAGCCGAAGATTGAACCACATTCGGAGTCCCAATCGCAACCGCCGGAAAATAGCCGTTCAACCGTGGAGCCTACGGTTGAAGGCAGTCAGAATGGTTCTTCCACACCACCACCCGGTACCCTCACTCCTGCCACCTCGAACACTCAAGGGATTTCTACGGCTGGTACGCAGGGAGACGGAATGGAGATTGACGGTTTTGGCCCTCCACCTACTGGAGAGCGCAGTGCATTGTCAGGCCTAGGTCCGGAATTTGAGGATCCAGAATTTGCCGTATGGAAGCAAGTGACTAAGAAGGATCGTGCGCTTGCCTCTGCAGAAAGATATCGTCTCCTAAAGGGAGATAAGATAAATGCAGACGAGCCAGCACTTTTAAGGACGAAGGCTGGCATGAGGCGATGGATGAAAAATCGCAGAGAAACCTCAGGTGAGCCCAACAAGTCTGAAATACAGGCGAAAGAGGGCGAACCAAGTGCAGAGACCTTGGCGGAAGGGATTGAAGAAGAGGAAGACAAAATGCTCCCCGATTACTACGACGTGATGTCTGGAATTCCTGATATCCCAGAACAGCTCCATTGGATTGAAGATGCCCAAGGGAACGTTGTTGACCCTTCAGAAGAGTTTCTCCGAATCTTACCCAGGGGCTTATTCACTGCTCCTGTCAGCAAATTCTCCAAGAAAATGGATAGCAACATGAGGCAGATGCAGGAAACCAGGAAGGTGTGTTCGAAGATAAGCATCGTTAAACAGATGCAACAACAATCGCAAGTAAGTTTCATCATCATCTATTCCTATAATTGTGCTCTATGCTAATTCTTCTCCCTTAGATGTATCAAAACCAATTTCAGAAATATCAGCCAGATCCATTTGTCGAACAGGATGTTGAACCACACGTGATGAATGGAGAGGGACCTGTAATCAGCCCTTGGGTTTGCAAAGCTGCACTGGAACGATCGGTTGGAAAAATACTGTATCATACAGGTTTCGAAGAGTATCAGCCGTCAGCTCTCGACGCTATAACGGATATCGCAGCGGATTATTTCGATAAAGTCGGGCAAACGCTCAAATCGTATATGGAAGCTCCAAAAATTCCAAATCCCGAATATTCCTCTACATCGTCACCAGAGACTCCAAAATGGAAATTGCCTTATACTTCCGAAGAAATGATTTTACATACGCTGCAGTCAATCGGAACGGATGTCGAATCCCTCGAGGCTTATGTCAAGGATGATGTTGACCGTCATGGCATGAAACTCGGTGTTATACACGACCGTTTAAAGAACCACCTTACGGAATTACTACGTCCAGCATTGAACGATACTAGCGCTGACGGTTCTGGAGCATTCAACGATGGTAGCGAACAATTTGTTGGAGGCGATTTCGCAGATGACATTGATGAAGACTTTTTTGGATTCAAGGAACTTGGTCTGGATAAGGAATTTGGCCTTCCCAGTTTAAGTGTTCCCCTCCATCTCCTACAGAACCGAATGTATAATGCCCATCAGGCACAAAACGCAAGGTATGTTATTGCAGTTCCTCACGGATACATATTCTATTTTCATTCCGCTAATTAGCCAGCAGCTCCTCGCAAAACACGTCCACCTTGTTTCCTGTCCCAGCTCCATACCCACGGATCTCCCTTGAGAATATTCAATCTCAAATTGGGCTGGCTCGGAATTTCTTTCTAGCTAAACTTCATGCTAACAATGACGAGCCCCTTGTTGAGGATCTGGAGTTGCCACCTAAGCAGCGACCGACCGCAGCACGACCGCGTGTACCGGCATCCGGCAAAATACCTCCTCTACCAGCTACACAGGGAATTCACACCAGCCCTCAAAAGCGCCCTGCGCCATCGAGTCTTGTTGGAGCTAAGCCAGGGTCCATTGAGCCCGGAAAAAAGAAGGCTAAAAAAAATAATGGTACAGCCAGCTTTACAGGGACTGACGGAGCTGCTGAGGCCACCGCAAACCCTGGTTCAGCTTCCAATAACCTGATGAAAAGTTTTGTTGGGTCAAAGATAACCGTCGGAAAAAATAATCAACCATCTGATCGAGCTTCCGCTAATCCAACATCACTGCTAAATGGTATCAAAGCCGAAATGGGAACTCAAGGTACTTCTGAGGATGATGGTGGAAGCGGGCTGGCGTCTGTTGATCCCTCCAACAAAAATTCGATGACCAACGGCGTAACCAATGATGAAATTAATGGCCTTCACCCTGATTCCGCGGCTGCTCCCAGCTCGCCTGTCGGTGGCGACGATGCAAATTAAGATAACGCAAACGGCGCACTACAGTCCAGTCTCTAGGAAATACTGTTGCTCCCTTGAAACAAACACCCAGTATGCGAACTCGGGACACTCCTCGTACAACAACCTTACTCTATTCCCATTCAGACAGCTTACGAAGGGGTATGAGCACGCAGTTTCGACTACACATCTTTCAGCATTCTCTCTCACTTTTCCCTCTCCTTTTCCCGCCGCCAGCTTTATTCTTATCATTGCTTTACTCTACCTCAATATCCCAGTCGGAATTTCGCGACCCATCATGAAGGCTTGAGTTCCTATTTTGGGCTGGGCTGCAATTCTTCATACTTTTTGTACTTTCCTCCTTTATTGACGTCTTTTTTCGATTGCCGTTTCGCATTAGGATGGTTTATATCAGATCTGGACACAACAGAAATGGTTCCCTGGCGTTACTCATCCCAAACTTGGTTGGCGTACTGTCATATCATATCCAATACCTCCGCCTTTTCCCATTTTTTCTCCGCTTTCCACTGGTTTATATTTATTTCATCGACCTTGAATCGCCTATTCTACCCCTTCACACACATATCCATCGTCTCTCTTTCTCGTACATTTAAATGCCACTTTTTCCCTCTCTCCGCCTTGTCCGTGGGTTCCTTATTATTCCGCTTTCTTTTCATTTCCTTATCTTCCTTTCCCCTTTTAATTTTGATAGATAAAAAAGCTCTGACTTAGAAAGAGAGTCAGAGAAGAATTGTTCTAAATATCCATTTTTTCTTTACTCCCTTATTTCCTCTCTTTCTCTTCTTCCCAATTTCAACTTGTACTGTACATGTTTACTATCCGTTTCCTCGGTGTGTTTTTGTTGATTTGACCTCTTCTTTTGGTTCTTCCACCCATTCCTCACGCGCTCTTCCTCCAGGTACTTGTCTTCTCCGATTTACTACACGTTATTGTATACCTAGCATGCTCAGTAAGTTAAATGATTATTAGTAAATCATAATGGATACTATTTTTGCATATTCCTTTTCACCATTCAGCGTATCGAAAGGGAGTGGTTACTATTTAAAATGCTGTGTCCTGTAAATTACGCCTCCAAATAAATTTGCATAGTAACTTTTATTGGGGGATATATGCTTTATTACAGAAATGACTCCCACCATACAAGTGAATATTTTCATTTAGGGAGTAAGAACTGGTTAATGGTTAAACGGGAGATAACTAAACTACTCCTAGGAGGCAGATGATTCTGATAACAACTTATTTGTTCGTGCAGCAGCCTTAGCCGTCAATTGTAGAGCTGTAGGTGCGTCTTCCTTCGGCATATATAATTCCACAAACTATAGAATGGCTTAGCGAGCTGGTTGATAGTAAACAAAGGTAGAAGAGGAAAACAGACCTGCAAACGCTTTGCGGAGCAAAATTCTGCGTCACCAAACAAGTCAAGCAATTCTTTCTTGGTGCGGATCTGATGGGTCGAATATTGGGTGGGGTGGGCGCCGAAGGCAGGGAGAATGTCTTTGAATTTCCAAGGTTGGATATCGTTATACGAAGCGTCCCAGCCATGGATGTACCGTTCTATGGTATAGCCCTCGTTACAAATAACGAATCTAATAACATTTGCGATTAGTGACAAAAGGATTCACTTATAGCGATGTGAGACTGCCGTCCCAAGGGGAATTGTACTCACATTATGGGCGTCAACTTGTTCTTGATGATAGTGCTTAGTTCCTGTGCGGTTACCTGGAAGCTACCATCTCCAATAAACAGAATGGTTCGCCGGGAGGGTTTGGCTCTCGCAGCCAAGGCGGCACCCTGACAGGCGCCCAGAGAGTAACCAATGCTACCCCATAGAACCTGGCTTATCGAAATCACTCCCTTTGGAAATCTAGTCTCCCAGATACCAAAATTTGCTGTTCCAGTTTCTGTGATGACGATATCTTCCTCTTTCAACCATTGGCCGACAGTCGGCCATAACCAAGAATGTGTGATGGCAGGGGCAGCCGATACCTCTGAGCTTTCGTGGGTGATATTCGAAATCTTAGGAGGAGGAACAACGTTCAACTTCCCCATACGACTGACTACCTTCTGCAGGACGCCTTTCATGCCCACCCCTGGATATTCTGAGTAGCGGACAACAGTGTAATCGCTATGAAAGTCGATTGTATTCAAACGGGAAATGCGGTAGGTGAACCCGGTCGTGTTAAAATCGGATTTGATTGCCCCAATACTTAAAACCAAATCTGAAGACTCGACATGTTCTTTTACACCGACATTGGATCCGTCACCTGCATAGACCCCCCCGTAGTTTGGAAGGGTTTCATCCACAGCTCCCTTACCCATAGGGGCAACAAATGTGGGGAGCCCAGATTTTAACACAAGTTCGTGAACTTCATCCAGTACCTTGTGACGAATCGCACACGCATCAACTAAAATAGCTGGCTTTTTGGCGGCATGAAGGTATTTGAGGATAACATCCACAACATATTCCTCCTTCTCCGTTTCATTGGGAGGAATCCGGAGGTCAATTGGTGTCTTGA
This sequence comes from Arthroderma sp. MBC 290, assembly GCA_030411455.1. Classification (NCBI taxonomy): domain Eukaryota; kingdom Fungi; phylum Ascomycota; class Eurotiomycetes; order Onygenales; family Arthrodermataceae; genus Arthroderma; species Arthroderma sp. MBC 290. The sequence goes on along the minus strand of JAPERC010000036.1, from coordinate 131,433 downwards.
GTCGCTCTCCTTCAATTTTCTTCTCGACCATATCTGTGGGTAGCGTAATGTAGACTGGTCTACTAAGAACCCAGCATTCCCGCAATGCACTATCGATATAACTAGCAGCTTCACGGGTGTCCTTCAATTTTTCGACCGAGCACGAAATTTCAGCACTCATGTTTGCAAATGCGTTGAAATCCCCATTTCCGAGTGTATGATGGAGCAGCATTCCATTTTTCTGGGACTGTGTGTTTGGCTGGCCAACGATATGAACGATGGGTACAAATTCGGAGTACGACCCGGCGATAGCATTAAGAGCAGAGAGCTCTCCAACACCAAATGTGGTTATGAGGGCCGCAATTCCATTGACCCGGGCATATCCATCAGCAGCATATCCTATCTAAAATTTTAGTTGTTGTAGCGTAATGAGAGCAATTGCCTTTCATCCTTACCTGCATTCAGCTCGTTGCAGTTCCCGACCCAGCTAAGTCCGCATTTGGGGAGGTAGTCTAAAGCTGCTAAATTATAATCGCCTGGTAGCCCATGGACATCCCTGATTCCCATCTGATGAAGACGTGTGTAGAGGTATTCCACCACATTAACAGGAGCCCTAAGCTCTTTGGTTGCAATATCGGTAGCCATAATTATAAAGCCGTACTTTAAACCTTTAGTGCTTCAGTGATAATGGAATGCCGATGAGATGGTAGGAGCAAACGAGGGGGAATTGAATATTAAATAGGAGCCGACATGTCCGCCAGTGGTATTTTGTCCCACTATGGACAGCGAATGTTTTCTCTTCCATTGCTATAAAGTTTTGGAAAACCTTGGAAAAGCGTCACAATGCGAATGATGTATAATGATGTGGACTGAAAGATGAGCAGAGTGTAACTCGAACGTCAGACATGATGTCAGTCTAGATTTCTGGCGAATCTATCGTGCATGCACTACTTAGTCATCAGTGCATAAAAATGTGTATGGAGAACTCACTGTCTACTGCCAGCGTCTATTGCCGTGCAACAAGATGCTCCCATTCAACTTCACTGACTTCATCCCAGTAGTTCGTACCGCTTAAAACAAATCCAAGTTTCTGTAAAACTCTGGCGCTTCCCTTATTGCCCTTCTCCGTCTCGGCAATGAATCTCTCCACGCTCCTCTCCTCCGCTGCCTATTGCATTACTGCTCTCGCAGCTTCCATTGCAATACCATTGCCCCAGTATTGCGAAGAGATCCCGTAGCGTAGCTCGACCATCTCGCGCCAAGGTGGTAGAGCCATATTTTGTGACACATTCGATGGGATCGATGTGGTGGTTGCATCCCGCACACCGACGTAGCCAACTCATTCCACATTCCCCAGGAGTTCGTTGTCTGGCCCCCCAAGCTGCTCTAAATCATCCTTTTTGATCATTACGCAGTTAATATTCTCTTTCGGTGGTGTCAACCCAAGTGATTCTCGCAAACCGACGGCAAATCGCCTAGATCACGCTTCTTCCAGGATATTTCGATATCGCGTGACTCGATGACATCCCTCGTTTCAGCATCGTTCCATTTCCGAGCTGGGAAATGATGACCGAAGGCCATTTCACAGAACGCGGCATCAGCATGCAACTCCGAATAAAGATCCCGATAGGAAGTGAAAGAGACTGCGATTGGCGTAGGAAGGATGATGAGCCCTGGTGTCAAAATGGCGAAATGCTCGAGAGAATTGTCATTCTGTAAGTCGCCCATGCTAGGTTATGTTGGATGGACGGAGAGGTAGATGGGGGAGTGTTCAACCGGCGGTTTCATCTCTATAGGTCTACTAGTCGCAGGTTATGCTAAGACTTGCCCGCGTTTCCTGAGCGCTGAGTTGCTCATGGGTATCTCCACCCATCCAGCACCATGTACCATGTGCCATGTAGTTTACGGGTAATTAATCTGTACGCTCCGAGGTGAGAATGATCAACATAAGTAGCATTTTGAATTGGCTAATGATTGATATCGAAATAGCATAATCGGCCTTGATGACTAATGAATGTATCTGTGGTGGGCAGGATCTGGATCATATTGCCCAAAAACCAACTCGGCGATGTATGAATTTTTACGCGCCATTCAGACTCTCGGCTTAAGTAGGGACGCAATATACATTTAAAACGATAAAGCCATGGCGGAATCTGCAGCGAACAAAAGAAGTGCCGGCGAGGCTGATCGTCCAGCAAAGCGCCAGAAGGTAGGTAAGTGGTCCTTCTTCCGTCACCGAGAGAAAAACCCGCGAAATTCTGATACTTTCCCCTTCTTTTCTATTTCGCGTTTTTGTCACTTACAAAACTAATCCTGGATTTATATGATAGAGTAACTGGTCAAAACAACAGGGCCATCAAAATGCGCGGCAGAAGATTACCCGGGCGGTCATGGAGAGTGGCAGCAAGGGCATGTTTGTGACCTGCGATAGGGGGCGTGAAGGCAAGGCCATTGCGGAAGTGCTAGACTTACTCGCACAGGTCGGTAACTCTAGAATGTTTTAATGTTTTGTCTATCCTATTGACCATGAGTACAGGAGCTGCCGGACCCCACCCTTGACTCTGAGCAACCTGACGATTCTGAACACAATGATATCGAAGCGCAAATAAAGCAAGAGGTTGAACAGATGCAGCCGAAGCGGTCTTCTGCCCCATTTCAGCCGGTGAAACTCGATGTTCCTTGCCGTATGTTATCGCCGATCCCCTCTTATACCCCCTCCTCGAACCTTGTGTACCTCGAGTTGTTCTAACAGGGAAAGCAGTCTTCTTCGTAAAGATAAATAACGATATCGACCCGGTAGAAACTGTGCATCGTTTATGTCTCGATATGAAAGCGAATCCCGGGCGGAAAAGGAGTCGATGGATAAAACGATTGATACCAATTACGTTAGTACGAAAAGGATTGGGAGGGGGCTTTGAAGAGCTTGCCCAGGAGGTATTAAAACCGCACTTTCACTCGGGCGGTCCACCGAAGAAGGTAATAAGATCTCGTTTTCCTTTTCCATTTTCTTAGCTATGACCTAAGTAATACTGATTCTGATTTTTCCAACCTGGTCCTAGTACGCAATTAGGCCAAGTATACGGCATAGCTCAGAATGGAGTAGAGATACAGTAATCAAGACAATTGCAAGTATTGTTGGGCCTGGACACTCCGTCGATCTCAATAATTATGATGCCTTAATACTGGTCGATATTGTTCAGGTGAGTTGGCTGACTTCAATCATTAGTTTTGTTTCTGAGGCCACGATTGACCATAATCTAGAATTTTTGTGGAATGAGCGTTGTCGGTGGTGATTATGATAGCCTCAAGAAATATAATTTAACCGAACTATACGACCCTACGCCACGCCCAGAAGCAGAGACTACTTAGTTATCTGAGATTGGCCGACATTCGTCTAGCTTAGCGGTCTGATGCCGTGGGCTGGGAGGCTTTTGTCAAAGTCTTCGGGGCTGGTTCACACTGCCTCGCTAAATCGATCGTCGACACGTGCTCCCTCGTCGACTGGGCGCATTGATCCTTGAGGATAGTACCTGTGACGCCTCAGCACGGCCGGTGATATTTTCTGAAGGATTCCAATAACTCCCCAAATAACGACGTCAGCGTATCAGCTAACCCTAGTTCTCTGAAGCGGAAGCTCGCGGAATGAAAGGGGCTGATAGATCTTGGTTTCGCCGTCGTTAAGCATCTTAGTCGATCAGCTTGTCCAAATTTATGTGATTGATAACATGTTTTCTTTTTCTTAACTCTTCCCCCAAGGTTGAGAGACCCTAGCCGGAAGTTTGTTAGCCTTTGATTATTTCGTGTGTGGCTGATCCACTTGAGTCGCATCTGAATGGAGTTTTATGATTTTCTCGCCAAGGGGCTATTCTCATTGGTGGAACACCGCGCATAACGAATCTTTATAGTTTCATCTTTAACGGTTTGCCGTCTCTGCCATTACTCAACTCAGCAAATTCTGGCGAGATTTCATTTTTATACCCATCTCCTCGTCCGATGCGCCATAAACACATACCCCCAGCGTGGATCGGGCCATCGTCAGATCGTCTCGGCTCTGGATATCACCCTCCACGGCAGTTGCTTACTCCTCAAAGAGGGCTGTTCCAATCAATGATGCCTGTTCGCACACTCGTTAATTCGACCTGGGTGTTTCTTGCGCCTTTGCTGCAGATATGCCGCTTTTGTATCCCGCACATTCTTGTTCGCTAACTATCCAATACAGTTTTGCATTATATTTTCTTTTTGGTAATCCCTTTCGGCAACGAAGGTTGAGACTCGTATGTGGTTGCTGGTTACTGGACAACCGCTGCCCTTCCAATCACATAACAGGTCTGATGCTGGCGGCCGTGCCATCGAAGTTACACATACCGGTCTGTTTGGACGACAATTTTAGGGGTCGGATCTGAATTTAGCCACACTACTTCGTACTAGGAACGACGGTCTTTAGGCTAGCTTCGGGTCTCTGATATATAGACGTATACTCTGGCTCCCGCCAGCCTACGAAAGGAGCAATAGGTAGGCAGCGGTGGTCCAGTTTCTTTTGTTGAATTCCATCTCCAAAACTGTTCTTCTTCGCGAAACAACTAACATGACTCCCTTCGCCTCTCCTGGTTACAGCTTCTGCTGTTTGGAAAAAATCTTCCATCTGAACAATACTGTTTCGACTACATTTTCACAGCATAGAGCTATAGGCTCACCATTCTTCGCTTTCCACTCTACCGCCGCGACAAGAACAGCAATGCAGGACATCTACTCATCGAACCCCAGCGGCAATGGGCCAGAGATCGCCATGATTCACAACTTTCTGCAGTCCTTCTTTCCAGACGACAGGCTACTGGAAACTCAGCGCCAAAATGACGGCCAACATTCTCAATACATTCTCAAAACGGCAAACGGACTAGAACTTATATTAAAAAGTAATTCTCCCCAGCTCGCATCAGCCGCCAGCTTCCAGCAATACTCTCTTGAAGCAGAAGCCCATATCCTGTCGATGCTTGCAGCAAGCGAGATAGATTACATCCCAAAGCTCATCGGATTCGAGAATAACGACCAGTCGCCTTTTGAAGAATACTTATTTAGACACTCTGTCCAGGGCAAACCACTCTCAGAAATTATGCCCAACATGACGGCGGATGGCATGAAGCGTCTCCATAAGCAGCTTGGTACGGCGGTCCAGCAAATCGGGGAGTACACCGCTACGACCTTTGGATCTGTGCACGACGTTCAAAAGGGCACTGGATACGCAACATGGAATCACGCTTTTCTCAGTCTCCTTGAATCTATCTTATGGAATGCAGAAGATATGTTTATATCACTGCCATACGCGGAGATTCGGGAACAGGCAACCCGGCTTTCAAGCGCTTTTGACGAAGTGATAGAGCCAAGATTAGTCATTGTCGACATTGGTCAGCCATCAAATATTATTGTCGACCCGGGCACAAACGAGCTGGCCGGGTTTAACGATTTTACATCCGCTCTCTGGGGAGATGTACTGATCACGAAGATATTTGGGGAACTGTCCCCAGATCTACTTGAAGGGTATGGATTCGATCCGACCCAGTCGGCACCTGCACGTATTAGGCTATTATTGTACGTTCTCACATTTCCTCAAACCATCCCCCGGCTGTTGACGTTAACATTTTTCGATGCCTAGCTATTCCTGTTATCATAGTATCCTCAGGATCTTGAAACTTTACTATCGAAACGAGCTGGGTGACGAAGAGCTCTGCATCCGAAAAGAGTTGACCTCGAAGCTCGCCGACATTGCCGCATCAAGTCTCTGATATTTTATCATTACAAGGAAAACTATATTGAATTATGGGGGATATTGGGATGATAGATCTGATAAAAATGCGTTTTTTCACACTCCATAGAATCACATGATATTTTCTACCTCTGACGTCAGCAGCCAAGCAAACCCCCCAAACTTAGTTCCTCTTCAATGATAGTTTTCAACGAACAGCTTCAACGTTGTCATCGACACTTTTTTTGTTTCGTATTTTGCTACAAATTGTTCAAGCTGTATATCGAGAATGGCCCATTTTCTGAGAGGAAAACAAGCAGGTATCCACAACGATTTGTCCGCTGGCGTGTTCCCAGAGCATTTTATACTAGATGAGGTGAGGAGAGCAGCCATCCCCTCCCGGCTTTATCGTCTGAGAGCATTGGTCTACGATAAAACAGATAATAACCCGAGCTTCTTTTGCACGATTTAGGTTGCTCGCTATGGAATAAACTCTCGAATTAGCGCTCTAGCCTATCATCCGGTTCAGTCTCTTTTCGCTGCAGGAACAAGCGAAAGTCAATATGGGGGTGGGCAGGTCTACATTTTCGGGCAGCAGCGGGTTTCCGTCGTCGTTCCTCTACCACGCAAAGCATCTGTGAATGTACTTCGATTTTGCGGCGACAAGCTTGTCATCTTGGACTCTAAGAATGAACTATATGTGTTCTCTCTTGACGACAAGAAAATATCGGCCTCGTACGCACCGCCGGGCCATGTTACTGCACTCCTCACAGACCCATCCTTGGACTACGCATTCATAGGTTTACAAAATGGTAGGTACCTGGTCTATTTTACTCGGCATATAGGGATGTGCTAATACGTAGCTAGGGGATATCATGACGTATGACCTCGACCGCCATGTTGTAGCACCTTTCAAACTACCGAACCTTTGGAGAGAAAAAAACCCACGAGCCCGTGTGCTTCCTATCGTATCGCTGGCATTCCATCCTCGAGATATCGGTACACTTTTAATCGGTTATTCCGAAGGTGCTGTCATATTTTCCATTAAGCAAAATAAACCCTTGAAATATTTCCAGTACGAAGTTCCTCAGGGGGCTCCCGGTGGGGACTCTGACCCTTCCTCTTCACGGGAATCTCGATGGCCAAGGATAACGAAAGCTATCTGGCACCCTACCGGAACATTCATTTTGACCGCTCACGACGATTCATCCCTCGTGTTTTGGGACCCAAAGGATGGCAGAGTGGTGATGGCTAGAACTCTCCAGGACATTGATATCAACCAGCCCGGTTCAGCATCAGCAGACCATGGCCAAAGCCCCGGGACTTTTTCTTTAAAGGCTCCTATATTTGAAGTAACCTGGTGCTGCAAAGAGAACCCGGATGACACTGGGTTGCTAATTGCTGGGGGCACTCCTACCACGGATCCAACTAAGGGACTCACATTTATCGATCTTGGAGTAACTCCGAATTATCAAACGTCAGCATGGCAGGTCTTATCCAAACATCTCGCGTCAAAGCGTCAATCTCAGCTCCCTACGCCACCTAATGCTGAAGTTGTTGATTTCTGTCTAATTCCTCGTTCTTCGCCACATTTTGTTGGTGCTCAGGACCCCATTGCCGTGATGACTCTATTATCATCCGGTGAACTTGTTACGCTCAGTTTTCCAAGCGGTTATCCTATAACTCCCACTAATATGCTTCATATATCCCTCTCCTTCGTGCATCCTTTCGTTAACAAATTCAGCTTGGCTTCCGTCGATCGAACACGATGGCTAGGTTGGAGAGAAAGAAGGGCCCAAGGTCCCAATATATTAACCGGGGGTGCGGAGGCAAAGCGGTCGTTAAAACGCTTTGATCATCGCGATATAGCACTAATGGCACATGCGGATGGCCTAATCCGTTTGTGGGATATTGGGCATGACGATCAGATCGAAAACCCTTCTGTTATTCAAGTTGACCTAGCACGCGCAGTAGGAAAATACGAAGGGAATATTGATGTTACAGAAATGTCACTCTCTGGCCAAGCGGGGGAACTTTCCGTCGGCCTGAAGGGGGGCCAGCTAGTCATATTTAAATGGAACCGGAATCCAAATACCGGACGGGATATTCCTACCGGAGAAAATGGCGAGCCAGGCAGCATCAACAATATCTCTCACCGGGCAGACCCTGGTTTGAAAGAGGGTTTCATGCCGCTAGTGCTTTTAGACCAGCAGCACGGTCCAGTCACTGCTCTTAAACACGGTGATGTTGGCTTTGTTTGTGTTGGTTATCAAAGCGGACATCTCTCCTTGATCGATTTACGTGGGCCTAGTATAATATACTCGGCACACGTCACAGATTTCGTCAAACAAAGTCGACGCTCAAGCTTGATTAGAAGCCATGCTTCTCCTGATACTGTTCCGGAATGGCCAACCTGTATTGAATTTGGGGTGCTAACGCTGGAAGATGATGGTGAGATTTCCCCCTATCAACCCAATATCTTGCATTTCACACGCGTTTGTCCATTCTGGCTGACTTATTTTCCACCATTATCAGATTACTCTAGCATTGCATGCTTTGTAGGCACCAGCCGTGGGCATGTGGCAACATTCAAACTCCTCCCTTCGGCGTCTGGTGGTTATTCGGTAACTTTCGTTGGCTCCAGTACTCTAGATGATCGGATTTTGAGCATATGCCCCGTTGATGCCGATTCCGGCAAACAAGCCACCGCCACACAGCAGGCCGTTACAGGTCTGCGTGAAGGAGTTAGAACAAACGGTGTAGTGATTGCCGTGACCCCATCCGGCTGCCGGATGTTCAAGCCTGCCACGTCCAAAGGTGCTAGTAAGAGCTGGGATGACTTCCTATGTGATTCTGCCACTGTGGTCAAATCAGACAGGGGGTATACTCTTGTCGGGCTATTTGGCGATGGAAGGGCGAGAGCATACTCCATCCCTGCTTTGAAGGAGATTGCTTCGGTCCCGATCGAGGGATATTTCGACTCTAGAAGGCTAGAGGATGCTCGGATATCACCTAGTGGAGATATTCTTGGCTGGGCTGGGCCATCAGAGGTGACAATGGTCGACGTATGGGGTTTGGGCTTATCATTGTACGATATATTGTCCCCCTTCAACTTTAGTATTTTGCGAAAGTAATGCCGTGGGTACTAATTTCGTTTGCAGGAAACGCGACGCTGATATTCTCTATAACCCGGAAATTTTAATGCCACCGCGCCCAACAATATCAAATCTCCAATGGATTTCTGGAACTCAACACATAACAATCAGTGATATGGATTTGCTAAGTAAGTGATTCCTCTGGCCATGGCCTCGTGACAAATTCGACTAACCAAGCTCCCTTCCTTTTACAATCACAGTTGGCGGCCCAGACCGCCCACCTTCCAAGCGAATGATCCAACAGATGCGATTAGAAGAGCAGGAAAGACAAATGGCCGCTCGAACACCCAGTTCCCGACTCCCCGACTCAAGGGGTTCAACGCAAGAGGGCTACTTCTCATATATGCAGCGCCAGATCCAAGAAAGAACGGAAAATCTGGGACTAATGAATGATAACATGGACCGCTTGGAAGAGAATAGCAGCGGCTTCGTAGATGATGTGAACAAGTTTGTGAAAAATCAGAAGAAAAAAGCTGTTCTTGGAGGTAAGTTGAAATCCTAACCATTTGCATTTATACGCTCGCGCCTTCCACTAACATGGGATCAGTTATTGGCTCCAAATTCGGCTTTTAAAACACTCAGTTTGATCGAGTTTTTTTGCGTGCAAGGGCGGTTTCGGGCTCGTGTCTTAGTATTTATGTTGCCTTTGCCGTGATTTTGTTTGAAAGGAGGGCCTCTATTATTATTTATTACCCTGATCAAGGGCGTAACTATACCCCGATACAATTACTCGTTTTATTGCCTTTCTAGTTTTACTAAATGTATTACTAAATTCAGGGCAAATTTCTCTTCCTTGCTCTATATTCTCATTCTAACTGATTTTGCAACTTAGCCGTATTTCTGATATTTATACCCTGTGCAGAACTTCCCTGTTTAGGAAACACTGGAATTTGGCTGGAAGAAGATCACGTGGTTTGACATGTCGTCTAGCACAAACTACTCCATCACTACGCGCTTTGCAGATATTTCTGGGGAGATGCCGCTTGTTTGGGGATGCACCGAGATACTTTGTATGGTTTCGGTTCCAATAAAATCAGGGTTACCCTGTTCTTCCCTTAACTCTGCCATCTCCTGTCAATGACGGGCTTGACTCAATTTCCAGGGTTCAACCACAGAAGTGAACCAGGAACAAGATATCCTATCCAACAGTCAATGACCTCAAACGGGCCCAGAATAAAAGAAGAGACTCGGAGCTCTTTTTTTGTATTTTTCTTGTCTTTTCAAATGAGCGTTCTCCCAGTCTCTCTACCTGTGATTCTTTTCCCCTTTCTTCATAACTCGGACAGCTAAGCAGATACCCCATCGGCATAGATTACTCCAATAAATCTTTCCTATTTCCATTATTCGAAATGGCATTTCTAAAGAAGTCCTCCCATACCAAGGAAGAGGTGAAAAAAGAAAAGGCGGCAAGAGCACCTTCGCGTCTTGGTTTGATGGTGCGCTGCGTGCTCATCCTTCTCTACCACTTCATCGTATTCTCTATAGACGACTCCGCAAAAGCTGAAGAGGAATTTGACAAGTTTGAAGAAAAACACGATGAAGCTACGAAGGCAATTCAACATAGAGCTCGGCTGCTGCAGGAAATAGAATCCCTTCACAAGCTTCGATCCGCTACAAAGCTTACGCCGGAAGAAGAGTCCCTCTTGAAGGAACTAGAAGAAAAATCTTCACAATTGAAGAAGACGTTCTGGGAATGTAGAAAAGAGTTGTTTAACATGGAGACAAAAGGCAGAAATTCCAGGATTCGTATGACTGCCCCCGCGGAAAGAATGATTGAGCGAAAATTTAAGAAAAGAAACCTTCCTTGGACGGTCAGCCTGGGAACTGAGTCATGCTACGAGCATGGAGGATGTTGCGGCCGTGGGTGCGGGTGCTGCCAAAAGCCTCGTGCAATACTTTTGCCCGGAGAGCCTATCTACTCCCACTGCACAACGGAGTGCGGTTGCTGCCTCGAGTATTTCAAAGCACCTTGACGGCTGGCGGTAAGGTATAGATAAGGAATCTCAAATTAATCCGACCTTTTTATGATCCATTTATACGCCCTCAAGGCGCAACATAGAGATATTCCGCACAGGACTGGTTCCGTAGGCTTTTTTACAGCAAAGCATGCCATTTATAAGAGTAACATGCGGCCTTTCTCCAAGATTGGGCGTGGTCCATGTTCTAGACTGGAGCAATGCCTAAAATTCTGTTAATTTCTGTCATATAAGACATAGATGGAGGTTGATTACCTTTGCTTTGCTGGAAGAAATTACCCCTGCTTGTTTGAATCCTTGCACATCAAGAGCGGTGCAGACATCATGTGGCTTGCAGAAGGTCCCAGCTGCATGTTGAGGTTAGGGAATAATACATGACTATGGCACCGGAAGTTTACGAACCTTCGTAGTTTACCTAGCCACTGTATACCGGGGTATCGACAATATCGGGATGTACCTAAAGAATAGAGTCATTAGCTAGGAATCTGCTTCGATTCTCTATCTAGAATTAGGCGATATCCCTACCTGATCTAACGCCAACTTTCGATCGGGTATGAGACCGGTCGTGCCATTCGAGCTTCTATGTCTCCTGGTTTGCTAGACGCTGCCAGAGCAATTGTGGATCAGCGTGACCTTGCAGAATTGCTCTTCACGATCCCTACGTAGGGGTGCCCGCTTCGAGTGACTGTGCCCCTTTGTTTCCGCATAAGATCTGTACCTTCGGTTCTCAGATAAAACACTCCATTGGCCCCATCTCCCTTCTCCATCCAACAGAAAGAGGCACAGCGGTGATTGTCCTCTCGTTCTCCTTTCCCACCGCCGAAAAGGAAAAACCATGATTGTCCTCTCCTTCACAACCCCCTAAAAATAAGATATATATACATGAGCTAAAATACAGGAGTAATAAATACAGATATAAGTACCACATGAGAATAATAAATATAGGCAAATAAGATATACAATGAACTAAGAATGGGAAGAATGGGGAAGGTTGGGAGGGTGGCGGCGAAAAACATTCTTAAACGATTTCCAGCCGTCTTTCAGCCATCGGAGCCGCTGCCCCCCACCAGATTGGCGGGAGGGCACTCGTGGAGGGTCCAGGTAGTACCACTCCACGAGGGGGCGGGGCTGCTGTCCTGCCATGACAGCAGCCAGCTCTATCGCCGCCGGGGTGGGAGGAGCAGGGGGACGGCTATGGGAACTTTTAGCACCTGGTAACTGAAAGATAGGCGGGGAAAGCTATTATAGCACTATTAATCTCACCACCGTGCAGCACAAGCCTTAAAACATGGCCAAACTGTCCACCCCACGACTCCGATAGCTCCCAGAATCACGATACCCACGACAAGGATGTGGTGGGAGGAGAGGTCTTTGAGGGAGGAGAAGAAGGCTCCCATTGTTGCTGCTGCTGTTGTTGTTGATGTTGTTGTTGCAGTCTCGAGGAGAGAAAAGAAGAAGAAGAAGAGAAGAAGAAGAAAAAAAGAGGACGGAGGGAGAAAAAGAAGCCCTTGGAGCTTGTGCCTACCCCTCCCCCCGTTTAGGAAGGGCATGCCTTCCCCTTTGGGGGTCTTGCCTCACTGGCGATATAAATATATAAACATCCCCTTACAGCAAGACCGACCAAGGGCCATCTTCTAAGGAAAGAACTTTTCCTTAGTTGAAGGCTAAAAGAAAGTGTATAAAGCCGTCCTTACATCCCAGCGGATATAATGACAGATATAAGGACAGATATAAGCACAGATATTTGGGCATATAGATTCTAGATGGTACGTAGTATCTATACGTTGTGGGTAGCGCCACAGATATTGACATCCTCAGTGAGAGAATAAGGAATTTATACACTAGATCAAAGTTCTAGAAGGGTATCATATCACAGTGACCTCCGAGTTCGCCTTACGATTCCCCCGCTTCATCGCGCGAAAGCTCGTTGATGGGCACAACGTCAAGCGGATGACTTTGATCACGTGATATATATAAACAGAGCAGGTCTGGTTGAAAGCAAGCCATGCTCCGTATGTATATATAAATCCGCTGCATTGTTCACTGACACAGGCCTTGATACAGTGTCAACTTGACAAAAGGCTCGCTGTTCCAGAGCCGAAGTGGAAGAAGAGTGGACGATATGGGGGGTTAAGAAATGGAGGCCGAGGCAATAAAATAACAAAGGCCGTTCACTGTGATTGAGGGTATAGGTGGAGAGGATAGACGCAGCGATCAGTTGTCTAGAATTTCTACCACAGAGAGGGTGGATATCAAGAAATACAGTCCTATATTTTCTTGTGGTAAAGAAGCTCCAATGGCTCATATACAATGGCCGTGGCGTGATATCACTATCTATGCCTTAGTGACCGACTCGTTGATATGGCCCCGCAAGAAGAAAATTTTTATCCCTGGAAACCCTCAGCAGCTGGGAAAACTTTGCAAGGTATACCACCCCCAGAGCCGACACACGTCGAATTACAAAGGACGCAGAATGGGGTAGTCAAGCTGTAAAAGTTGGACGGTTTGAAATTTTGGCTTGAGCAGGTTCTCGCGACCGATGCGGAGCTAGATAGAGCCAGGCCCCTACTGCAATTCCCATCATCAGAGCTCCGAACTGAATGAACAATGCCAAGCATTGTCTCGGCCAATAATTAAGACCTTGTAGCCGCATACCAAGAGTTCAATCCCATCATATACGTATGTAAACAAGAGGGATGATATGTGAGTTTATGTGTGAGCACATGCAGGGTAAGTCAGGACTTTAATAAAAAGGGAAAATTCCTGGGCCCTCGTGAGTAGCTGGGGTGCGTCCTTGCGCCCTTTGAAAGGAAGAGTGGATTTCTTACCCTTACATACTCCGGCCTGGGGGCCTGATGTTTCCCCATTATTTGTTCCAGCATTCGAAACAACTGTGCTTTGCGGGTAAAACATCACCAGACAACAGCAATCTCCACTAAACCAACGGGTCGCTATGCCGAGAAAATCATATGCCAGATATCCAGGGGCTTACCAGGAGACTGTTTGGGTGCAAGCTTCTTGCTTCCTTAGCTTCTGGTTCTATACGCATCCACAAAATGCGGACGTGCTTCTCGTCTAGGTTAGTTTCACGATCGTGAAGTTAATTGATCTGATGAACCCACTTCGGGCTGATGCTGGTTTTGTATATTATCCGGGACTATCATTGGGCTGAAACGAGCTTGCATATAAAGAGCCACTATTAGTTTGGGCGATATAGGCGGTTCCGCTCGGAAATTTGGAAAATCAGCTAGCAAAGTCAATGGACATGTGCATCCCACAACCTCACAGGGGAAGATTGAGAGCATAGCGCTCTCGGGAAGAAGGACCATTGCGGGTGCCTCGACGGGTGCTACCCTACACACCCTTGCGGCACACGTAGGGAGAGTGTGGAAGAAAGGCGCCGACAGTTTCCCAACAACTGTGGGTTGAATTCGATCCGAGATTTTTTTTTTCTACTGTCCAGGGTGGTGGGTGGACAGGGCATGGTACATACTGAGTACATATGCCCTAGTACTCAGCAGCCCCGGATACAGCCCGACACGGGTTGAAGTCATCCTTCCTGTTAGTTATGAGAATCCTCAGCGTAGGAATACCCTTTGGGGCATTTTCTTTTCTCGGGGATTGTATGCAGTATCGGGATTTGGCTAACGGTTTCTCTGATCAGAAGTCAATTGCCTGAAACTAAGATCTGCGGAGCATGACGGTTCCTGGGCCGGATTGGTAAGAGGAGAAAGGGGTAAAGGCGGGTATATTATGGGCCAAGGTGTTTGGTACTCTGCATCTTTCGGGTACGCTTTTTTTTTTCTTTTGAACGAAGAGGTGGAGACCAGAGTGAGGGGAGGAAAATGGGTACGATTCTTCCACTGACGATCAGGCTCAAATATCCATCGGCGATGAACAGTTCGGTTTTGCTGGGTACCTTCGGGGGGAAGCTAATGATCGACCTGACATGGTCCCGTGTCAAACACATGTGTTCACCACCAACAAAAATGTTTTCTCGAAAGGAGAGATTGCGAGGTTCTAGAATATTTCCGAAAGACTGCGCTTCACAACGAAGAGTTTCCCGATGGAAAAGTCTCAATCCGATTGGACAACTGGGACGACTAATCTCCTATTCTACCAGTTTCCCGATACCAGGCTCAAGAAAGAAAGAATCTTTTGTGTCAAGAGAAATGAGCCGTTGGGAACAGAAAATATCCGTCAATGGGAGATATGAGACATCCATTCCGCACTGGAAAAGAGCAGCACACGGAGTTAGTTGGATTTTGCTGTTGGATAGTTGAGGCCGTTCACCCCGGATAGTTCATCTGACCCTGGCCACCTTTCCGTCTTCTGGAATTGATCCGTACATAGAAAAACACGGAAAACTAATTCCTTTGAAGCGACTCGCGAACCTGGGCATCGCGGCTAACTCTAGAACATGGAGGATTCGTCTTCGTTTTTGAGTTTGGCTGGTCTCTCAAAGCGAAACGGCGAGTTCTCTGTGGATTGGATGGCTCTTCTGCTTTGCGAAACAGAAGGGGGAAAACCAAAAAGTGTCAGAAATTTAACAACAAGGGAGCAAAAAAGAGGCTTTGGGGAGTTTGAGGTCCTTGGCAAATTATGGACAAGGGATATAGTGTTATTATATATTCCCCACAGGGAGCAGGATTGAGATGAGATGCTGCATCTGACATCGTAGCGTAGAATCGTACATATGTGAGAGAGTTGAAAGACTAAACAGGAGTAATATGGAGTCAAGTATACGATGCAAGTGCGGAACCAGAAGTGTGAACTCCTCCATACATACGGGGTACGAGATCACGAAGCGAATGGTAGATTGTAACTGGTGATGATAGCCTGATGGTCGAGACGCCAGTTCACCTTGTCCCTGTAGACTCCGTCTGTAATTACTGCTGATCTGACGGCTGCGGAAGGTCGGTTGGCAGGAAGCCATGTAGAAACATGCAGAGAGCGAGATGGGAAGACGGGGTGCGGGTGGATGGCAGGGTTGAAGACGCTTGGAGACGCACATCCGGACCAATGCAAGCACAACGGGGCCAAGAGAGAAAGATCCTTTGTTCTGTGGCTAGCGGAATAAGGGAACGAGATGCAGAAGATAGGTAGGCAGACAGACAGACTGATAGCCAGAGACTGATAGACAGGCAGACAGACAGAAGTCCAACGTGTGAAAGAACCGCCATCCTTGCTGCATCGCTGCCCCTCCCCATATTATTACTTTTTATCCCCTCAACCCCGTATGGTATGCTAGAACACAAAAAGAACCCAAAAAAAAAAGTGTCCACTCATTATGGATGCTAAAATAAATTCAGCTCGCCCACCTTATTAAATAACTCGCTATTCCGCAAAGATATCATCCCACCTTGCTGTCGCCGTTTTGCTTGAGAAACACGAAGTAGTTCATTCATCTCTCTTTTTTTTTTCTGCCCGCGTCCCCCGAACGTCACTGGCTCATCTCCCAACAACCGCCCGGCTCACCTCATCTCTCTCTGCAAGCTCCCGTTATTCTGCTTGCTACAATCAGCCTTTCGTCATACATATCGTCATCCCGCTTGTCGAGCCACGCGCGTTTGAAAGACACTCATTTTTTTGTCGTGTAATAGGGATCCGATTGCCTTCCTGAGGGAGAGGTTTCCTGCGCGGTCCGGGACGTCCGCACCCCCATGGGATCGTTGGCGGAAGGCAATCAGGAGCTGAGAGATGGCATTGTTGTTATGGACGAAGTAGCTACAAAGCCTGAGCCAAATAATCTTGAAGGCTCGAGCAGCTCATCCGTTTCTACCCCAGAACCTGATGTGGAGGTTGTCGCACAAGATGTATCCCAGCAGCAAAAGCGCAAAGGCGGAAGAAAACCTGTAGGTAACTCTTATTGTTGTTACTATTAATCGTTTAGATCTGCAATAGCCTTGTTCCCTATTCTTTTCTTCCCCCCTCCCTCTTCGAACCAGACAGCCAATTGTTGAAAAGTAACCGGACCGTGGCTAACTATTGGGCCCTCTCCTCCTTTACTCTGTGGCGCCCGGATCGAATACCAGATATATGCCACTTCTGAAGAACGGAAGCAAAGAAATAGGCAAGCGCAGGCTGCCTTTCGCGAACGACGGACGGAATACATCAAACAGCTAGAAACTACCATCAAGCACAATGAAGATGCCCTTCATAACTTACAGCAGAGCCACCGGAACGCTGCAGACGAGTGCCTCATGCTTCGGTATAAAAACTCGCTGCTGGAACGGATCCTTTTGGAAAAAGGTACATACATATATACTCTGGCATAAATGCCGTTTTCTACACTATGCGAAGCAGCTGCTAATCTACCTTGTGTGAACAATATAGGAATCGACGTGCAAGCAGAATTACGCCTGAAGAGTGGCAGCCCTGTTCCTCAGTCTACACGGTTACCAGACTCCGCCGCACACCCTCCGACTGGTAAACAGCCACCTCCACATCGGGAAGCTGCTGGGGTCGCGCCAAAGCCGGATCCAGCTTCTATAGCCCAAGTCCGTCGCGAAAACCCTTACGCGATGCAATCTCCCCAGTTGCAACCCACTCCATCTTCCCACGTCTCCTCTCCTGCAGTCACCAAGTCACCCGGATTTCCTCTGCAAAGCGGAGTTTCGCCGACCGGGGCGGAGATACATGTACATCAGCAACAGTACAGAGGTCATCCCTACCAACGTGCACAATTCCCACCACAGTCTGGACCATTGAACCAAAGCATCGGTGTAATGACCCCCGCATCCATTGATGGTGTGGAAGCCAGCCAGCCGCCAGTTGCTCCCTCTGAGGACACTATGGATCAAACCCAAGTCCAGGGCGCTTACTATCTTTCACCCTTTCAAAAACACTACGACCAGCTAGGCAAGTACCTCTCTTGACAGACCATACGTTCTGGACTCTCTCTATCTGGTGTCTATTTTCGAAAACAATGTAAATTAATTGGACATTGTGTAGAACAGGGATATAATGCCCAGAGAGATCATGTGGAGGGGCAAGAACCCTTAGCACGCCCGAACCAACAGGGTAATGCGGCGACTCCGGGAACGGATGGTAGCGGGCTTGCAAGCAACGAACAATTTGTGTCCCACTATGACCCGATGCTCGACTCCGATCCATTCGGGCTGACGGCGAGTATGCATTTCCATACCCCATTCAGCTACATACAAACCCACGGCCGCCAATGATGATAATCAGTACATTTTCTTTAATTATTCGGGAAGGCGAAACATCAGAGGGACCAAAAGTCGATTAATCGTAATTCAGGGATTTGTTTAGGGATTTGTTTTATAAGTGGGAGGGGGATAACTATTTGTTTTAATTGTGAAAGGCGTTTATCTGGAGGGTGAAGATTCGAATGATACCCATTCAAGGACGCTCTACAGTATGATATTTATGATTGGAATGCAGCGAGTTGTTCTTGGATTTCTACTATAGTAGTATGTACTCCGTACTGGTACAACGATGATGCAAGTACCCTAAGCCCTAACCCCGCGGGCCGAAAGACGTTCCGGGGTCGTTTTTTAGCCATTTTTCGCTTAGTTTGATTTCCAGAAAAGTCGGCGGCGAAACAGCCCAAAAACGGGCCCTAAACAAATAAAATTTCATTACATCAACATTTCCCGGCAGCCCGCAAACAACATCAAACAAATCCAACTTTCTCGCCCACCAAACAACCACCACCTTTCTTTGCTTTCCTCCACTACAACCCACCACCACCACCTACTCTTCACCACCACCACCAAACTACCACCACCACCCCCCATCGTTGTCCGAGAGGCCGAATTCCTATCTATCCTTAGGACTTCTGCCTTGCTCGACTCGCTGGTTTTATAATCGCATAACCCCGTATTGTTGCGGTAAACAGAAAGCCTTCCAAGGAAGGCCACATAAACCCAGGCGTCATGTCGGACGTCCGGTCCAAGGTACGACTCAAACGCTCACATACACCCGTCTTTTGCGATCCTGTTCTCCTTTGCGTCTCGTAGAGGGGATTCAATGGCTTTGTTCGATCTTGGGATCCTTTTAATTGGATTTGTTTTGGTGAAAAGAGAACAAAAAGCAAAAAAAAAAATTATGACTTGAAAACGGATTGGCTGACTATGGATTACTTTTTTTTCTAATTGGTTAGAATCCTTATGAGCTTCTTGGTATGCATATGACACTCTCTTTACATTCTTCTCTTTACTTGCTCTTCCATCTCTGTCGTTGTCGATTGTTGAGTTCAAAAGCAATCGATCAATTGAAACCTGGAACGAGACACCGTAACACGTGGCCTTGCTCGCTAATGCTAACCTCAACTCGTAATAGGCAATGATCCAGAACTAGATCCTAACCGGGAGCCAGAGCCACCAGTCAAGGTGGTTGACAAGAACCCTCCTCGCCGTGGAAAGCGCACTGAAGGCGAACCCCGCGGTGGCGCTCCTCCAGCCGGCCGTAGCAACCGTGGCCCTCAACTCTCTGGAAACGAACAAGGTAACACCTATCACATACTGGGTCTGTTCATTGAAATAAGCCTTAACTGATTGATGATACAGCGTTCCGTGACCGCCGCGCTGGTTCACACCAAAATCGCAACAAGCCAACCGACGCACCCCAAGATCGTGCCGCCGGTGGATACAAGAACCGTGATGTCCGTGGAAACATGATCCGCGATGACCGCCAGTCCAAGGACGGCCGAGAGTAAGTAACATATATCTATCAGCCTTCTCTAATCTAATGTATGCTAACTTGCTGGTATAGTGTGACCGGAAAGCAGGTTGAACAGGGCTGGGGTGCTGCATCTGGCGAATCCGTTTGGAACGACGAACGTGCCGGAGAAGCCATTGCTCAGCGTGACGAGAAAGAAGGTGAAGGCGAGGAAGAGAACAAGGAAGCTGAACCCGAGGAGAAGACCCAGTCTTACGCCGAGTACCTCGCCGAGCAAGCCGAACTTAAGAACCAGGAATTGGGCGTCAAGGAAGCTCGTAAGCCCAACGAAGGCGCCAAGGTCGATAAGAAATGGGCCGCCGCCAAGGAATTCAAGCGTGTCGAGGAGGAGGATGACTACATCAAGGGCAGCAGGGAGGAGAAGGGCAGACGCGAAAAACAACGCAAGGAGAAGAACCTCCTCGACGTTGACATGCGTTATGTCGAGCCTCCTCGTCGCGGCGGCAGTGAAGGCTTCCGTGGTCGTGGCCGTGGCGGTCCTGGCGGCCGTGGACGCGGTGAGGGCTTCCGTGGAGGTCGTGGCAACGGTGAATTCCGTGGCGCCCGCGGTGGTGCTCCCCGTGGCGCTCCCCGTGGTGGCCCCCGAGGACCTACCGTCGACGAGACCAACTTCCCAAGCCTCGGAGGTAAATAAATGCTGGAAAGAAAAAAGAGGCAAGGGAGCGCGTCCCCTCGGAATCCGCGACCTGTTTGTTCTTTTCTTGTTTCCTGAATGGCTGACTCTCGGCAAACCCATGTTGTTCTTTTTTATATGAAAAGACAAAAACGTTTGTCCTTTGTTATAACAAAAAATATTCTCTCCCAGATAACGTCTTAATTTAAAGCATGGAGATCCTTGTTTAAGGCCTCTTATTTTATGTGTTTCCTCTTTTGATCTCCAACAAGATGCAACGAATCGTACGGAATGTTGTATCTTTCATTCTACCTAATTTACCGTCTCTACCTAGGTCTCTTTTACTCTACCTCTCGGCCTCCTAACATTTTCCTCTTATACGTGCATGTATGAGTCCTAGCAGCTGGAACACAAACTGATAAAGACAGTGCTATATTGGTATAAAAAGGTGTGTTCTTTCTTCCTTCGTCCCCTACTCCCAGCAGTTTTCTACTTTACTCGGGTATACCTATATACCAACTACTCATGAATAAAAAAGAAGGCTATCTTGATAGACAAATACCCTTTCTGCTCTCCTTTCTATATCCAAGTACTAGACGCATGAAGAATAAAATGATACCAAGTCAAATTAAAAGGAGCTCTCCGCTCGAAAGCGTGAACTCGACAAGCGCATTTCTTTCTCTTCATCCCTTTCTTCTCTCCTTTTGTCTTATACCCAAGATCATAAAATACAGGATCGAGGTGACATGTATAAAATAACCAACATAGCGATGCTAATGAGATGTAAATGGTGTTGGTCAAGTCAAGTCTGTGTCTTGAGAAATATAAGATGGGTTTCCCAGCCTCCTCTCCCGATGTGTTGGATATTCACTGCTTAACAACACTTACTCTTTTCGGCCTCTCACACAAACGCATATATCAAAATTTTCTCCCTCTTCCTGTCTTCGTCTTCCTCCTCTCAAGGTCGTTACTCGAGTACAACTTCGTCTGAAAAACACTATAAGACTTCCATGCCCTATTTTCTAGCTTATTAAATCATTTATCAAGCACAGCAGGAGGACTATTCCACAAGCTCAGGCATCATGGCCTCCTCTTGCAATCCCTCTACTCCAGCTCTCTCAAGCCCCCTGCGTATCGTCCACGCTTATGACACAAGCGTCCCAATCTATGATCTTACAGCAGCCAAAGTCGGAGAGGTCTGCCCTATAATCACAAAGGAGGACTTGAAACCAATCAGTCTGATCCGATTTTCTCCCGAAATGAACTTATTCAGGTATGGGCATCTTCTCTCAACAAGTGTCATAGCCCACAGAGTTGGCGATGATCTAGAGACCCCCCGAACCGCCCGTTCGACCTGTTCCATCTTCCTCCCTCCAAACCACGATTATAACAGGGTTTATCAAGGGCAAGGAGAGAGATACTCAAAGACTGCCCATACTCCCATCACCGCTCGTTCCACATGCTCAGTCTTCTTTCCTCCAGCTACTCCTGGAACAGGCAAGGAGACGGATGAAACGGACTTGAAATATAGCAATGACAGGGCTGTCAGAGTGAAGTTCTTCGGATACGAGCCTGAATACCCCTTTACTCTTAACTTTCAGAAGTTGAAGAACCTCAATGGCTACGAAAAGGGAATGCTCTCTGCGCCTCTGTATCCTTCTATACTTGAAAAGGATGAGGCATTCTCTCGCTATCTCCCCGAAAGCTATACCCCGACATATACAGGGTCTGGAGACGAGCAAGCTTCAGCATCTCCCTTTGACACCGCCAATGCCATTGTCAATATCAGCAGCATCAACGATAAAGAAAGCAGCGACTCCGAATCCGAATCCGAAGAGGATCATTCATCTTTCGAAGGTAAAAGCTCCACTGCGCCTTCGATCGCTGGTAGCAGCAACCCTACAACCCCAACTTCAAGCACGGGCAGCAACATCCCTCGAATCGTCGTCACTCCTCCACAGAACAAGCAAAATGCTATCCTATCTCCACCATGCCTATCACCGGTCCCGAAAAGAAAGGGTAAAAAACCCACTGCGGTATGTGGCGGTTATTCAGTTTATAAAAACTCCCTTCCGCTTCGCAATTGGCAAACTTCGACTTCGACTTCGAGCCCAGTTCCAGTCCCAGCCTCATCAGATGAGCAAGTCAATCCTAACAACAGCCGAGAAGCCGCAAACGATAACGCTACTAAGCCTACCACTATCATTACCACTGCCCCAGAAGCCAAGGAGAAAGACAAACCCAAGTCCCGAAATGGCTACTACTACATCAATTACAGCAATGCAAACTGGTCTCAGAGCCAGAAGGATGAATATTCCCGCGCCCTCAGGATGTTTTACGCCCAGGGACGTGCGCAAGCAGCCACTCAGAAGGCCATCGCATGGTGTGAGCAGCAACGCAGCCACAGCGAGAAGACGAACTCCAACATCCAACCTCCACAAGCCTCCCGTCGAGAAGTGGGTGAAAATATGATTTCTCTTATTACTCGTCGTATTCCTGCGTGATTGTCGATTGCTGAGTTATGGTATGATGATCAACTTTTCTTTTCCCTCTATTTATCTTGTTTTTATATCCAATCCAGTCTTTCATCTAGTCTGCCCGTTAACACTGAAGCCACCATTTAATCTGCTACTTGCCCAATCTTTCTCTTTTACATACTCTTCTTGTGTTTTTTTACTTATTTGGCTCTTTTGAGGTACTTATCTTCTGTTTACTGCAATGGTGGATCTCTCTGATTTCTTTAACTACATTCCTGTTGGTCGAGAAGGGCCATTGGTATGTTGGAAACAATGTACAAAGCGAGAAACGATGCCATTTGATACCTCCCAGTTCCCTTTGATGTTGCGCAACTGTTTTGTTTATTATTGGGCTACGTGGGAAGCTTAAATTACTAGTTTGATAGTTATACCAATGCCAGCACATGATCTACGTTGAAGCGACCTACTACGCTATCAAGTACTAAGGAGCTTCCATGACCCTAAGGCTGAAACTATGTAGTATACCGAATAGAAGCAGCTTCTCTCAATCTACATACGGATCTGAGCCAATATCAAGCATCAAGCCGGTAGCGCTGCTCCAAAACACCATACTCGAATAATCAAACTGCGTTCCAAAGCTCTAGCAAATCATGGTAAAGGGTTCAACGAGAGAATGGGTTGCGAATCCTATCAGAGAAGAAGCAATGCGGCATTTCGACCACATCAGTATGCCCATGCGTCCACGGCTAGACCCAATCGCACTATAGAATAAATAATACCACCCCTTTTGTATGCTTGTTTCGAACAAGTAAACGCCTAGAATATTCAACTAAGGGCGTCGGCCAGGCCTATCAATCACCATTTTGACTTGCGATCCACCCCTGCCTCCACCCAGCGGAGCTTCATAGCCATAATAATCACCCTCATCTTCATCGTAATCATGTTCATATCCATACTCATCCCCGTCATCATAATCGTACTCGCCGCCGTCATCGTAGCCTTCGTCGCCTTCAAATTCATCATAATCATCATCCTCATCATAATCTTCCTCGTACTCGTCTTCGTCTTCGTCTTCGTCGTACTCATCATCATACTCGTCGTAGTCCTCCTCGTCCTCGTCATAGTCTTCATCCTCGTCTTCATATTCGTCAGAATCCTCGCCCTCCTCGTCCTCTTCGTCCTCTTCATCCAATTCGCCTTCACCGGCACCTTGATCCTCCTCATCTTCCGGTGGGTATTCGGGGGAGGCTTTACCACTCAAGAAACTTAGTCCATCAACTGCTTTCCCTTTACAAGCTTTTTCTAGTGCAAGATATGCAAAGTGGCCACCAACGACGGGGCGAGCGAAAAAATTGGGGCCTGGATATCCGCCGCCACCTTCGGTGTCGTGTAAATCGGTAAGCGGGTGGTCAGTGACGGTTTCATTCACCCATAGGGCGACAGACTGCAAGATCTCGTGGCGAACCGACGGGCTTGAAACGGCCATGGCGAAAAATTCCCAGTCTGTTTTTGCATATCTATGGCGGCTATCGAGAGGCAGCCCATATTTTTGACGGACATAGTAATACCACTGCGATTGTCTCAAGTACACACTCCTTGGAACGAACCCTGTGGACTGTTCTGAGAACTCCTCATCGCATGTTGGTTTGATGCATTTTTGTTTGAGTGGTACCTGGTTTCCATGCCTGATACTGGAGCCAATACGTGTATCGTGCTCCGTTCCATCCAAATGGAAGCATAGCAGAGCGTCTGCATAAAGGTTGTAAAGGGTGGTCCAGGAACCGTGCCAGTCGTACGCAACTTTAGCATGGGTCTTATCACGGGAGAATCCCAACTCCTCCCACTTGGAAACGTAGGTATCAGATATGTTCTACAGGGAAAGGTTAGTTGAAAGTGCTTCATATTTCTGATATATTAAACATACCTTGTAATATTTATAGTCTCCAGCTTTGTTAACAAAACGAGAAATCTCGCTCATTGCGTTAATCCCCACGATCCCTTTGAGAGCAAGGT
The DNA here is from genome assembly GCA_030411455.1 of Arthroderma sp. MBC 290. Classification (NCBI taxonomy): domain Eukaryota; kingdom Fungi; phylum Ascomycota; class Eurotiomycetes; order Onygenales; family Arthrodermataceae; genus Arthroderma; species Arthroderma sp. MBC 290. Next base: position 106,774 of record JAPERC010000036.1, on the reverse strand, counting down.
TCGTTTGCAAAGCGAGCCAACCAGCAAAATCATCTGTGGAAACTAAAGTTTGGGTCAGCAACAGAAGTATAGATTAGAGTCATAGTGATTTGAAACTTACGCTGATTATGAGGTTCTAGAGAAAACTCGACTAGATAGCTTGTCCACTGCTTCCATAGCTTATAAGATCGCTCTACCCACTTGCGGGCTTGCTTGGGGGCGTCAGGGCCAACACCCCAGGTACTGTCCAGCCTATCAACTCCATTGACGGTTTGGAGATCTGAAAGAGGGAAAATTCCAGGTTCTGGTAAAGGAGCCCTTTTCCTACCACTTCCGGGGTTCCACGGGGCCAAACCATCGTCTGGTGGTGGAAAACGCAATGAATTGACGACAGCGAGGCCCATAATCAACATGTTACCGCATTCTTCTACCGGCATATACTCATCCTTTCCATCGGAGTGGCCCGTCATGTTCGGGTAGTGAGCCCCAAGGTCGTGCATGGAGTAATTATTGGGATACTGGCCGCTCAGTGTGTGCTCAATGAGAGGTTCTAGAAGGTAAGCGAGCCACCTCGGGTTTGTATACAAGAAGAATGGAAATGATGGGAAAATGACATCGACAGTTTGAGAATTGCCGTTAGATGAGATCTCCTTGAGGAATAATATTGGGTTCTCAGCCGTGCCCGAGAATTGTGTTGCACCGAGAACTTGTCTTGCAGTCAGGGCAACAATATCGGCGTAGTCGTCGGCACCACTTTGGCGTGCGTCGATAGCAAGCTGGTCAGAATATCTCTGGGCTAGTCTTTTGGCGTTTGGAAAATCGCGGTAATGAAAGTTAAGAAGGCCGTCGACGGTCGGATACCACGATGCCCAGAGTGGCCTCATGAGAGTTAGTCCCCGAGCAGATGCAAATTGAACAACAGGGTCTTGAATAAGGGCAATAGTAAAAGTCACTTCGTCGCTGATTATATCAATATTCGGGTTATCAGCGGTCCCATTCAATGCAAACGACTTTGTATAGGAGAACACAGGCTCTTGGTCCATTATTGAACGGAAGGCATCATCATTTGCGTTTTGTAGTAGACCGGTCTTTGCAAACCGCTGTCGGAGCTGTGACGATACCCCAGACTCGTATCGAACATCCTTACGCTTGATCACTTTGTTCAGCAGAAGGATTCATGCAGAGGTCAAGACATAGGGAAGGCATCAGGGGTTTCATACCGAAGGAGCGAGAAAGTATAGAGAACCCCACTCAGAGCGGTCTTGTTTCTCGGTAAAATGATGCTCTTGGTCCTTTGATATCTGCCATCTATGAAGGCTCTCCCCCTCCTGTTGAGTCTTCATCTGGTCAAATTTCCACGTAATTTTGCTGCCACGGTCACCGCTAACCCATTGGCCGTTCACATCCATATAGATGTTGACATTCATGTTCCCCTTCGCATGGACTGTCACATAAGATGCCGGAATCGACTGGCGAAGGGTTGATGTTGGTGTGATAGGAGACAAAAATGAAATAGTTAATTCCAAAGGCTTCAGGCCCTCCGCTGCAGCTCCCAAAGGGGGAGCAATGGCATAGGAGAGATTCGTGGTAGATGCATCAAAATTAACACCACGGAAAGTTGGATATGACACATTGTAACTATGAGTATCACGAATGTTAGAACCTCTGTTATCGCCCCTCGTCGACGATAGAGCTACACCATGGACGAGAAATAGAAGAATAGAAATTATTCATACCCGTTTTCAGGTTTATTTTGTCCAAGGGAGTCTTGTGGTCTACCAAGCAGAGGATACACGTTTCCGGTGCTAGGAACATGGGCCATCAGACTCATACCAAGGTTCTCTCCAGCCCAAAAGATGGGCCATTTAGACCAAGGCTCCTGTCTAGCGTCGGCAAGCCATGTGCTGAGATATGGATTTCTCACTATCAAGGGGAGAACTGGGGGAGTAAGTCGAGAAGCCGCGGTGACTGAGGCCTGGAAGACCAGCGCCCACGAAAGGGCGGCTATTACCCATTTCATGGTGCTGGGTGGTTTCCAGACGGTGAGTATATGCAAGAGATGAAGCACTGGATGATGGAGCCAAAGATGAAATGTTATAAGTGTCAATGGTTGTTAGACACATGGAGTTGAGAAGGGGGAAAAGTTGTGATGTCGTATATAAGCTTGACGACGTCCGATCAACGACGGAAGGAGAAGACGAGGATGGGAATATGATAAGCAGGAAGAATCAATCTTTGCTCGAAGAATGAGAAAGAGTTACACGAAGATATCACTTGCCCTGACCTTCGTTCTCTTCTTCTTTTGCTTCTTCTCTCTCGGTTCCCTCCTGGAGGAGATGGACAGCAGGAACCGATGATGCAACAAGCACCCAGAAGCCAGAGCTTCTCCTCTCCATGTTGCCTGCATAGGCGTGGATGAACCAAACAAAGAAAAAGTCTTTCTTTTGCTTGCCTTTAAGAAGCTCTGAACCAGTACGAGAAGAGCCGGGCAGCTTTCTCCTCTTGAACGCGGTGCGTGGATGTACCGCTACATCTGCCTAGGCTGCTCTTATGCGCCAAGTTCACTGTGGAGTCAACTAAGGGTGATCCTTACGACGATGACTTCAGCGCTCCAGAACTTCGATGCAGTTATCACAGGCATCGTTGCAGGGGATTAGCTTCGTGTTGCTGTGGTTTGGGTTAAAGTCTGTGTCACTTGCAGGTACGCAGCATGGGCATATCTGGCAATTAAACCTCCATCCAGGTCGTACATACCAGACAAATATGGCAGGGAGGAAGTGCTGAGCTTGTCTACGAACCGCATGGCCACGATGTTTCTATGGTTGGCATTCACGGTTCCTCTGGAAAATATTTACTTGCGGGAACTAAAAAGACGCTGCATATGTATTTTCAGATTTCGCATTAATCCTGAGCTTCGAAGATAAGAATGATGGATTACACAACAGTTTTAGCAGCCTCCTGCTGACTCGAGCCAAATGCTCTAGATCGCACCAGCATCACATGAACCTATAACCTCATACATCTATGCAGACTTACCGCTGGGGATGCCGAAGAAAACCGCGGGGAGACCAGTCTTGTACGGGCGGTCGAGCCTGAAATAGCCCTTTCGATCGAATTGCATGATGTCACCAGCCTTGAGGTCTTTGACGTTGCAATCGGCCAAGGCATCAGTTTGGACTGAAGTCTTGGTGTTCAAGAAATCATTGACCTCCTCACCGGGCTCAAGCTTGTCCTTGGAAAGTAAATGGTCGAATTCATAGAGCTCGACGGGAACAAGGTCCTGGTCTTTGGAGAGCCATGTGACTTTCTTCTCGGTCTTTTTCACATCTCCACCGAGATTAAGCTCCAGCTCGAGGTCGGTAACCTTCCCGCTTGCCGAATCGACGTTGATCTTTCGGACAAACGCATTGCCCCAGTTCATCAACGTGATCTCCTCGTTGACGGCGAATGACTTGGCATCCTCCTGGTCGAGAAGGACGTTAGGGCTATATACAACCTTCTTCTTGCCTATTTCAGCATTCTTAGCATGCTTAGGCTTCTCGGCAGTTTCGATTGCGTCGATCCCCTGAACCTTGGCTGGTACAGCATCTAATTTGTCAACTGCGGTATGGCGCGGTGCTATGGGGTCGATGAACTTCTTGTTCGTGGTCCAGAGAGCGCTCCAGTCTAAATTTGTGATATTCCTGCTGGGTCCTTGCTTCAGAATAAAATCACGCAGTGCGGGCACTGTCATACCACGTCGGCGGATACCTCTAATAGTGGGCATTCGGGGATCGTCCCATCCCCATACTGTGCCCTCATCAACAATCTTGGTGAGCTTTCTCTTGGACAAGACGGTGCGAATGAAATTAAGACGGGCAAAGTCCCAGATATAAACTTTGCGTAAGCCCATTGCCTTTTGCATCCATTCATACTGAGCGTTTCTATCAGCGTACTCCGTAGTACGTAGCGCGTGAGTGACACCCTCCAAAGCGTCCAAGATAGGAACACAGAAATCGTATGTTGGGTACATCTTCCATGTGCTTCCCGTTCGATGATGGGGTTGAAGATTGCAGCGGTATATAACGGGGTCACGAAGGGCTTTGTTCGGGTTATCCACTGAGATCTTTGCACGAATACACCAACGGAGACCCTCTTCCGTTCCTTCTTTCATCTCAGCAAAATGAGCCAAGTTTGACTCAGGGCTATCATCACGGTGCTTGCTGGCAATCCCTTCCATTCGCTCTGCACGCATCGTCTCAAGCTCAGTATCATCTGCATAAGCTTTCCCTTCGGTGATCATTTTCACGCAGCACTCATACATTTCCTGAAAATAGTCGCTGGAAAAGGAGGTCGTATCGGGATATATTCCAAGCAATGACAAGTCGTATTTGATAGCATCCTCAAACTCTTGGTTTTCCTTTGAGGGATTGGTGTCATCGAAGCGACAGATCAGGCGCCCCTTATGTTGCTCATGAGCAAAATAGTCATTCAGCAATGCAGCCTTGGCGTGTCCGACATGGAGATAACCAGATGGCTCTGGAGGGAAACGAGTGACTACGCCCTTCTCGGTATGCTGGAGGCCGATATTATAGCTACCGCCAGCTGAACTTGCAGCAGCCTTCTTCTTCAGGTGGCTAGCGTTAAATTCTGCATGTCCCTTGCTAATCCAAGGGTAGGTTGCTTCGATAAATGCAAACCAACGATTCACGTTGTTGAGGCCTTTCTTGAGGGCAGCAGCGGCAATTTTATTTCCTCGGATGGCTCCCCAGATAAGGAAATCCGGGACAGTGGGGGAATATCCAACGATATACGATCGCAGCGTGAGGTGTGCCTCGAGTTCATTTAGGGCAGTGTTCAATGGTTTGAACTCGAGAGACTTGAAGTTGGCAGAACGTTGCACCCACTCGTCTACCTGTATCAAGAGAAATATCATATTAGCAAGCGCCCGGAAGGGTTGAAAATTCTTCCTAAGCATGACATACTTGGTCTTTATTTCCTTGCTGGAGAATCGCGTAGTTGTTTCGAAGGTATGGCACGATTTCATCGTCCCAGATTGACGACCCGTCCTGGAGCTTCAATTCTAGCTTTTCGCCTTTGCTTCCAATTGAATCCACATCCTCAAAGGTAACACTCAAACCAGAGCCTGGGGTTGTTTCCTGGACAAAATTGGCAACGGCAACCACAGGCAGAATAGCCTCCGGAGTTGACTTCGATGCGACCGTAAGAACTAACATCTATAGACGCAATGTTAGCTTTGCTGAGGCGACGGACTAACAGCTCAAGAAGACGTACCTTGAGAGATTATTGCCAGTAGCAACGTAAAGAGATATTCTTAGTAGATTATATCTCCAGCAATACTCTGATACACGAATACCACCGCTTATGACTCGTCGTTGGTGAGTGACTCAGAGTGTGCAGCTGCAGTTGAGAAATGGAAGATGGAGGGGCTAAAAATTCCTGGTGCGGCAAACTATGGAACAGAGCAGCCTTTCCCACCTCGTTAACGAATTAATGAACTAGACTATCTACGATCTACAAAGTAGGAGAATAGAGCAGTAGAGACAAAAATACAGCTTCATAAAGACACCTCAAGCTTCTTTCTGGTCGATCTGCCTTCAAGTATCTTATTGCTCCCCGCCGTGTAAATGGTTGTTCCCCGTAGATTTTTCCGACGCCGACGCGACGAGGATGCCGATAAGCAAACTGATAGCGGCCTAATTATTTACTTCACGCGTCTGGATTGTTGATGGATTTGTTTACATTGAGGACGCGATCTTTCTTCAACAACAATAGGAGTGTGCTTCTGATCATCACAGCCATTATTAAACCAACTAAGATATATCCCGGGTTGACCATTTAACTATATCTCATTACCACTTCCTGTTAATTCACCCTTTCACGCCGCGCTTCTCGAAGTATTCACCGTGTTTATTCTCATCCACGCTTGAGGGAATACGCAACCGTCCGGAGTCCCACCGGAAGTCCTCCTCAAATCGAAGCAGCATGCTCTCGAGCCCCTCAAAAACTGCCCGACCAGCGCTTTTAGATAAGACAACAAACGCCCTGCTATCTCCGACGAACCGAGGAGTTGACCTGATTGCCAATATGGAGAAGGCATCAAGTCGTATTCCGCCGGCTTCCCCTTCAACCGTTGCTGGGCAGAAGAGATCGATCGATCAAGTGGACACAGATAATCATCCTCCAGCGTCAACAAATAGCTCCTTCAACCAGATTCGGCGGGAGGATGAATTCTATATCTATGAGGAAGCAACCCAATCAAGTATGGAGCTTGACAAAGAGGTATGTGCATTAGATGCAAATCAGACAGAGGAATCAGGGTATAGAAAAGAGGATTCTTTCGTTGACATAAAGAACCATCTTAGGCGTCGTTCTTGCAGCCTCCAGAGCCAATACATGATGTACATGTACATGGAAGGGCAGAAAGGGGGCATTGTTCTCAAGAAAGTGCTAGCATGTCTTCCCTCCTAAACTTCAGCTTTGAGTCAGAAAACAATTCCAATCTCGATAAACACACCATTCCACCAATACCACACACAACAAACAAACCCCAAAGCGAAACCACACAGCAAAAACCTTCCAGTGTGCCAACTGAGCCTGAAGCTCGGAAATTATTCATTCAACAGGTAAGTTGTGTGGTGTAGCAAGTCCATAAAAACTAGTTCATCCAAGGGCATTCCAAGTTATGTAAAGCATGACTGACCTTGACTTCCAGAAAGCAAACATCCTTCGAAAACGGGTCCAGACAGCCATGAAAGCCATACAGGCTCATGGTGAAATCGACCGGCGCGTTTCTGAGTTCGAGGCGGAGACTCGCGAGCGCATAAAGATGTACTTCCCTAATAGTCCAGCATCGACAACAGAAGGCAGCCCCGCTCATCACCATGATGCTGAGAACAACGATGATAATGATGGAACTAGCAAGACCAGCGGCACAAAGTCAATGCCCTCTCCAAACCTCTCGAAAATGCCCATGGCATACTCAGCTCGCATTGCAGCAACGACAGCGCCTACCTCGCCTCCGATGTCAACAGCCGGTGACGGAGAGGGGAAAATGGATATTGATGCACATTCAACGGCTCCAAACCGGACTAGGCTAGGGGCAGGCCAACATCCTTCAACCCCCACCTCACCTCCGCAAGCTAAAGTTCCAAAGAGCAGCGCAGAAGATCCCATCATCATTGACAGAACTTTGCCATGCTCCGTTGACAAAATGATTGCTAAGGCCAAGAAGGGCGAAGCTGTGGATGGCTTGTTGAAACTGATGAAAACGACCGCGGATTACGATGGTTTGGATATGTGGAAGCCGAGTTAGAACTTGGATCGGTGGGATAAAAGCTATTGGGCTACTCTTGTATATTAACAGAACATCCTTTCAGCAGGTTAGGAAATCATATTGAAGGAGATCTTGCTGGTCTCACATCAACCACCTATTCTTCATAGCCACAGTCACGTGTGCATAGCTCAACCTCCTTTCTTTTTTACACGGAGAGCATCTTGGGCTTTTCCACCCTTTACTTGGTGAAACGATACCGCTGGTACTTGGAATTGACTAAGAAGCTTGCCTATGTTGATTGTACCTTGCTAGATAAGGCCAGATTGATTCTGGTTTCCAGAGGTTCACATAGGTGGTCACTCTCCAGGCAGACTCGTGAGATTCAATATCACTCCTTCATATGATGCTCACTACTACTTTAGATCCAGCTTAGCCTCTCTCTGATCACTTTGCCTTTATGATTTCTCTTTGTATGCAAAAAAGCTTTGAGGTCGACACAGTCCTTTGGACCTTCATTGAGTATCCTCTCAGTTATTCCACCGGGTTGACCTCTTCGCTATCCCAGGAGGCTCTGATACGTATATATTACTGCCACTAGCAAAGGAATATAGTCGGATGTTAAATCATTTACCACCCCTATCTTTCATTAGCAAGCCGTCACTCCCGTGCTCAGTCATCTCTCACTGAGCTATCATTAGGGCTTAGCGCTCTGGGAGGTACCTGCCATTGAAGGGCTTTATTAGCTCTCATATCTACCACTTGAAACTCGGCTGATGAAGAGGCAAATTGCAGCCTGAATAATATTTTGGCCTTCGAAATTTGCTCCATCCCTCACAAGGGGGGAAGCTAGTTAGAGGAGTATCTCTCAACGTCGAAACTGATAAGCGCTGAATATAGGTAGAAATGGCAAGACTCAGTGCAACTAAACTACGGGGGTGAGTCCAGACTACCGGCCGTCTAAACTCATAGTTAGTATGATCGCTAACATATTTTACGAATGAGACAGCCTCCTTGATTGCCCAAAGGTCAAACTTTTCCATGCTAGCAACGAAAATGAGGTGCCTGAAGTACTCTACGACAGATTCCCGAGAGATGTCATCACGCACTTCTCCACCGTGCTGAGAGATTGTTTCCCCTCCCCAGACCGACACCATGCTAACCGACTGGGATGCGACGGCAAGACAGTCGCGACAGTATACGGCGGAGTCAAACAGGCCTTCATTACTATATTCAACTGGATGTTAAAATCATGTGAAGGCACAGGTATATCGCGCATCGAATTCTTGAACTTTGCCAACTATGCCCGTCTCTTCGAAGCGGCTACTATCCTCGGTGCCAGCATTGTCCGCAACGACATGTTGAGCCGCATGAATAAGATGGCCGATAAACAAATCCGCATCGAAGATGTGAAGACAATTTACAACGGCTTTGCAAAGGAATCGGTGCCGCGCCAGATAGTCATACGCAGTATCGGTGATGCCGTCTTTGACCGAAGAATTATTGGTTGGCAGCCCTATAAGAATTTTCGGATCGAGTGCCATGACTATGACGACGATATCTATGAATACGTGCAAGCCAAACGCAGTGCTGCTGCTAAGGCTGAGAAGGCAGAGAGATTGAAGGCCCATAAAAAGAACGGTATGTATGCTGCTCGACGAAATGGCAAGGACAAGCCCTGGAACTCTGGGGAGTCGAGTGCTACCGAGTCAAACACTCCAGGAGATCTGGTGGTTATAAAGACGGTATCTGCAGTTATATCACGGAAGGGCAAGGGAGGCCGACCTAGCTACGCCAAAGTCCCATTAGAAGAATTTGGCGTGAAAAGTGATGACTATATGGGATCTAGCTCTTGGGGACAAAAGCAGGCAATATGGCATGCTTAATGGAAAGGGGATATACAATGTTGATAGAAGTGGAGCCTCTTGGAGTAGTTGGCAAAATGATATTGGGTGCATTCATACCACAGTCCCTACTATTCATTCTACTATTTTAGATATTCAAGAAAGCTTCTAGTACATTCATTCACTCATTCGGATTCCTCCAGTTCCTTTGTGAAGATCTCTTTTCTTCCCTGATTGATGATAATAGAGTGGGTACACAGGCTATCAAAGGGAGCTGATAGTTCCCTTCTTACAGGATATTATTGTAGCATGCACTGCTAAGATCCGGTGATATAAGGACTCCATATATTGAATCCCTTATTGAAGGGCCTTTAGCAATAGCATGACGGTCAATATAGAGAATATACTGGACAGCGTATTGCCATTCTACCTGCAGTACTTCGAATAGAGAAGGCATCCAACCTACAGGCTAAAATAAAGCGATTGAAGGGTGAAGAATAAGAAAGAAATCCACGCAATTGATTAATCTATTCACGGCATTGTATTCCACCCTGCGTTCAATGGGGATAATAAACTGTATAAATAGAGCCCAAAAAGAAGGCTTTGAAGTATTCAGTCTCTTCAATGCCTTCATAGCAGGGCCTTCTCTTCCCTCCCTATATATATAAGTATATAAATACTGGCCTTCCGGCACATCTATCTCAGCTCTCTTGCCTTCCTTTCCAAGAGCGACGAATACTTCAATATTTCACCTCAAATCTATCATAACAACGCCTCAACCAATATCATACCTCCATAATTCTTCGCCATTTTCAAGAAAATGGTCACAACAAGATCCGCGACCCAGAGCAAGGGGAAGGGGAAGGCAGCGGAGGAAGACCCAAGGGGGCAGGGTCACCAGCGATCCGCGGCTGGTTCGCGGAGAAGTAAGTATAGTTCCCATCCTATGAACTCGCTTAAAGCACATTTCACTCTTCTCCCCCTTCGAAATCGCTTTCCTCACTGTGTACGTATGACAGCTCGTTTCCGACTAACTTTTAATGCTCGCTCCATTTTATAGTTGGGTGTTTGATGTTGTTTTCCGGCGATTACGCCGGGAAGGGGGAAGACAACGAGTACTGGCGCCGGCGCCTGGGATGGTTCGGGGAAAAGAAACCGTGAGTACCAACTGGCTACAGTGAAGCTGATCCCAAATCAATGGTTAAGGGAAGTATGCTGACTCTTGTTCCCCTTTAGCCGAGCGGTATTTTACCGCTACGAGGCGTCAGGAGATCCCACGAGAAGCGTATGGCCGATCCCCGACGGCCGCTTCTCGTGGGCATTGGAGCTAGGGGAGTGGGTGCCGAAGGAGGACTTGGAGGAGGTGCTGGAGGAGGCCGCCAGGCAGAGGAACGCTGGTCGTTCCAGGGGGAGAGGAAGGCCCAGAGGGCGTGGGAGGAAGGTCGACGAGCAACCGGCTGGTCCGGTTGCTAGCGGGAGCAAAGGGAAGGTGAAGGCGACCCGGGTTTGCAAGAGGGGGGAAATGTAAATAGATCACTCATTCGGCTCCCTCCAGGCTGGTCCTGGAGTGGTAGTGCATTGAAAAAATAAAAAAATCCAATCATGGATGATTTGGGCCAAAGGTTTCTGGTTTCATGGCGCGGATGGCCCATCATATTAAAACTCCTGGTCTTTGCTCAACGGACCTTCTTTAATTTCCTCGACCTACGACCAAGAACATCTCTGCCTGCTTCCGTTTCCATCTGTGCTTCTCTCTTTGCGGCCCCAACCTCCTTTAAGATGCCGCCTCTAGCGATTCTCCCTTCAATACTAACTCCCTCCTCTTCCCAAGCGACCATCTGCCTCTCAACACGTTCCTCAATAGCTAGCACCAACTGTACATCCCGCTGGCCGACCAAGGTTATGGCTTCACCTTCCCGTCCCGCACGCGCTGTACGACCTACTCGATGGATGTAGTCGTCTGGATTTCGAGGTACGTCATAGTTGACCACCAACTCCACGGACGGAATGTCCAATCCACGAGCTGCAACATCCGTAGCCACCAGGATCTTAGCCGCGGAAGCGCGAAACCGTGACAGATTAGCTGTTCGTTCGGATTGTGGTAGTAAACTATGTAATGATGTCACTCGGTGGGACAACCGTCGAAGCATCCGCTCTAGCAGATCGGCAGTATCTGTACGATTACAGAATATGATTGCAGGTTTTCCCTTATTCCCATCAGTAGAAAGAAGGGTATGTAAGAATGCCTCGCGATGAGTCAGGGGTACTTGGAGATAACATTGTTTTAAAGTTGGGGGTATCGTGGTGTTGGTCTCCGTCGATATCTCCGTGACGAATATCGGCGGTCGGTTTTTGGGCCTAGGCATTGACTTCAATGCTCGCACTTCAGGGGTCACAGTTGCAGTAAACAACAGTGTCTGGCGATCGGTTGAAGGTGGGAGTGCAGAAAGGCAAGTTTCAACGTCCGGTATCATACTGCCTGGCCCACTTGCTAATAACCGATCTGCTTCATCAAGAACAACCATCCGCGTGCGACTAAGTCCGTATACTGTATCCTGGCCGGAAGTGGTGATATGATCGGCAAGCCTACCCGGGGTAGCAATGACGACATGTGGTCTTTGAGCAAGAGCAGTGGCCTGTGGGCGCATCTCGCTTCCACCAGTGATTAAAACTGGTTTGAGGTTCTGAGGGGCGGCGATGGCTTGGAACTGTTCGAAGATTTGAAGTGCTAGCTCCCTACACCATTCCATTCGTGTTAGTAAACTGTAGTCGCACACATCAATATAGCTTAGGATCAAGCGAAAATTTACCTTGTCGGGGTCAAAACAACAGCAAATATCCCAAAAGGATCCTCAGACCATTTATGGAGAATAGGACTGGCGAACGCAACGGTCTTTCCGGAACCTGTTCTGCTCCCTCCAATACAATCCCTCCCCTTAATTATTTCAGGTATACAAGCCCTCTGAATTGCCGTCGGCCTCTTGATTTCCATAGTCTTCAACGAGTTCACAAGCCAGGGAGCCAGGCCTAACGACGCAAAGGACGAGTCTGTCGCTTGGAGTCCCATTGCGAGTGCATCGTTCGCAGTTACCGGATCAGCTTGAGGTTCTTCCTTTTGGACAGGCGCAGGTCCTCCTTTCTTCTTTATCCGCGATAAAGTCGGCAATGGTGCGTGATGTACAAAAAAATCGTCCTCTGAAGAATCTGATAACCGTCGACGTTTCTGCGATCGTCCATTTGGAGAAAGGGTTTTGGCCTCGCCCGGGGTAATCGAGATATTCGAGGCTGAGTCTGCATCGGACTCGCCTTTATCATTCCTTGAGCGTGCCATATTCAATGCCAATCTTGGTGTTCTCACGGTTGTTGAGCTCTTTTGTACCTGAAGACGCACCCGCAACCTTTTTTTTTTTAACTGGTTGATAAGATTGATTAGAATCACGTGCTCACGCGCGAGCATGAAAGCTTCAGCTCATCGATGATCATTCAGTATCAGCATAAATCCGTCTTGTTTGAACGAGTGTTGCGCTTCAGGGGAACGTATAGCTTATATCGTCAATTATCTCAGGCACGAGCACTTTCTCCATGTCAACTTGGGCTCCGTCACCTCGTCGTCCTTGTCAACGATGCGTGCAATATCTCGACGACCTGACAGCAAACTGCCACATACTTACATTCCGTAAAAATGCGCGTCGTTGTTGGCGATGTGCCAAATTGCACCATGCTTGTACTGAGGTATCCTAAGATAATCTCTCTCATGTCCTGGTTAGAAGCTACATACTAATTTGATCATAGACGCCCCCTTCTGACCAGCTGGATGATGTTTTACGTGCTCGAGATAGAAAAGAACAAGCAGATGTTGACCTGCTTCTAGATTCATCACCTGCCAATATAGAAAAATCAAACAAGAGGTTAGAGCAGCTAAATGATGCTGTGAATACCCTAGTGGAGCATTTGGTTTCGGCGAGGTCTCGCCAATCCGCAGCGACAAGACGTTCGCAATCCAAGGCCTCGTCCGACAACGCACCAACAAGAGCGAGCAGCCGTTCTTTTAAATCAGCCTCCATCATATCATCAGAACATGCTTCTAGCGGCGCGGAAAGTGATTCTGATGACACTACTAGCACTGGCGAAGCTAAGCAACCATCAATCGTATTAGGCACCTCGAGCGGCGAGGAGAGTGAATCCGACGAGACTGCTAGCACTGCCGAGGCCAAGCAACCGTCAATTGTATTAGGCACCTCGGACGGCGAGGAAAGTGATTCCAATGATACTGATGACACAGATCATACCAAGCAAGAACTGGAGATCGCTAAGACACCAACTCCCAGGATTAGTCGTTCTTTTAGATCAGCCTCTATCATATCATCGGGAGATACATCGAGTATCGCGGAAACTGAGTACGAGGATGTAGATAGGGGTGGTGAGAGTGGTTGAAGACCTGCCTATAAAGCCTTCTGCCGTCTGGCTAGTTACCGGCCGGAGGAACCTACTAGGGCATTCTTCGCGGAGGCTACACAGTGAAGAATGCTGATAGGGAATTGCGCTGCTCCCCTATTTTGAGCTTATTTAAGTGTGATTGCCCTCGGGTATATTCATGCATCTTATAATGCTGCATATCTCTCTACAGAACTTGGAAAGCTCTCTAGCTTGAACAATAACGATGTTATGATGTTGCCTCCAAATAAAGGCGGAAGATGTTGAAGCCTTTCACACCAGGGTGAAGTTTTTTGGGCTCCTGTGGCATGCTCCATGCAGATGACCTTCGTCCCAGGCAAGCAGTAACTGTGTTCATATTCACTTGTGCAGTGACCACATTGTGCCATTTTCCTGCACGCAATGTCTTCCATAGTATTTAGCTGTTGCCTGTTTCCATCGCAATCAATGTTTCCTGTTGGAATGCCAAACTATGGTTTCGCTAGCTGTTGGCTTTACTCTGGATGTATATGACTAGGTGGAAGTTGGTATTCAAGTCAGGGAAATATTATAAGGTCGCGGCAGGCTTGCCTCCACTCCACCCTGGGAGTACTTCTTGATGTCACGCCCAGTCAAGTTCGCCAACTTCTAGCAGCCCTTTAAAGATCCTCGCCTCCGCTCTACTGCTGTACGTCCCCCTTCATCCTTCTATCGGCCTCGTTTAGTTTTTTGGTGAGCATCTGCTAACAAGATATAGTACAACCCACACTATGTCCGCAACTATCACTCTCCCTTATTACTGGACCGAATCTCCCGGCTACTGATAATCCACCCGGGATTGGAGAAATAGATGGTTGGGCTGATTATAATGATGTGCTGGATGGACGTCCGGCATTTATCGCACATCTTAATGTATTAACAGGAAGAACGGTCTGGGAAATGAGAGTTCTGTCAACTGACAAATTTCCCCAAGAGGATCTTGTTAAAGGGGCTGAATATTTTTGGTTGGGCCGAGCGATATCAGCCTCGTTAATGTAGAAAACGGAGGAGGATTGGAGAAGTGTTAAAGGCGTTTCGGGCTCAGTCTTAGTTTCGCGAAGGGTTTAATCCGTACTATGGGGATAATATATGGAAGAATAGGCCTTATCTGAACATAATCAAAATTCATGAATTGTTAGGCCTAACGACATCTAAATGGGCGTCAGCTAATGGAGTGCTAAGAGGTACACATTAGAAAAAACCATTTGCTTAAGTGATTGTTTTAGTTATGATAAGGACAATGCCGTGGCCAGGTGGAAATCAACTTTGTTAGATAGAGGCATGGTATGGAGTTCAATTGGATATAAACGTGTCTACCTAAACCATTTCATTTTTTGATCATCCAGCCAACTCTTAAGTGCAACTCGCCAGCATAGTAGAGATCGTAAGGTTGCCATTAGATAGCCCCAGAAAACCAAGGAAGAACCAAACGCCCTACTCGTTATTTATCGCTTCGACTTCTCCGCCTAGTCGAATCCCGTGTTCGCAGCTCAAAACTCTCCCCTCTTTCCAAATCACCCTCCTCAATGGCTTCACTTAGGCTAGCAACGTCAGATCGATTGCCATTATCACCTTCCAGCACCCCAGACGGCACGGTTTGGTGGATATCGGCATCAACATGACCGTATGACCCGCCCACACTCTCCATAGTAAACGGGCTGGCAGTTGGTGCGTCAAGGATCGAAAGCTCTTTGGCAGTAAACCATCGGGGAAGCAGGAACGAACGAATGGGGATGAGTAAGAGAATGAACACGGGAAACCCAATAGCAGCGATCGTCTGGGTAATTGCAAAAGTAGCTCCGAAACCTACAAGTTCGATTCCAACGAATATCCAAATCGCTAGCTTTCGATCGATGGCTTTGAGCGGGCTTGATGGGGAGGTCAGATTGCTATCCTGTGCCAGAAATATTATCTTCTGCGTGACGCCGTTTCCTAGCAAGGCTTGAACGCCCATTGTAAAGAAGAGTCCGGCCATTACCCCTTGAGGGATGAGGTGGAGTACAATCAGGAGTGGGCCGGTCATGGTTCCAAGTGTGAGAATGCCCTGGGCGAGATTGCTGACTCGCTGCTCGACTACATGGTCAATAACGCGGACGGATTTCCCCTTGTTTGTCTCATCATCGTCGGCTACCTGCCGGGTGACGCATAGTGCAGCAGTATGAAATGGTGCTTGTGGTATCAGGCCATTAGGAAAAGGTATTCCCAAGATACCTGCTATGCCGGTAGTGAAGCCAAGAAGAAATATATCCCAATGGAATCCTGCTGGTTTTCGGAGAGGGAATTCAGTTCCTTGAGCGATCAATGAGGATACTAATGTTCCGGTCAGTATTCCAACACTGCGAAGGCAACCCAATAACAACACTCTTTAATATCAGAGCTATAATCTTACCATTGTGATCAAAATAGAATAGAATTGTCAACAATATGGCAAACGGTATTGCAAGAAATACGTCACTAACGTCGATATCCCAAAAATGCACCAGCCATCCTCGATCTAGAGTTGGGAAAAAGGCTTTGGACGTAGGAAGTGTCTCGATATGCACATTTCTCATATGCCCAATGTGGACAAAGCCCGTGAAAAAGATAATACTCAGAGGCGTCCCGTAATCCTCAATAAATTTCCGGATTGGCCGTTTGAACAAATGGCTATCCCCGATTGCGCCACATATGTAGCAGCTCATCAACACAAGCAGCGACACCATAATTGATAGGTAAGCCGAGGCTTCACCAGCCATCCCCCATTGCCGTGTGAGGACCTGTATCCCTTTCTGGAGATAGATAAAAGCCACATAGAAGCCGAAAATGTCGCAGGAGAAGCGTGTTACGAAGGTTAGTGCGTTACAAGAATTTGTAATTGCAAGAATCCAATGCATTATCAAGGACCAGCTGATAAATCGTAACTGTTAGAAACTTATTTTTTTCTGTAACGGGGCTCGTCTCACCACGATCCCAAACATAAGGGGGCTAGACATACATTCCTATCCAGCACATGAATGCCATATAATTAGTTCCACGGGGTGCCATGATATCGTACACAGTGTAATTGAACACTGTGATGGGACCTGAAATAGGGTATTTCTCTGTTAGCTTCCCTGCCCGTTACATATATGTGTAAATACCTTCAAGGGAGCAAGGGGTTTACACTGCAATGTCGCTCACCTGTTACACCGACGATGACAAGGGGTTGTGCAGCAAGAACGGCGAACACAACGGATCCCAGGACCGAGGCCAGGAGAACTTCGTTGACACCATAGCTCATATGGGTCTTTTCGAACATATCCAGCGAGAAAGCCAAAGCAGGCAAGATGCTATGATTCTAGTAAGTATATTTCAATCCACATGTTTATCTGAGAATGTATATGGATTGCTCGACGAGCTGGGAGTGGCTATTAGCTGCACCCCATAACACGCCCCGGTTTATAATAGTCGATATACTACACGCCACGGTAAGGTTGGGGGAGTGGAAGGGGCATAAAAGATTTCAGAATAGGATAAACAAGGGGAATAGAGAAAGGAGAATCAAGTCACCGAAGTGAAAAGAGGTAGAAAAGAGGCTGCATTTATCTGGGCCATACTTTGCAAAATACATATACACCGTCGCTGGAACGACCCGATAATCCCACGCATCCTTCCAATCGCTGAGATAGTAAGGAGCTCTCCGCTTGATATCATTCATCATGCCCTGGAAGAGGTGGATTTTCCACCATTTATCTCCCGCCGCCACATTCACCGATGCCGCACCCGGCGTTATACCAGGCGTTCTAGAAGTATGCACCGATTCTCGACGATCTTCTGGTGACATTCGTGGGTGCGAACGTGTTGAATGTAGCGAGGCCCTGCGCGTAGTAGTGTTGACTTGCCATGGCCTCTTCTGAGAACCTGAATGCGAGGCTGAAGTAGAGGGGCGTGAGGAATGGAAGTTTGGGCCTGCAGGGAGGGAAAAGCTCCCGCGCGAGACGCTGTCGGTGGCGTTGGCCATTGTGCCAGGTAGCGCAAGATTTGAACAACTAGAAAACAAGAAACAATTTCGTTATATTCATCATCACAGCATAGAATGAGCTTAGCTGGGCGTAACTCATGATGAGTCGACGAGTGAGCCACAGAGTGTTGTTGCCCAAGTTCTGGTTAATATCGGAATTTAGGCTGGTACGAAAAGGATAAACGATGATGCGAACCCAGACGAGGCGATTCATAGGCGAGGCGACTCATCGACGAGCAATTGTCAACGGTTTTTAATATATTTGAATCTACGGTTATCGAAGCCTTATGCAGGGAAATTATGGGGCCGGTACGGAGTACATGGCATGGAAATTTTTTTTAACTGATAAATTACATGAACTAAAACAGGACTGGATATTCAGTGAACGAGGAACGGAGTCAAAAAGCATTCTCCAGCCTGCAATCCCAAGCTAATACAGACATGAAATATGTCATCTGAATGGTGGTTCGGCACACCGCCATTGAACGAGTGTTACCAAGTTTTGTTGAAGAATTAAGCCGTTAAAAGTACGGTTTGACTAAGCCGGGGGTGGTGGAGGAGGTGGTTGCTCGGAGGGAGGCTATATTCTGGTCAGTCATTTATACCTGTATAAAAGGGTTCGAAGGGATACTCACTGGAGGAGGTGGGCCATCAGAAGGTGGTGGTGGCGGTGGAGGGGGAGGGTTAGCACCTGGGTATCCAGGGAACATATTTCCCATGCCTGGAGGTGGAGGGGGTGCACCGCTCAAGCCTGGAGGAGCACCCATAGGTTGTTGAGGTGGGTATCCATATCCGCCATAATTATACGACTGCTGGCCTCCAGGGGCTGGAGGAGCAACTGGTTGCTGCTGCCATGGTGGGGGTGCTCCGGGAGGAGCTCCATATCCACCAGCACCACGGTTATATCCGTAGTGATCACCGCCGCGGTGGTCCCGATCACCACGGTCACCGCGTCCACCAGCCGCCCAGGGTGGAGGTGCATCGTTATCTCGGTGTCCGTAGTCCTCACGAGGACGATCGTCGCGTCGTTGCCATGGTGGTGTCGAACTAGCAGGAGGTCGCTGCTGCCATGGCTTCACATCCCGGTCATCTCCTCCATAGCTGTCGCCTTGGTCATAGCCACCAGGGCCTGCCTCGATTCGGCGCGGAGCTTCGCCATCCGGCGCGCCAGAAAGCTCTTGCATGAGTTGCTAATCAGAAATATTAGTATCGGCTTGTTTATACAAACATCGTTAATCAAGACTGGAAAACCTACCTCCATCTCCCGGTCAACAGCATCGCCTCCACCAACGCCCTTGCGCATGCCCGGACCGTGATTTCTCCAATCGGTGCCCCGTTGACGATCCGGACAATCTTTAGCCATATGTCCGGCATTGCCACAAACACGACAAATGATGTTGGCGGTGAAGTTACGCTGCTCGGGGCAGTCATATTTCCGATGTCCGATCTGGCCACAATTTTGACATGCTTGGTTTTCATCGTCACGCAAAGTTCCGTTAAGGGCTGCAAGTTCACGAAGCTGGTTTCGCTTGAGCTCGTTTTGACCCTCGGGGATAGAGGCAGCCTAGTTAGTTCGAAGAGTTAGTAATGCATTTTAATTAAAAAATAGAGGTCAAAGCTAGTTGTCAAACATACCGTCTCGATAACGTTGTGAATAAGCTTTTTAGCCTTGTTCACTTTTTCTTCCGTATCTGCCATGATTAGACAATGAAGATCTTCTTCCTGGTTGCTAGTGTGAGCGGCGTCAGAACGTCCTTTTCCTTCCTTTACAGAGCCCTTGCCGCGAATAGCAATTTTGGCTTGAGACTCAGTCTCCATTTTCTTCAAGGTATTTCCACGAGGTCCGATAAGTAAACCAACTTTAAAAGAGAAGTGTGAGCTCAGTGTTAGTATTTGCAGTCAAAAACATTATTGGATGATATTAGTATCAAAAAGGGTTAGTAGCGCAAAGGCAAGAAAGAGAAAGGGTGCCTCGGGTATCTAAAGATAGATACGCCGACGGCGTTTTGTGAAAGAGAGAAAAAAACGAGCCTCGAGAATAAATCTCGAGCAATCGACCAACAAGTGAAGCAAAGAAAGGAAAAGCAAAATGGTTAGGAGTTAGAGGGTTAGTTATCATACTGAAGTTAATTTCTGGATAATCGTTAACAGGGACGTAGACCTTTTCTTGGGTCTTAGTCGGTCGCCTGTAGTCAGATGGTGGATTATAATTAGGAATGACTTTCATGGCTTTCTCAATGAGTTTGTGCCGTTCTTCTTCCAAGCGCTTTCGATAGCGGTTTTCTCTGGTGTTAACACGACGACCAAAGTTATCATACTGTGGAGGTGGCGAAGGGGACCTATTTTCCGAATCAGAGCAGGTTAGTATGGGTTGAATGAAGCTTCCATAGGTACGACGCTGGGGATATAAAACATACCTGTGACCATCAGCCGGGACAACATCGTTGATACGAAGCTTTTGGCTGATTTCTTCAATTCGCAAATGAAGAGTATATGCCTCAAGCTGTTCATTGGTCATATTTGCCATGATCTGAGTCGGAAGACCCATAAGGCCCGCGACTTTATTCTCTTCCGCGTCTCCCCAGCGGTTGCGCTTCTTCCTTTTCTTGACGCCATCGACTGGAGGATCAGCTGTATGACATCAGTTAGATTAAAAATCCGTTAAGGTATATCCTAAGCGGGGAGGATGGGGACGGCAAACTCACCTCTTACTGGGCTCCTGCCACGCTTAATACCAGCATCAGGAGTTGCTGGGGCGGCAGGAGTTGAAGCAGAGCTGACAGGCTCAGATTCTTCGCCTCCAAATCGACGGCGGCCAAGTGGAATGTTGTTGGATCCAGTGATACCTTGATTACGCCACGCCATGTTGATAGTTTTGCAGACAAAAGTCTTCGCTACTTCTCAAGGTGACGATGAAGAAGTTGAGTGGCAACGAGAAAGCCGGAGACATATATCATTTTACCCAGTCACGTGAACTCAGAGACTTAGTCACGTCACGTGGCCATATATTTCAAACATGCTTGTGAGCGTCATAGTTAACCATATTAATCCATAGCAGCTATCCGAGAAGTACTAATTAACATAAAAAATACAGGCCTCCTCCTCATTTATTGCTATCAGCCTTCATACCGGCCTGGACCCAGGCCCTGGTCGCTGCAGCATCTCTCTCTATCGTCTCCTTATCCTTCAATCGTTCCTTGATATCATGTTTAACAGGAACATGTCTTCCCTTCTCCAGCGCCTCTCTGTTCAGCATTCGCTCTTCCCAAGCCTTGAGGTGAGGGAATTCATCAATTTCGACACCAGACCAACCGGCAGCGGCGATCCATCCCCAATGTGAAATGTCAGCAATCGTAGCGCGGTCACCGACAAGGTACCCGGATTTAGACTTGGACAAGTGCTTGTCTAGCACGCTATATAACCTCCGTGTCTCATTGACGTAGCGGTTGACGCCATATTCAATACGCTCTGGTGCATAGCGGTTAAAATGGTTGGCTTGGCCTTGCATTGGGCCGACCTGCAAAGCATCGTAAGTAAGTTAAATCTCGGACTACTCAAGTTCGGAGGCTCGTTGTGGAAGAGGATTAGAACGTACACCGGCATTTTGGAAAAACAGCCAGTTATTCACTTCATATGCCTCCCTTGTCCCCTTCGGATACGAGATCTTATGGTCCTTATCGTATTGTTCAACAAGGTAGAGCAGGATGCTTCCCGATTCCCAAACGTTGATGGACGTTCCATCTTCAAACGTATCTGTGATGGCTGGAATTCGGCCGTTAGGGTTGATTTCCAAAAACCATGGTTCCTTTTGGGTATTTTTCGACATCTGGATGTGCTCTACTTTATACGGAAGCCTAGTTCATTCCCACTATAAGTCAGTCAATAGTTCAAGAGAAGCCTGGATATTTAATATAAAAAAGAATAACTTTACCCTAATTCCTCCAGGGTAATGGAGATTTTGATCCCATTAGGAGTCTGGGCGGTATAGAGAGTGATATCGGGTCTTTTGGCAGCCATCGTGGAGAATGTGTTTTGAGGAACAGAAGATATATGTCCTGCAGATTGTAAAAGTCGCTTGAGCATCAACTGGCGGGTTCTGTCAGGTCGTTTTCCAAGTGATATAAATCTCTCAGAATCAAAACAAGTGATGTTGTCATTGAACACAAACCGGCTGTCCCCGCATTTTTATAAACTCGTATTTATAATCAAAATATTCCAAATTGTGGTACAGTTCGCCCCGATAACCATAGCGGGGATGTAAACACGCCGGACTCCGTGTATCCCGAGCATTCTTCTCTCATCAGATTTCAAAAGCACGTCATGGGAAGCTGAGGATTGGTTATTTCGATGAATAATATGGATCCTTGTTAATGCCCGAGAGGCCGGCCTTGGTTTCACCGCGCGCCGACAAGAAACTGTTTGCCAATAGCCCTTGGGAACAGACCTCTCAAGAACAACTGAACATCGTTCTCCGGATAGTTGACTATACATGAGAGTATATCCTGGAGAACTGCACTTCTGGAGCACATGCAGAGCATTGCGTCATCAGAGCGGCAGATTTGAGGGCTGACGCGAGCACGTGATTGTAACAAATGCAGACTTCTTGCGTAAATGAAAGATCTAATTCATCAAAGATAGGATGCAAAATATTATGTACAAGAAGAAAAATAGATAGCCAACCCTATAAGTGTATCAAAAAAGAATAGATCCAAGAAGATTTTTTTTTTATCTTCCGATTCGAAATTTTTCCGTCGCAAGGCCACTTAAGCTCCATGAACCCCAAGCCAGGCATGAAAAGATAGTCATGAATAAAGAGAGAACGAAGGAAGCCAAGTCATGAGATCGTCTACCAGGTGAAGCACTCTTCGATAAAGTCGATAGATGTTGGTGATTGCTTCTTTCGGCATGCAAGGCGCACATCGTCACTCAGACTTCCAGTCCCGCATACTGCAACTCCCATAGCTCCTATTTGATTCTCGATTTCTCCGTCGAGCAGTGTGGAGATATCAGGTTTACCTGGGAACATTTGAACGGTGGAGCTGGGGCTGTGAATCTCTTTCGTGTTACGCGGTCGGGTGATGAAGAGCATGATTCGGAGAAGCTCACGACGTCGGTCCATCGCGAGAATGCTTGTCATCCATGGTCGAATCCACTCAAGATGTTCGGGAGACTGGATGATCCAGACTAATGTAAGGCGGCGAGTCGCAACTGTTCCCTCTGCGTAGCCTTGAACCAAGTGACGCACGTAGGGAATTGGGTGGGTGATTCCAACACCAGCGGCAAATAGCACCACCGATCCATATGAATCGAGCGACTCTTCGGCTCCGTATGGACCCTCGGCCATGGCTCTAATTGTTAAGGGACCGCTGCCATGAGCAAGTGCCTTCTGGTACAAGGAATCTGTGGCACCAGTTCTTCGTCTGATAACGAGAGACATGTTCGGTTTCTGGAGCGCAGCAACATCCTGGCGAGTCATAACCAAGCCCTTTTCGTCGGTAGCAACTTCTTCGGTATCAGACCATGCGACGGTGAATGGATGGGATGTCCATAAGCTGACAGAAGGCATGTATAGATAGAGATGTTGGCCAGGCTTGAATCTCCATGGTCGCGCCATTCTAATATTCAGTCGTAGGGCTTCACCTGGCAGGGTTTCGACGGTTGCGGATGTTCCCCCACTACCCAAATTTCTATAGATTAATGTGGTGAATCGGACACCTCTCTGTAGATTCGTTAGACACCCGTCTCAAAATGACTGAATTTTTGTTGATGACTTACCTCGATAGCCCACAAAAGAATTGCCGCCAACAAGTACCGCCTTTGAGTGGGGTAGCGCTCAAGATGGGCCCAGAGACCGAAGAGAGCCACGATAACAAAGATGATATGTAGATGCAAGAAGGTTTCGTAGAAAGCATGTCGAAGAGCGGACGGAGAGTGGGCAGAAAGTGCAACAAAGGCACAAACAGCCTAGTTGAGGTTAGCCACTGTCATGGTGTATGGATACAATCTCTGGGTCAAAACGTACCATGAGACCGCTGATGATAAACCAACTCGAGGTGAAAGATCCAGTAACTGCTTCCCAGCCCTCTGTGAATATGTAAGTTAGTATTGGCCCCAAGAATGCTCTATAGACTAAAGATGGGCCTCCTTACTTGTTTCTACTTTGTTGACCATCCAGGCAATGACATGGGCAAGAGCTTCAAGAGCGATGATACGGCCAAAACCACGGTGGAGCAAGTTGAACGTGTCGAAGGGCACATTGAGCAACTTAATCAATGGGTTGTTTCTCCCAGCCATGAGCACCATCGGAACGAGGTTGATAGTTGCCATAGTTCCGGTACGGTTTCGGATTATCCCAAGCACTTCTCCCCGAGTAGCCGAGTATGGAATAAGAACACAGCAAGCGGTGAAGTTAAGCGCAATAACGGTCATGAGAATTGCAGTTTGGAAGCGAGAGGGAAGGGTTCCAAAGTCAGAGGCTGATGAAATGCGGAATTCGCGATTGTGCCTGACGCCGAATAGAGGGGCGTAGATGATATGTTGCTTGAGCCAAGCCCATGTTGGGTTTGAAGCCAGAAAGTATCGTTGTGTGCCTTCGTTGAGCGTTGCAAGGCGTCGAAGATGGGATTGAAAGTGAAGACAAGCCGCCCAGATGAGGATAACAGCTGAGATAGCGCCACCTATTAAGATGTAGTATCTCGCGATCTTATCATTGAGTAAATCTGCCGGCGATGGCCCTTCATCACCATGGCCGGAGGCGGCGACCAGCGAGCCAAAGAGCGGTACTAACACTTGGTAAGACCGCATGGTTATGTTTTTGTGTCCTTGCAATCAGATAAGAAAGCTAGGAGGACAAGGGAGTGGTTGAGTTGCCGTTCTCCTTGCACTTTTTTTTTTCAAAGGTGTGTGTATAAAAAGTGGGAGATTATAAAGACAAGTACCCGAGAGTGTTGTCAAATTCCCCGACTTCTTAAGACTTTGGGGAAACCCAAGGCTAGACGCTAGAAAGCTGAAGATATCGGAGTATATGCAAGAAACAGAAAGAATATCAGAAGCTGGAATGGAGGACAGGGTTGGCAAGGTCCAGGAATCAGATGATAGTCCAACGTCAGACGAAATGCGGGTCTAGCCGACAGTGAATGCAATAGTTGCCGTCGGTTGGGGACTGATGAATGATTGGAACAGCAATGAAGCTTTGGTTGCCTTTGTCCCTATCTGCCGGAGATGGGTCGGTCCAAGGAAGCAATGAACGTGGTTGGTATTGAGTGACAGTGAACGAGTGGGATAGCCCTGATCGATATGCAAGTGCGGCTGGGGAAATGGAATGACACCCTACGCAGGTCTGGTTAATATGACACTACCAAACAAAATATAGTATTGACGGAATGGATTCGGAGGTCATCCAGCAAGTGCACAAGTGGTTTGGTGACTCTTCTGTTAAGTAAACCCCTGCCCATAAACCGAAAAAATCATGCAGCAAGGACAAAAGGTTGCACACAAAAACTTGAAGATGTGGCTGTCGGTGAAAGACTAAAAAAATATAAATAAGGAAGCGGCAAGACTTACAGCGCTTTCAAAATGGCAAGCAGCAAAAAAGGCACAGCCTTCAAAGCTCAGCGTTCGGATCAGGAACGACAGTGTAGTATTGCAGAAATGACAGTGATTGGACCTTGTGGCGCCGGTCCAGATGGGCTTCTGAAATGGCAGTCAGAAAGAGTCGTGATAAAAAAACCAAAAGACTTCAGGCCTGCCCGGAACAAAAAATAAAGGAAGGAAAGAAGAGAAGGAAGGACTTGCGTGGACAGACAGAGGAGAAGCGAAGGCAAAAGAGAGGAAAGATTGTCTTAATAAATGGAGAACAAGGATTCCTTCAGGCGCTTTTACAGCCTCTAGGAGATTTCCTTGATGACCCGCCTATCAGACTCATCCAAGACAGAAATACAACGTATGAGACGTTGTACTGACAGAGTATGAACGTTGTAGATACGTTCGAAAAATGAGCCTGAGATATGGCTGTGGTAGATGTAAGGGACAGTAAATGGGGGCGTTTTGCATATACGTACCGTTATTTTTCCTCAAACAAGCATTGTATTGTTTGACCAAATAGTCAATTAATCAACGGTCTTGTAACGGTTTAAAATGAAGGTCGCGGCTGATGGGAAGCTTCAAGCTTGACATGAAATCGAAAGTCTTCCGTTGTCGCACCAGCCTGGAGGAATCCTCTCTCCTTGGTTTCGACTAAGCGCAAAAGGGGAGAAGGAGAAAAGGTCTTGCTTCGCCCTCGAACCGACTGTGGATTTGGGAGGAGTGCCGCCCAGGGTGGGTTTGTTTTGGCTGAACGCATCGTGTTGTGCACGTATCAAGATTAGTGGCCCACCCGAGAGACGGAAACCATTTGGCACTAGGGCCCTTCATTTCCACATGAAAGACTGAGTAAGTGGAAAGGATCCAATGAACAGCTGGTTTAGCCCCTGACTGAGGCGCTGTGGGGAAATGATGAGACTGCACGAAAAGTCTGATTTGGCGAATGGGACCTCGTACTTGGACATGGCACCATCCAAGGGCAACCAAGTGGCTGGGCATTCAGGGCACATCATGGCAGTGTTTGCCACCAAGGCACAACCAGCTTCCTGCCGTCTGGGCACTGGGCAACGCAGCCGCGCTTCACTATCTGGTTCGACACACAAAGCCATCCATGCAGAGTGTTTGAAGGTTGGATTTAAGCTGCTTTACTGCTAACTCGCTAGTCCAACGGATCATGCAGCGCACGTTAGAAAGATGAAACTGTCCTGCATAATGCGATCTACCGTTATTTTTAAGGTTGGAGATGTAGAGCTGCACGTGATGTTACTACTGCCTATTGTGGTTTAGTGCTTGAAGATCAAGCTTTTTAACCCGTTTTGAGTACGGAAAAATATATACGCCGACGCACCAAAGGAGGCGAGAATGTTAGCGATGTATCAAGTCGTGTTTAGGCGATGGAGCTTGGAGTTGGCCTAGATGCGCTGCCTCTTTCTCGGCTCCTTAGCAAACGGAGTATCTGTTTCAAACTCCGACGGGTTAAAGCCTTCGGTTCGGCGCTGTTCAGGTAAAAAAAATATATATGCGGTATCCCGACCCGTATTACTATTCAACATTCTGGCATCTGAGACGCGAGTCAACCTCTGATTTTCAGCTACTTTTTCTCAATGCACCTTGAGACACCTCCTCTTGTTACCCCCCGGACACTCCGAGGAAAGCTTGAGTGAATTAAATCTTCCCAATCTGCATCTATATGCTGGGAATATCTGGAATCCCTACCCCCCTCCTGACACACTCGTTGTCTCCCCCCCTCATCCCTATATACATACCTATACCATGCCTCACTCGTGAGACAATTACCCGATAGTATCAAGCTCAAACCCTCTCACAGGCCAACCCCTCCTCTTTTCGTGATGACAGATCGCTTACTATATAGATCGGCCGTATCACCATCGATTTTACTAGCTATTTCCCGATCTCTTTCCCGTGCGATTCTCTACCTGTTGGGCGTTGGCAGCCACATACTCCCCTGTCCATATTACTCAAAGTTATATATGAATGACCACAAATAATATTTGATAAAAGCCTTAGCGATGGAACCGTGATCACACGTTACATGAAATTCCGTCCACCGTATTTCTCATTACCCTTATTCATCATTAGGCACCTATAGTAAGAGTCCGACTTGGGACATCTACAACTCATCTCTCATAGATCATATCCCATCCGTAAAGGAAGGTACTGGCTCCTTCGAAAGGGAGAAGCGAGATCTCATACCGGCCTAGATCTGCCCACACATTCTTTGTCATGTATTGCAAATTATCTTATAATACTCGGACTCCGAGCTCTACGTAGAAATGCAGATTCGAGATTCCTCAATCCCAATCCATCCGCGCGGTTGCTGTGGCTGCTCGTTGCCACCATCCTCACTCACTTAAAGGCTAAATTCTCGGCATGCCGCGCATCGTCGTACTCGAGAGCAGACGATCAAACCCCGTTAGCTTCCAACTAGACAGATACATACCCCTCATTTTTTCTCCCCATAGTCACCAGTCCGAAGAGAACAAAAGTTGCGCCCGCTTCATTCAGAGCCGAATAATGAGCATGACACTCTGCTCTCATGCGAAGAAACCCGAAACCGGCTTAAGTACCCTAGTTCACCGAACTGGATCTTCTGGAGCGGGGTTTGTCGCAGTATGCATTACATTTTATGTGCACCGATGACCCTTAATTACCCACCCTGTCGCAAGAAAGGATCTTCAACTGGGTGGGAAGATCAATGTCTTGATTTTTCTAAGCTGGGCAGTTCAGCCAACGAATCGGAGGCAAGGTGGTATTCTCATCCTGCACAATTTTTTTTCTTGCTTGCGCGTGTGTCTGTCCTCTGAATACTCCGATTGTTATTACATATGATTTGGTGGAAAATCTCAGTCTACAGAGGTACGGAGTACATAATCTAATAAAGTGATATCCATCTTAGAAGTGGAGAGAATAGGTCAGAATAACTGTAACTATAACCCCCATCAAAAGCAACCACCAACGCTTTTCCTCGGGCCTCATCTTAAGGGGATTTTCTTCTGTAACAGCAGCATTTTAACGTTGATGATTTCCAAGAAATCTTGCGTGCGGAGGTGGAAGGGAAATATCCCGAGGAGCCAGCAAGCTCAGGCGGGCAGGATGGAACGCCAGTCTCTCGTCTTGTCTCGTGGCAGCACTGTGTGCTACCTATAAGATATGAATGTATGTATGTATGCACATAAACCGTGCACGACCATTCATAGTATATGCCATGATAGGATCAGTTTTCCTATTCAAGCATATAAGCCGACGAGCTCACATTGAGATATTTCCGAAAGTGTCTTTGCCCCAGATTCAGATTGGGTCATTATCCGCGCTCACTTATTCACCGATGAGATCGTCATGGTGGCAAAGACAAGATATGTATCAAACTCCGCTCATCATCACATGCGGCAGTCGTGTGAGGCGGGGAAGGACAGAGAAAGAGGTGAAGGGGGAAGAATATGCAGCACAACTGCAATTTTTTTTTTCTTTCACCAGCTCATGCAAGCGGGCGAAAGTACTTCAGGAAATACCTGTCTTTCGGCGCATCAGAAGGTATCATCCAAGGTTACCTTGACGGGCCAGCGGGCGACGTTAGAAGAGAGGACGTTAAGACAAGGATATGGGGGGGACTCCAGTCTCCTACATATGTCGAGATGCAGAGGTGTGGATGTACTCTGGCCTCAGGATGCACGCGGCTCCTCTCCGGCGCCTTTGTGTTGGTGCCGATCAAAGACTACCCCGGCTTCCACCAAGCCTGTTCGGGCATGGCGTCACACACAAACCGATCGGAGGTGATTCGGGCAGTCGGAACATCCTTGAAGATGTATGTAAAAGGCCTGAAGATCTGGAGAGATTGACCATGTCTGTCTGCTTCGGTAGGGCAGAACAGGCGAGCCAGGCGAGGCAAGCGAGACAGCCACAGACAACCCTATACCATATACCACATCCCATATCCTTGTGCTTTTTATCCCTCATATACTATGTCTGGGTTCATGCTGAATAGGGTGGCAAACAAGCAGTGCATCTTCTAGTTCTCTTTGTTTACCTTTGTCTTCATACAGCAACTAGCTGCCTTTTTCTGTTACGGGCTGCGCCTACGGCATGTCTTGGGATCAAACTCCTCATCCTTCGCCAACCCAGTGTCAGCTCCTCACTCAGCCCGATTCAGGGTTGGTTTTGAAGATGCACGACACCATGCGGACTACAGAGATCGACTACTTCCATGACTCACTACTTGCAGGAAACTACCCCGTGTATGTTGGAATGCTTGAGAACATGAATCATTAGAGAGTACTGGATTGAAAACACAATCTATCTAGGTGGACCAAACACAAGGGTATCATTCAAAAGGAAAAGAAAGGGATAACAGCGCCTCCACAGCTCATCATACATTTACATTCAGCAACAGTAACAGCAGCGGTGAATTCCACAATAACGTAATAATACATACGTGGCCGACAGGGAATGGGAAATAAGGCAAGAAAATCAAGCACCCGACTCACATGCGGATGGACCAAACCCCGCAAAGTACCAGGGTCGACGGGGAACTGGCCGTCATCGAGGTGTCGGTCTAGATGAGGCAGTCAGAAGCCACATCGCAATAACACCCAAGAGGGGAAGTATGTATACTGCTTTTGTTGACTTGCTGTCATGCAGAATTTAAATATGCCTTGGCATCTTAAGGATGTCATCCTATTGGGGCCTGCTCAACGGAAATTATACCAATAGCAGCCAAGATAAAAGGATATGTATTCACAACATTGCCTTTGCAGACGCTGAATTACGCCATGTACCATATGGCGAAGTAGTATATAGGTCTTGACAGCGCTCATAGTCCGGGTTTTCGGACGCCAGCCGAACCCGGAGGGTATCAGCACTTAGGTCCCAGTGCTATATATTACAGGTCACAAGGGGAACTCCGGTGGCTTTCCTGGGAGGGAACGGTGCCATCAGCGTGGAAAAAATTAAACAAAAACCATGTCCATTGGCATGCTGAGCAGATTAGCTCGTCGAATTCCAAATTGTTTTCTTTCAAACGAAGCTCAGCTCGTCGTCACTTGAAGCATAACTCTCCGAGCATGGGATGACGGGCTTTCCAAGCGACCGTCTCGTCGAGCGGAGTAGGTAACTTGCCGAATTGGGCTTGTGGCGAGTATTATGGCCATAATTAAGCCGAGATAACGAGGAAGATGAGGGAAGCGAAGATACAGATGACGATGACGATGAGAATTGGGTGGAGTAGTCCCCGAGAGCAAGGCTACGTCTGACACGCTCACCCAAGGATGGCACCTTGCTGAAGAGGTCGTCTTCACTATCCTCCGAATGCTCAGATTCAGACTCAGATTCGAGCTCTTCAGACTCATATGGTGGCGTGATTTCGTCATACTGAGAGCTGTTAATTTCTCGGGGTTGGTGCACAATAACAACTTCGACCTTACTGGTTCGGTTGGAGGGAGGGGAAACTTCAACGGGAACAAAAGAATTGGCTGGTTTCCGCAGCGGGTAACCTTGAAGGCTCTGATCGCTCTGCCTCCTTGGCCTGGGCATCATTACAGAAAGGCTAGATTTCCGCCCGGACCCCTCACCAAGGGAGACACCAAGCGGCCTACGCCCGACAACGCCAGGGCAATCGTTCAGATCCAAGCTATCGGGCTTCCTCTTTTGACGTTTTGAGCGTCGAAGATGGCTCTCCGACGTTGCGTTCAATGCGCGGCTGGCTCGCTTATTGCTCGTATACGTATATTGATGCTGGCCAGATGAGCAGATTGTTTTGCGATCAGGCGGGGTTGGAGGAGGGGGTGGAGGTGAAGCGGACGTCACGCTTGACTCATATTGGCGACAGCTTAAAGAAAATGTGGAATTCGAATCCTCTTCTGAGTCCTCAGCCTCGCTGGAGTCCGATGCGGGGATGACCCGTTCCCCAGGAATTGTACGTCGTGGCGGATAATGAGGCTTTGGGGACTTTGCCACCCACTCTCCAATACCATCCTCCCATCTGAAACCCGACACTGATTGACGAAGCGATGGACTCAAAGGCTCAGTGCTATCCAAAATTGTCGAGTCCAGCTCACAGCTCGCAACCTTGTCCTGTATGTCAGATGCCCAGTCGTGATGTTCCTGTAAGCAGGTAAGCTCTGCAAAGCTAAGCGCAACATCAACGGCCAGTTTGCTAAATATGATTCGAACAGTAGGGTATATTTTTAAATCGATGTGTTCATACGCTTTCGTAAAGTATCGCACAACATCAAAGCCGTCATCGGCTTGTACTCGACCGAGGCATCGCGCGATATGCAATACCAAAGTCGATAGCTCGCGCACGAGTTCTTTTTTGTTTGGATGACCCCGAATCAAATATCCAATATTATCCAAAACTGTACAGTTCCTGCGAGTGGTTGTATTGATAGAAGCAGCAGGGGCACCCGAAAGATTTAACGAGAAGTCCGCCATTAATATGGCGCAAGATCTCGTCCAATGCAAGATATTGTTATTGGTGTTCGACTCATATGTATGTTGCTCAACGACTTTTTGTACGATTGTAGAGGTATTAACCACCAAAAAATGCATCGTGGAGTCAGGTCTATTTGCAAAACCATATTGCGCGAAATGCGCTCCAAGAAAGACAGCAATTATGCTGAAAACACTGTTATTTAAAGCAGCGGAAAGTTCTTCGTTATAAGCGGTCGGTAAGACTTGTTTACGACCTCTGTGCAATGCTGCGACGCTCCGGATCCTTGAGCGATTAGATCGTGGCCTCCGAAGAAACCTCAGCATTGCGCTTGCAGACGAGTTGTTCGTTCCCGATGCGGTCGAAATGATGGCTATGATGAAATTGACAGCCGCGGAAGAGTGATCATCACCGTACGAGATAGACTGAAGGGCTCTGGACAGTAGAGCCTTCATGGAATCTGTAGCGATCCATTCAATTGGAAGGAAGTCCCGGTTGAGTAATAATGTAAGTTCTTGGAATATGAAGCTGAAAGAGGCAGTCTTTTTCACAAAGATATGGGAGGCATGTAATGCAATTGATGTCTCTGGGGAGAATAGAACGCTATTCAGATTGGTTGGCGGCGGGATGGCAGGTGAAGCGGCTAGTAAGGTCGATAACAACGCGATGGCTGCATCATTCGCTGAAGAATGCATCGCGCCCAGTACTAGTTGAAGGGCTGATTGAGGAGAGATCCATTTTCTCCGAATAGTTTCACAAATCAAGCGGATTCCGTGCGAGCGCACCAGTTCTTTCAAAGGCTTCCAACCATTCCCAAACGAATAAGTTGCTTCTAAGTCTGTAAAAATGTGGTCTGCAGCGTTTAACTCCTCATCTTTATCAGTGGAGCTATTCGCATACTCTTGTTCCTCTAAGATATATTCAGAAGTCCTTTCAAGGGCCATTGATAACAACGATCTCGCACCACAGCCCTGCTTTTGCTGCGGAGAGGTTACTTTAAGGAAGATATCCCAAGCGCTAAATATCGACTGTACAATCTCGATATAAAATGGATCGCTGTATGTATCGCTAATACCACTCGATTCGTGCCGCCGGTCCCAACAGTGTGGTTTGCGCGGTGGAGAGCCAGAGCGACGGCGTTCACCGCCTCGCTTTGGTATAGTACCACACTCCGTCTGGAATGTGCTGCTACCATCACCGCCTCCTTCAATACCGTCAATCGACTTCCACTTTTTCCCCAAGATAAGGGGTGTCGCAATCGAGAATTCTCCCGGCTGCAGTCTTTCAGATTCCGGACTTTTAACAATGGACTTGGACCGAGCCCCAATGCTAGAACGGCCACGGCGCCCCGAGTATCTATGCTTTATTCGTTTCTTCCCAACATTCCCCGGAACCCAGCTTGGGTCATCCCGCGACGACTCCGATCCCGACGCTTCACCCCGTCCATCCCTGTGCGGCTTTGATCGCGCTTGCATTTGCTCTGTTTTATATGTCCTGCGAATGTAATCGTCGACTTCAACCGGGGTGGTTTTCCAGTGCTTTTCGAGACGTAGGAAGATCGAGGTCAACGGGCGCAAGGCACGGTTACACCATCGAGACGTAATCGGAACCTGTACAGGCTGGGCTTTTGAACGAACGGCAGTCGAATTAGAGCCCATTTCTAACTTTCTATAACATTATAGTCTCGTCAAACGTATTCGGGCTATCTGTAAAGATATAATCTTGCACCGGCTGCTATATGGGCTCTTCAAACCCCCACATATTCATCCCAGGATTGCGGAATTGGATAAGGTGCGAGAGGCCGTAATTACGGGAAATATAGAAATTGTAGTTAATGGAGCTGGAATATCATGATGCCTTTAAAATATGCTCTTCGACAGTTAAAATAAAGCTGGGCTGCCGTGGTATGCATGCGGTAGAAATGTTCCTGTCGTCGAAACTCGGATGTCAACAAACATCCAAAAGTATCTGCCAAGATCTTGGCACGTGATGCAATGCTGATGATGGGCTTGAGATCTTTAGCTCAGCTTATATCAAAATAACCAACAATGGAGTAAACTCTGGGAGAAAATATCTAATATATTCGCTTGTGGGTTGTATGAGAGTATAAGTAAACCGCAAAGCCATGCAGAAATGACAACGACAAAGAAACACATGTTGCTAATATTGGTACATTGCATTAAATCAGATACCCCAAAAAGGCCAAAAGAGGGAGAAGAGAAAAAGGACATGAACAAGTAGAGTAGAGATGATGATGATATGTACAAGTACACATAAGAGGCCGTGACTTCAAAAAATCTTTTCCCAAAGAAAGAAAAACACCCAAGGACGAGACCAAAACAACCAATCCTGAACTACCCCTTTTCTTCCCATAGAAAGAAGAGCAATGCTGTTGATTATTTGTACATATACGAATTCCCGACTCTTCCCTTATTAGAACACAAACGTATATAACCGATTCGTCCAGGGCGAATTGAAGCAAGTTGAATATTGAACAGATATAATAGTGGAAAACTTTAGACGAATGAAACAAGAAAAGTTGGTTTTTTTAACCCTCTAAGATGTCTTGACGGTGGATTGGGTGGAACCGCGAAGCTTCGGGTTGCGGGTGGTGGTTCGCTTCTTCTGCTTGGAGCGAGGGGCTTCGCCACCTTCAATGAATTTCAACAGCTCATCAATGCTCCTTGGATCTAAGCTTGAGTTGGCGCCGCTCGCATCGGCTCCCTGGGCCAAACCAGCTGCAGTGGTCTGTCCGACCTGAGGCTGAGGCCTGGTTGCTCCCAGTGAGGATTTATTAGCAGGGATTGAGACCATTCGTCGTCGACGGGCCTGGATGTCCTTGGCACGTTTGGCAATGGAGACGGCGTTCTGGGTGAGTTGCTCAAGCCAGCTTTCTGCCTCCTTTGTGTTTCGATCCTCGGGTCCGAGCTCGGCAAGGAAGATGTTGTAGGCTTCGCGCATCTTGTTCACGGCAGCCTTGGAATCTTGGTCGAGAGCAAGGGCTTGGGCGAGCTGGAAGAGGATGGTAGCAGTGTTGATGGATTGTCTTCCGAACAGCTCCTCGCATACGGTCAAGGATGACTCGAACCACTTGCGGGAGTCGGGGTATTTCTTGAGGTGTTGGAGCATGACGGCGGCGTTGTTCATGGTGGTGATTGAGTCAGGGTGATTAGGGCCATAAATGATTTTCCAGAGCTCAAGAGCATGTCTGATATAGACCAGAGCGGTTTGGGTGTTGCCAGTGGCATGCTCGAAGAGGGAGAGGTTGAGGTAGCTAAGAATGGCGTCTGAGGAATCGACACCCATGGTCCTTTCGGTTACAATGACAGCTTTTCGGGCGAGTTCGACAGCAGCGTCCTTCTCATCGGTCTGGTAGTAGAGCATAGAAAGCTGGTGGTAAAGTTTGGCAACCTCAGGGTGGAGGATACCGTAAATTTGCTCATGCAAAGAAAGGGATTCCAAGATCAACTCTTGACCCAATTCCTTTTGGTTTTGCATAAGCGAAATACGGCCAGCTTCAAATGCCTCTTCGGCAAGAGCGCTTCTTGGTGCTGCGTCCTTGACCAGAGGGACAATGTTCAGGATATCATCAGGAACAAAGGTGGTAGGGACCTTTGGAGCTGGTGCAGCACGAACTGGGGAAGAGTGTCCCTTCTTCTTCTTGTTCTTCTTACCCTCATCCTGAGAGTCAGCCTTTACAGGTGGGAGCTCTTGAGTCTTAATTTGAGATTTCTCGAAAGCAAATTCTTTAGCAGCGAACTGGATACCAAGCTTGATAGAGATGTCTCTCAAGAGTTGAAGGGGTTTCAAAGAGGAGGCCCATTCCGCATCAAGCGTGTACCTGAATCGGATCTTGACCTGTTTCTCAATCTCAGCCCGGAGGGACTCGGGAGTGACCTTTTCGAAGGAGAAATCTCCTTCGGGGTAGATCTCTCGAAGTGACTCGTCAATTTCTGCGCGAGGCTTGGGGTTGACTGCAGTTCCAAGTAGACAGTTGAGCAAATGAGACAAACAGGCCGTAGCAAATGGAGCAGGTACGTGTGAAAGGAGACGGTTAGCGATGTGCTTGAAGGCTCTCGCAACCATGTCTTGGATCACGAGGATGCAGAGGGCAGCGAGACGAGACCCCTTCTCTTGAGCCAACTGAATCACTTTTCCAAGGTAGCGAATATTGATACCACGCTTATGAAGAAGCTGGCCGAGAGATTGGCCATCCATGGGGAAGCCGACGTCACCGTCATGTAGATCCTGGACCAATTCAGGAAGAACCTTGGTTCGAAGATATTCGCCAGCGTTTCGGACTTCTTGCTCATCACGGGCCCATTCTTCCTTCTCCTCCTCGGTCTGAGGGATCTGGCCGCTGAAAGCATCGGGGTTCAGTGCAAGCTGGAACTGGGAAATATCCACCCGTTCCTGGTCTGCGCCCTCTTTCTTCTCGGTCTCATCAGACTCCGCCTTGGCTTCGCCGTTCGCCTCGTTCTTTGCATCGGCCTTCTCAGCCTCCTTGGCTTTGCGGCGACGCTCGACTTCCTCTCTGACATATTGGCCCATCTTATGTCTCCAGTAGGACTCGATCAATTCGAGTCTGAGAACAGACATTCTATGAGGATATGGTTCATGGTTGTCGGCATCGTCAGACCATGCGATATCAAGAGGAGTGATACGGTAAAGGTCAAGAACGTATTTACGGCCGTCGGTACCCAACAAGCCCTTGGTCTCAACACTTCCTTCCAAGTCATGTCGTACACCTTCCTTATCCCAGACGGCGTGCTTCTTCACGCGCAACGCCTTGGAAAGTTTCTCAAACACTGGTACGAAAGCCTCATTCTCAGCGACAACATCCTTTCCTTCAACACCACCGTAGTCGATTTGGTGTTCACCGGGCTCCCGTTGCTTGAAGATTCCAGGAACGATGCTCTGGCCAACCAAGCGCTTGCCAAGATAGTCAACCACAACGGTTCCAGGGGTGAATAGGCCGGCAATGTCAAGCTGATTGACAGCCTTGACACCCATAACGTCCTTTCCGACGGCAACACGAGCGGCTTCGTCACCTCCCTCAGAAGCGAAAGTTCCAACTCCGTCGGCGCCGAAAGAGAAGAATATGTTGTTATATACGAATATTTGGGCATCTCTCTCTTCGGTAGGGTTCAATGGTGCAATTTCACCTCTGGCGACGAGAACAGCACCGCGTGCGGCAGCATCGTTGTAGTCTGCGAACAATTTCGAGGTAAGTCTCTCTCGGAACACCTTGTCCTGGACGTTATCCCGTGGTAATTCCCGAGTGGTTTGGAATTCTTCGTTCCAATCTCTCAAGGTCTCGGAGTTATCCACTCCGGCAATCAAGTAATTCTCTTGGGAGCGAGTGGCATCAGGCTGGTGAGCGTTAAGCTGGCCTTGTGCAGTGGGCACCAACCAAGGATTATTTGGAATGGAATTTTGGAAAGGGAAGGTAGTCAAGAGGTCCTTCTTGTTGTTAAAATCTTGAAGGGCTTTGAATTCGTTGTTAAAGGATGGTGACATTTGGGAGATAAGTGTGAGGATAGAGTGAGCGCTGAAGTTCTTGGGTGCAGGTCTGGGGAATGGGTCGAACTTTGCGTTGGAGCATTTGTTGACGTAAAAGCCAGATACGTGCGCGGTGATCTGGTGTTGCTCTCCTTCATTGGTGGTGACCTGGAGATATAGCAAGTGTCCGCGTTGGCGGAGATTGTAGGGAGGAGGGTTCCATGGTGAGAGCGAAATAGATCTGACAGTCTTTGGGGGAGCGGATTGGTCACGAGGCAGCATAGTCTGAATTTTAGCTGGAGCGGAGGTGTCGTAATTCTCCAAGGGATGGTTCTTGCTGGCATCCTCCGGTAGACCTTCACCGGCAGCTACGGAGTCATGCAGAGACAAACCAGCAGATATTCCATGTAGGTTATCCACTCGGTCACCAGCAGCGCCGATCAGCTCTCGGATTCTAACGACGTGCATTCTTGCCTCTTTCTCGGTGTAGGGATCCTCCACCAAGACAACCTCAGAGTCAGCTTGGAGACCCTTGACCTCAGAAAGCTCGACGTAGTCGTTGATCCGCTCGCCATTATGTTCGAGGTGGAAACAGGTGTACTGGAAAGTCCCGGGGAGCTCGACGATGGATTGGCGCACATCCTGAACTTGTTCCTGGCTTGAGACCTAGAGAAATTGCATCTACTTAGCAACCTGTTGGTTGAAAGCTGGATAAGAGAGGTGGCTGATTTACCATAACCTGAATCTTATATGGGTCATGAGGCAGCTTGACGGTTATTTGGAAGAGACCTGTTGAAAGAAAGAAACAAAGCGAATTAGACCATGACCAGCCGCAGATTGACGACGATAGCAGGTAACCCTTACCTCCTCCATTAATATCACCATCCTGCTCCTCATCTACATGGTTGCCATTGGTGAGCTCATTGCCATTTTCGGGCTGGGCCTTGTCCAACACTTCTATAACAGCAAAGGTTAGAAGATTTTTCCAATTGAGATGATTCGAGATGATTCAAAGCTACAAGCTCATACCTTTAGAGTGTTCGACATTTCCATTGCTTTGCTCGACAGACATGATGACCCTTAGAAGAACGTATCAATACAACAATCCAAGAGCCAAGCGCAAGCAACTTTTTTCCCTCCGCCAAAATAAAAAAAAAAGATACACAACAAAAAGCCGTAGTATAAATAAAAACGGCCAAAAAAGGACAATATATAATACAACCGAATGGAAAAAAGAGGGAGTATTAAATAAAAAAAAAAAAGAAAGAATCTGGGGGAGGAGAATTTTTTTTTTCTGGATTGAAGTTTTATCCCAAGCTTCATTCGTTAATATTTTTTCCGGACTTGCAGAGAAAAAAAAGAAAAAACTTTTACGGAGCCGGTCTTTTCCTGCCGGGTGGAAACGGGCTTCTCTCGGGGGTTGATGCCAAGCCTTTTTTGCGGTTGAACTGGGAGAATACTATGGATGTGTGTATGTATGTACATATGGAGTATGTATGGAGGTGATGATGAGATATTAGAAGACCTGATATAGCCTGAGTATTCTCTCATACAGGCATTCAACTACTACTATATACTCCGTAGTTACTCTGTACGGTGTGGTGAGCTGAATCACGTGACACTGTGGCTGACACGCAGAAAACTCAGCCTTCGTCTGAACAAACACGACACTGGCTGTCTTTCACTCGCTGTGTCTTTTTTTTTTCTGTCGTCTCTCGTTAATCTATCTTACACTCTTTATACTACACTCATTTACTCTCTTTATTCTTCTTTCTCGCTTTTTTTGTTGCTTTTCAATCATATATCATCATCTGTTGTTAAGCCTAGGCCTTCCCCTGGAATATTGCTTCCCCGAGTTTTCTCCCGCATAATCTGATAACACCAAGCTTATACTTGTTCTTGGTATCTAGATATCTCTTGTTTTTCTTACTTATCCCTTCTCATTTTCTTTTATTTTACTATACTACGCAGATGTTCTCTTCATCATGCGTTTGAGCCATTTATACCAGAGATCTCCTCTCGGCCTGGGAAGAAGGTTTTTCGACCTCAAACCCAGATATGCGCCGTGTCCCACTCGACCTCGGCGCCGCTTCTTCCAAAATGCTGGGCCCGGTGCGCCACAGCCAGGCCAGGAGGACCCTGAGCCGTCGAACTCGACCGAGTTCAACTTCAAGGCCACGCTTGCCCGCATGTTTGAGGCTTCCATGACCACTTTTGCTTCTATCTTTGTTCTGGGGTAAGAGCTTATACCAATCATCATTCAATCTAATGGATACCCATCTCTGACATTCATCTACTCCAAAGCATTGTTGGCTACTCATACCACAAGTATTATAAATATTTAATTCTTGAAAAAGTAGACAATGCTTTCAATCCTGGTGACCCGGCGCTCGAAGTTGCTGGTGTCGGTCCTATCATGACCCAGAAGGCAGAGGACACCGAGCACTGGGTTGAGCGTGAGGAGCAGGCCAAGATTGACAGCATCATCAACGGAACTTCTGTAGGCCACTACTACCTCTTGATCGGGGAGAAAGGAACCGGAAAAAGCTCCATGATCCTCCATGCTATGCGAAAGGTCGATGGTACACGTATTGCTATGCTTGAAGCTCATGCGGACCTTGAGATCTTTCGGGTTAGGCTCGGAAAAGCCTTGGACTATGAGTACCATGAAGAGTATGTTATTCACTCTGCTGCCACAAGCTATGCAAGACCACTAATCTTGTCTTGTTTGTCCATAAAATAGCTATATAGGTAGCTTATTCAGTATCAAGGGACCTCGCGATACAACCGCGCTTCTTGATATTGAGCGAGCTCTCAACAAGCTGGAAAAGGTTGCCTTGAGGAGAAGAGCCAAGGGTGAAAACCCATTAATCCTTATCATAAACAGCACCCATCTAGTGAGAAATGACGAAGATGGGAGGGACCTGTTGGAAATGCTCCAACACCGAGCTGAACAATGGGCAGCAAGCAGTTTAATTACCATGGGTTCGCACTGTTTTCCATCATTCCTTTCTTCCCTCTTCAGCTTTACTGACTTTCGGATGTAGTCTTCAACAGCGATGATTACTGGGTGTATGAGCGCCTCAAGTGCTATGGCTCCCGTATGGAAGTTATCCCTGTTCCTGATCTGCCGATAGACAAGGCAATGGGTGCGCTAAGTCGGTACCGATCGAGGTATTTCAACGAAAGCCTCACAAGTGAAACTTTGGAAGAGGTTTACAAGAAAGTTGGCGGAAGAATAGCATTTTTAAATAAGGTGGCTAAATCTCCCGATATGATGGCGGCTTGCGACAAGATATGTCAAGATGAGAAAACGTGGTTCCTTAATAAGTGCTGGATCCTGGGTGCAGAGATGGATGACGATGTTATGGACGAGCAGAAATATTCGGTATATATATACATCTCTCTTTTCTCACTTGCTTTTTTTGATACTGACCACCACCCTAGTCTGCGGCAATGGTCCTCGCCAAAGCTCTAGTCGACCTAGAGAAGGAAAACGGCGAACGTTACTGTCCCAACAATGGACACAAGCTACCCGAGCTACCTCTTCACGAATCCCGACAAGTAATGACAAGAGCAGACTTTATCCAACAGTACGACCAGGACAACATTTTTACCATCGACTCTAAAGCCATGGTCCGTGCCGACTCGGTGCCCATGCAGCACGCATTCAGGGAAATATGCTCTGAGCCAGGCTTCGAAGAACATCTAGAGGCAACTCTCGAACGCATCAATGATATCGAGAGCTTGGGCAGAACCCGGGAGTTGACCGTTAAGGATTTCTGGCACAAGGGTAAATTTAAGGCTACCATTCGTGACCATAAGGGGCGGGAGACTGGCACGCTGGAGATTGGAGTCGTGGAGCCAGAAGGAGATGATGATGATGACTGATTTCTTCATTTTTGTTATACTCCGTATGGAGTACTTGGTTATGAGGATGGAGGGGACGATTTATACTTCTATTCCCATCGGATTTATCGGTTTGGTGGTTTGGTTCTTCTTTACTATTTTACGAACAGGAAATTTTTTTTGATACCCTTATTTCTTCTTCCCAAGTCTATAGAACTGGATATTTAATTAGATCTTTTGTATCAAGAGAGTTCTAGCAGCTTACTCAGCTTGCGTCTGACTGCTCGCTGCTCTGCCAAGCCGCATGACATCACTCTTTCCTCGACGCCCAAAACAAGCAAACCCACACGAGCTTGCATCGCAACATTCCATACATCCAATCTCCAAAAACACCCAATTCCTTCTCGAAACAAAGCCAGAGCTTTCTGCACTCATGGGTCCCAAATCTACAGCCTCAGCCGCCTCTCCAGGCTCGGCTTCAAGAAGACGAAAACCGGCAGCGAAGAAAGGCACAGCTCAACGCGACAGTGACAAGCCAACACCAGCGTCACCATCACCATCATGCGCCTGCTCCGTCATGAACTTCCTGCTTCTAACTATCACCAATCTCAGTTTAAATACAGTCCTCTTCTCGCTGGCTGCTCCACTCTTACGTGAGGATCTGGCGTGGGAAAGCAAGCAAGTAAATTCATGGCGGGAGATTGGAGTGTTGCTAGCATGGCGGGTACTTGAGCTGGCAATTCCATATGCTCTGGGATATGACTGTTCGTATTCTACCATTGTCCCATCTTGCAATCCATCTCATTACTGACAATACCCTCCCGATTAGCACGGGACATAACATCCTTGTTCGGCATCAGTCACGCACCGACATATACACCACTAATCTACTTCTACGGAGTCCGACCGACAACAGCTATCATCGTATCGGTAATCACAGTTCTTTCGGCTGCGATACCATTCTATATCTTCCGTTCCCTAAGCCCCGTACACCGCGGGGAACCCGTGCCCAACCGACATGTAATCGGCGATATCCCCACGATCCTCTACACCGCCACCGTCGCTGCTCTAGTCTATATTCTAGCCCTCTACATAAGCTTCGCTACATGGCTTCCGGCATTCCTCGTCACACACTTCGATGGAATCCCTGATATCAGCCTCATGCATGCAGGTGCAAAGAGCTTTATTCCCATGTTCATCCAGCTTTTCCCAGTCGGTATCATGGTAAGGGATTTCCTATTCGTCGGTTCAGCCAGCCAATCGCAGCCAGACGAGCAAGAAGGGGAACTCTCACCAGCTGAACTGGAAGAGCGGCATGGAGAGCTCTTGATTACATCATTATATCGAAAATACTGGCTGAGCCGACCTAAGAAGACTCGCGTTCTGGTCTCTCGCACAATCACTTTGGCCGTCATGATTTTGGTCAATACCGTCGTGCAGCTTGTTGGTACTCTATCCGGAGCCGAAGCTGAAGGTGTGTTGGGATGGGCTGGAATCTGGGCTGTCTCAACCGTTGTGATTGGTGTTATATTCGGCTGGATCGAGGCGGTTGACTGTATATGAGGGCTGTCTCGCCTCTCTATCTGCCTCCCCGTTAACCGGCACAGTGTTTATCTAGTGCCAATGGGTGACTGCTGGCGTTTCTTGATTTTACGCAACATACCTTTCCTTTTCTTTTCATTGTTAATTTTCCCCTGATTTTTGGTGTTGGTTGGTATGGAAAATCACCATCTGTGCATGTGGCTAGTTGACCTTGTCCTGATCATTCCGGGTTTCCTTTCGCCTCTGTTCAAAGCATCAGTCGCTTCTGCGGAGTATTAGGGATGTTACTTTCTTTTTGCCCTGTGGAATCTCGTTCTGTGTAATATCTTGTTTTGTACCCTCCTCCTTCGGCGCGTGTCATTTCATACGTATAACCCCTATCATCCTTCATGTACTGTATAAATTGTTCCAAAAATTAGTTGAAAGGTATACATACCCTTTTAATCTCCTACAGATTCTCAATCGGAAGCGTAGATAAGATGCTCGATTTTTCCAAATGAGGAAATAATACATTAGATCAAATCTGATTTGATCTGTCTCTATCAAGATATGTATGACAAACTGGAAAACAGGCGGGATGATGCGAGGCAAGAGAGATAAATACAAGAATAGCTAACCAGAGACGTTGCGCATGA
The DNA here is from genome assembly GCA_030411455.1 of Arthroderma sp. MBC 290. Taxonomy (NCBI): domain Eukaryota; kingdom Fungi; phylum Ascomycota; class Eurotiomycetes; order Onygenales; family Arthrodermataceae; genus Arthroderma; species Arthroderma sp. MBC 290. Next base: position 63,693 of record JAPERC010000036.1, on the reverse strand, counting down.
TAGGCCAAGTAATAAAGAATAAAATTAATAACGAAAGAGCGGGCCAGATCGATAAAAAGGGTGAAGAAACCTTTCGCCAAAACAAGGAGAAGAAGAAAGGGGGTCAAGCATGCTAAAACAGCCAAAAGAGAGGAAGAATGATAAGGGCTGAGTAGGGGAGAATATGCCGAGTAGAAAGGAAAAGGGGGTGTGAGACGTATTTCCTTAACACGCGCATCCCTCCTTCGCAGTGGCGGCTCCCCGTTCTCGAAGGTTGATTCTTGCATCTTCACCCCTTGCACCTCCAGTGCCGGCACCACTGTGTCCAGCGGCTGCATTCGCACCAGTCCCTCGGGGTCCCTTCAAGCTTGTTTCTGGGATAGCATTTGCGATAGCAGTGAATACCTCGGCAACATTGACTCCGGTCTTAGCACTGGTCTCGAAAAACAAGAGGCCTTCTTCATCGGCATACGAGCTTGCCTCGCGGGTGGATATTTTCCTAGCATCCCCTGTTGTAACATCTTGGTCGTCATCTTGGTCATTACCCTGTCCCTCTTCTGCTTCCCTCGTCTCGGCATCCTCGCCCTCATTGTCGTTTTCGTTATTATCGGAGCTCACCCGGCGCTCTTCGCCGGCTGACACACCAGATGTAGAATCCGCACCAACGTCATCGTTTGTAAGATCGAGCTTGTTCCCGACTAGTGCGATCACTATGCCAGGGCTGGCTTGCCGTTGAAGCTCAGCAACCCAATGTTTCGCTTTGACCAACGAGGACGGTTTTGTCAGATCATATACGACGAGAGCGGCTTGGGCGTTTCGATAATACATAGGAGCCAGCGAGGCAAAGCGCTCTTGGCCGGCTGTGTCCCATATTTCGAATTTGATGGTTCGGTTCGGAAGAGTGCACTTCTGCGTTAGGAAAGCGGCTAGAGGAAGGGTTAGAGTGTTAGTTATAAGCCTAACGATATCAGAGGGGAGAAAAGGTGTCAGGTATTAGGAATAACGGACCTCCTATTGTAGGTTCTTTATTTTCTTGAAAGTCATTGTTGACGAAGCGGAGGACAAGTGAAGACTATTTCGATGAGCATCAGTATAGTTGGACTTGATAAGGATAGATAGCAGCATTCCACGTACCTTTCCTACGGCCGCTTCACCGAGTAGGACTAATTTTACACTGCTGCTTGGTTTCGGGCCGGGGGTAGAACTTGGGTCCGCCATTCTACTCTTTTCTATTCTGTTGGTCGAGTGATCCGATCTACTGGTAAATAGATAGTTATTAGCAAGTCAAATTCCCCCAAAGACTAGTATTTGTTCCCAGAAGGTGAGGCGCGGCAAAGCCATCTATTTCCCAGTGCCATCAAGATATATCCCGGCCCCAAGGCAGCGCCATTTCGGTCCGCCGACTGGAGGGAATTCTCCAACAAGGGGAACGGAGACGCCTTACAATTTAATGCCAGTAGGTTTAAAGCGACTCGAAAGACTTGCCTGTATGGTGAAAGAGCGTGTCGTGCCGTATGGTGCCCTACTGCGTTTGAGGTTTCTGCTGCTCTGCCCAAAGTCGTCGAATATGATGGTCCAGTCAATGACGATTGTCTAGCTGGGAGAAGGAAGCCATGAGGACCTAGATTGGGTCTAGCGTGGCATTAGCGCTATCAAGGCTTACGTCACGGGACTTCGTCGACAGGCATCCCAAAGCGGTAATTATGGTTCAAGCCAGTAGATGCCACACGATGCGTGGGATCTACAGCCACAGATGCACATTGCTTGGTCCATGGCTTTTGCAATGAGGATAACCCTGCAACATACCAGATTCGGGCATCAGTCAAAGTTGCTAAAACGGCGGCTGCAAAAAGGATGTTCTGTATACCATATACCATACTATGTACCATATGTATCTTCGACAACGAAACGTTTCATATCTCTAGCAATTGCCAGCAGATACAATCCTCCATGGAAGATCATGGTCGTCGTCACTACATACAAAAAGTTCACATGAGGGAGAGGAGCTTCAGTACCTTTTTGTGTGGACAGTACATATGTATGTATGCCGGGAGGGGAACAACACACAATCTGCCTACCCGGTCTAGACCACGCAGGAATAGAAACCCAGAGATTTGTCGTCGGCAGTTGCGGCCGTTGAACTGCATCCCTCCACGCGTTTATACAGTGGAGTAAATGATAGTCCCCCTTGCACATGCTGAGCCCTAACGCATCTACACATGCAAGACCGAGTTTCAAATTCCTTCAGCCCATTACACCGTTGTCACCACGAATTATATTTCTGCACTCATGAAACATGTAGGATATAAGAAAAAAGATGCGTTGATTTTATAGGGTAGCCCCGAAAAAGGAAATCTATGTCTATTAATATTAGGAAAAAAAGGAAAACCAAGTAAAAAAAACAAGGAAATACATCATAGGGAGGCAATAGATACTAAGGAAACACGTTCACACAGGCTGAAACGGAAAGGGAAACAGAAAAAAAGGGAGCGCTAGTTGAAACAGTCGAGGGGATATCCAGCCCCATGGAAAGAAAATGGTAGGGTGTAAAATGGGTAATTAAAATGGGTATAGGGCGTAGAAAACAGGGAATAGGAAAACGCTGATCGTTAAGACATTTCCTGAAAGAAAAACGGCGTTAAAATCCCCTGCAGAGGTGAGAGAGAAAAAAAAAAGCAGACAAGAGGTCGTCTGGCAGCCAATGCATCATAGAAAGGATATCTCCTGCAAAGCCCGGGAGATGCAGTGGATTCTCTGCCGATATTGACGTGTTGTACATAATCTGCAAGGAGGCGGGGGAGGAAAAAAGAAATGAAAAACGGGGTAGTAAAACATTGGGTGTGAAAAAGAAATCTTAGAGAAAAGAAAAAGACTGTGAAGTCGGGTGGAAATCTAGAGGCTCTCTTGATGGTATATCCCAAATAAAGCACGAAACCAAGTACTCCAAGCCGGTCTATTTTTTCTCAAACGCCGTTGCGAAATCGAGGATAGGAAAAACGACAAAAGAAAAAAAGAAAAATCAACCCAGCAAGATAAACAAAGGGAAAAAAAATGGAAAAGGTCTGTTTGCATGTGGCATCGTTGTTTGGACACCAGTGTCTCTCTCCGTTTCTTTGGCTCAGAGGTGGCCACGATTGACCGGGGGACTGCAGGCGGTGGGCTAGACGGTTGGCCATTTCGAAGTCGATCCTAGCAGGTGAAAACGAAGACCGAAAGATATTATTAGAACCGGCGATGATGTGGTTGTTTGGACTCGGTCGTCGAGAGAGCGTTAGGCATCATTGCAAGGGGTATAATTTCAAAACGGACATCGTCTTGGCGTGTGAGCCGCAGGTTGAGATCGGACAAAGACGGTTGGTACCTCCCAGGCACCGCCGCATGCATATTCCGGCCAATCAACACCATGTCTCCGCAGCATCCATGTTGTGTGCCCTCTCCAAACAAAAAAAAAGCTATTATTATTTTGGTATGGTCGAAAGGTGAAGGTTTTTCAAGGAGTGACGTCGAAAAAAGGCGTATTAAAATGGTTGTTGTAAGAGGATGGTATGGCGGGTTTGTTTTTAAAAGCGCGGAGGTTTTGGATGAAAGACGAGGTTACCGTGGCTTTGGTGGTGGTTGCGGCTTTGGAACACCTGTTGTGTCGTAGGCACCTCGGCCCATGTTGGTAGCGGAGAAGTCTGAGAGAATCATGGTGAAATGTGAGAGGGATCCTGCCATGGTCAGCTTTTGTTTTTTTCTTCCTGGCCCGGAGAAGAGGCAGATTTTAGTGTTGGTATTTCAACAAGAGGTATAAATTTCAGAGAGTGAGAAGCTTAGGGCCATGCCGAAAATATATATTAAAAAAACGGTGTTTGAAAGCAATGTGTGGAAGGGAGTAAGATAGGGTATTTATATAGCTTGAACAAAGTAACACTTACGGGTGTCGGTGTTTGTGGACAGGCTAGGATGGGATAGCAGCTGATGGCAGGCTAAAGACCAGGGTCAACCCTCCAGGCCCAAGAAAAAGGTCACAGGAAATCCCAGGTTCCGCAATGACAAATCGACGGGGGGAGTGTGTCTGTCGTTTTTCTCGGGTTTTTTCTTTTCTTCGCCCAACGTCGTATTGTATATTCCTTCCTGACCAGGACCCAAAGAAAAAAGGTGGTGCTTGTATGCGGCTGAGAGAGGATGGCAGAAGCGTGGTTCAAAGATCTTTCCCAGGAGCGCGTGTATAGTTTTCTCTCGTCAAGGGTATCGGTATAAGTACAGGGAGCTAGGGAGCAGAGTAGGAGCGGAATTGAGACGGTTAGTTTGTATGGAGAGAGAGGTATATGAAAGTATTAAAGTAGTAAATAGTTTATAGAAGCTACCCAGAGAAAACTTGGACTGGGAAAGAAAGAAGACAGATTATATAAAGAGATAGAAAAGATCAGAGAGAAAATGAGAGCAGAAAGAAAAGACGATATATCATAATTATATATTCGAAGCAGAAATTCAACATTAAGCAAGCCCCTTTCACTCACTTTTTTTTTTTTGATTAGAGAGGTAACATCTTTTTTTTTTTTCTTTTCTTTTCCCTTCCCCTGGTAGACTATTCTTAACCTTGTTTTTTTTTACAAGCTTGTATCCGTAATTTTTGCAAACTCTCTTTGTTTTGCGGTGTTTTTTTCTTTTTTTTTTCTTCACCTTCCTAGGCGAATTTAAATGCTGGAAAAAGAAACGGGCAGAGAAGAGGCAATGAGGTTGAACTTCACCAGCTCACCTCGGGAAGGTACAGTAAGGCACACACATACATACCTTGATGGCTGAAGAGAGCGGGAAACGGCCTGATGCTCTATTGCAGCCGGTGATTCGTGCAGGGTATGAAACACCCGAACGGATATAAATATCTCTAACATACGTAAGTATATACGACCAGACAGGTCGAGAGAAGAGTCATCTCAGTAATGGTCGCTTTCGTCTGGATGGACACTGGGCAAAGGATATGGCTGATACATCCATGTAGGCTCCATCGGGCTGGTGAAGCTGGCTTGACAGCTCTCCACGAATAAGACGGTTTGGATGACGGTACAACGGATATGACTGTTTGAGTGGGCGTCTTGCTTGCTATCCTCTTTTTGCTTGGGATGCTTCGTCAGGCTTACATGCGCCTCTCTTTTTTTCACCTTGTTGTTTTTCGATTTTATTTTATTTTAGGTCTTGGACGAAGCGGACCAGGTGGATAATACTGGAGATTAATGCTGCAGTTTCGCCCTAGGGTCCGGAATTGGGATCCTTGGTCCTGGTAACCCACATATAGAGTTCCAGGTACGGAGTCGCCTTTCTTCCCTCCAGACTCCAAAAGCTGCTGTCTGGACTAGTCGGAGCCATCGCATGCACACAAACCGGGGCATGTTTCATGATTTTGATGAAGTGCCAAGTATAATACCTGCTCATATAGGACACAAGAAGCGGCGAAACCAAATCCATCAACAGAGTGAATTCGTATATAGTCACGAAAGCAAGAAGAGTCTTAAAGGATCATCATCTGCAGAAGAGCAGGTTTCTAGAACTTGAGGAACCTACTTTCAAGAGCCTCATCACATCTTCCTGTTTTCGTGTTTTTTTTATTTTTTTTTTACCTTTGAGCTCATATATGCAGGTTGGTTTTGGTGGTGGTGGCACTAGAATTGGAAATTGGCCTCTCAAATCTCAGATCTATCATTGTATAACGTATATATTTCTTTTCCATCGTCGATCTCCTGACCAGTCACACCTTGGTGCCCTCACCCATTTATCAGATGCTGGGAGTTGGATATGGCACATAAAAGGCGTCTTATAGGGCAAGCTAGACGCCAGCCACGGTCCAGCCCCCAAGGGCGCGACGCGTAGTTTTTTTTATTATTATTTTCCTATTGTTCTGCTGTCCCATTTTTTTTATTTGGACGGTTCGCTATGGATTTATATCCCTCTGTAACGGCGTTACACATAGAAGAGGCTTGCGCAGGAACAACAAGCCAGCGGCTAATTCAACCAACCTTAACCTTCCCGGCCAAAAAGCTAAGATGGATCTCAGCTCTCATCATTATCATTGGTTGATTTTACCTTTTTCTTTCCTTTTCTTCGGCTTCGCTTCTGGAAGCTCTTAACGATCTTCAGTCAATCGCAGGCAGCCGCCAAAGGACCAGCAGAACAAACAATCTTTCACCTTTCATTCCGAATCCAGAAACATGGGAGGGAGCATATACATACATAATATATCGTACCACCAGAACAAACTATCCATACCCTTGTTTGTGGGTATAAACATTTTTCTTTTCCTTCCCGCTCGCAATATTGGGGAATGTTACTCCCGCACATTCTTCCATGATTAGTTCTCGAATGCGTTTGTTGCGTGTCTTCAATCCTCGCGATTTAAATTCCCGATCGGCCAACGTGAGGCGAGACGAACCCTTGATGTCGGGAAGGGCCCCCGAGCAAAAAAAAAAAAGAACGAATGCGACAGGGCAGGCAAGCCACTCTAGCTTTTACTCTTTTCAGGTTGAAAAGTGGAAAGTGAAACGTTTCTTTTTCGTCGTTGCTATCGGAAGCTAGGCAGGCGGTTGGGATCGAAATTTAATCGCGTGGCACCTTGGGGGTCTGTATGGCTGGATGGGGGGCCACTTTATGTACATTACCTCAATCTGCCTGCTTCTCTTTGCTTTCCATTTCTTTCTTTCCTGTTCTAAATATAATTAATTATATTCGTCCTGTGTTCAATTTCAATGTGTTCTACCGCCCTTCCTTTATTCTTCCTTTTTTAGGCCTGTTCCCGTTCTGTACTAGGTGTACAAATTCTAGACCTGGTCACGTTAGTATTCATGTGTAATAATCTCGACCGGAGATTCTCACTTTGGAGGGGAAGCCATCCCGGGGTGGAAGACCATGCTTGTAGCCAGGGTACAGATGTCTTTCTGGATGCTGCCAGATAACATCATTTACGTATATGCATCACCCTTGCTACATGTGACATGCAACCGCATACTAATAGAGGACCTGTGTGGTCTACCATCCATACATATCACAGGTTATTGAGCTTCACAGCAGGATGTCGGATGTGTGATTGGAAATACATTCCTCTCGTCTCCTTCGAGCACCTGGTCTAGTATCTTCCGGAACGGACAGGTGGTCGCATCCTAAACTCCTGCTAGCGGTCTAGTTCGGTGGGTAGTGCAACGGCTCGATGAAACTTCCTTTTCTTTTCCTTTTTTTTTCTTTTTCCTTCTTTTTCTTTTCTTTTTTCTCTTCCTTGAGAGTCCTCATCCACACAAGCTAAGCAGCTTACGAATATCCCTGTTTTATGAAGCAGGTTCCAGCAAGGATCAGACAGAGAGGCGGAATTGGCACGTGGGCATTGCATAAGAACAGCATCCCAAGACCAGCCTCTTCCTTTAACTCTGTTCTTGATGTATCCAGACAGGGAGGGTGATGGCTAAAGAGAGGGATTCACGGTCGATAATTGGGGGCGTTGTGTTAATGTATACGGATGAAATACGGCGGATTGCATGGCCCTGAGTCATGAAACATGAGCTGACGAGAGCAGGTTACCCTCTATGTCGTAGCACTATGACAGGCTCTGACGAAAGGATGGATGATGGGAAGAAGAGAGAAGGAAGCGGAAGCTTCCATATATGTTCCCGCAGGGGACAAACCCCGACACTTATTTTTATGGATCTCAGGTCTGAAAACGTGGGTGGTGGAGTTGCTCGTGTGAGGCCGTACAAATATAACACATCGTGAGACTTGCATCGATACATACAGCCCAAAACCATCTGGCAAGAGATGATATCAGATATCGGGAAGCCGTCGGCAGGTGTTCGGAGTATTCTCCCAGAGAAATCTCTGGCTGCAGCGTGAATTCCATCGTCAAGTCCTCCAGCTCCATTCGGATATATGTATCCTGCACATGAAAGTCCATCCATCAGCCCTCAAGGGAACATCATGCATGCCGGATCCGCTTCCACGTTGTGCGCCATACGCGAAACAGCAAGATCCGCTCCTCAGACTTTCTGCCGGCGTCTTTTAGACCTCGCATCACTCCAAATGTGGAAGCTAGAATGCCACTGGAACTTTACATCGTCCCATAATCCGCATAAAACCACTCGTATTAATCTTAAATATAAGCAAGGGTCTTTTGCCTTTTTTTTTGGTTTTTTTTTGTGGTTTTATATTTTATCTTTTTTCTATTGGCGCGCTGCCTTTCCTTTTCTGTCCAAATTGATTTGCATCGCCCCCACTGCACTATCAACACTATGGAATGGGCAGCGAAGAATTTCTCGAAGAAGTGCGGCAAAGCTGGAGTACGGTGATTTTACTCTTCCGCGTTGCCTGGGAAGCCCACTTTTTAACCAATCTTTGCGAGAGGTGTTGTTGATCTAGGCGATGTGATCTCCAGCCGAGGACCCTTATGACCACGGTTGGATGGATGCTGGCTCGCGGAATTTTGGCCACCAGATCAATAACTTCTCGATGGTGCCTACCTCCGCCGACGATCAAATGGCAGCTGTACCCAGAGCTGCAGTACAGTATGATCCTCCATGCGCTTCATGGCTGCATGTATGCACCTCAAAGTAATATCATCCAGCTTTTTTTTTTTTCAAAGCCAACTGCAAGGTGGAGCCCCTGGCGGCTCTCTGGATGCAGCCTCTTTGGGTCCCAGAAACACGTTTCTGGTTTATCAACGCATGGCCGCTGCATTGAAGATTGGCGCATGCTGAAGATAGTCGATTGTAACCACTGCTCTGGGTTTGCCTTCGTGGCGTTCGGCTTCGGGTTGGAGTCCACAGCACAATAGCATTCCTCTCAATATCGCAGTCGAATCCGTCTGGTTGTTCAGTCATGATTTTTCGCCCTTCTACCCCTTGGGATTTGGGAATTTGAAGGCCAAGATGAAACAAAAAAGAAACAACAGGCAGGGAGCGTGTTTTTCTTTTCTCTCCAACCTGCCTACGAGCATCTCCGTGATGAGCTTAACAGCCGCCAACGGCTAGCGGACATTTAATCCCGTCTCCATCGTGGTCGTTGATCATGACCCCGTCAGAGTAAGACATCAATCAGAGCCCGCTTTTGAAAAAAATTCACCAAATCCCGTACCGTGTTCGTGGAGCTCCCTACCAAGATCTAAGTGGACGATGAGTTTCAGAGAAAAAGGAAAGAAAAACGAAATGGAAAAACCTTCGTCAGATGAGCAGATCTCCCAGCGGAAACGTGTTCGTGGCGAAGAAAAAAAATAAAATATAAAAAAAATAACGATTATGATAATACAGATCGAAAGATTTTTTAAAAAAAGGTTGTGGACTATTTACATTATGGCTTCGGAACAAGCCTCCCGTTCCCAGTACCTCAGTTTCGGGTTGGAAAGTCCCACCATGATGGGATATTGGGTTATTATCCGCTGCACCATCATGCAGAGTTGGAATGGAGACATACGAGATGCAATGCCGATGTCGTCGAAATCTGAACCATCTTCTCATGTACAAAGTACCCAGCATTCTTATCACCGGGGCTGGCTGGATCTTGAAGAATGCAGAGAAATCGGACAAGGAGCTTCCCCTTTCCCTGGTCGAAAACCTTGCATATGTATGGGCATGTAGGTATGTGGATACAAGCTGCAAGATGCAAGGTCGAAAAAACTTTCTTCAGAGATGGCTGAGCTGTGTCGTTGAGAGTCGAGACTCCAAGTGCAATAATCAGTATTAATTATTGTTGTTACTCGCTATGGACAGGCTCGGGTATGAAGTCTATTTCGATGGTTAGTTTTAGGAAGGTCGAAAGACCGCTGACCTATTTTGAAACGCCACAAAGCCAGGCAAACGCAACCGAGACGGAAGACCTTTGAAGCAGATATGATGGTATGTTCCCGTGAAGGAACACATCCCTACATGTCCTCAGCTTTCAACAGGTTACGATGTGTTTGCCAGCTTGAAATTTTGATGCGCCCATGAATATCTCAATTCCTCCTATCGACCCACAAACCGCGCTATTTACCGGAGTGGTTGCCCGTGGCTGGGCTCTCGCGTTTAAACAAGCGATGTCTGTTTCGAGCGGAGCTGAGCCCGAAACTCCCGCCAGAAGAGTATAAATTGAGTCGGAGCTAATTAGTGGAAAGCAGCTTGTGGCTAGAACATGAGCTTTTGAATAATTATTTTTTCTCCAAGACGTTGTGAATTCTTCGATCTGAACGCTCCGACTGCATGGTACATGAACATAATGCACTATCATGTACGGCGGTGGATGGAGATTTGCAGGCTGAGAAAGCCTCAATCGATATGTCATCGGGGAATTCCTTGAATTGCCGAATCTTTTACCGGGTTGGTTAGAACTCGAAGGCTTTTTGAGCTCCGATTGAAATTCTATCGAATCAATTCTTATATCACTTTTTTATTCCCACCTCATTAATTGGAAGAAGAACGTAAGGGAAAATTTTTTTTCACGGCTCTTTACCAGATCTAGTTAACTGTGAGATGATCGCTTGTTTGCTTTTTTTTTCTTTTCTGATTTCTGTTTGTCCTTCGTCGCCTATCATCATCAACCGCGCAGTCATGATGTTTAGCGATCTATTATTATTATTACAGAGTTCCATTCCGTTCTTCCGAAAGTGTAGCTCTCGAGTATTTATGACTTCTTTGCAAACCATAAATCTAGCAATTAGCCGACCGACCCGTATTCTTTGACAGCTCGGTAGAGCTAAGTACGTTTCAGCTTCCGCCATATGGTTCCTTAATCTGTTGAGAATGACCCAAGCCAAGCCCCCCAAGGCAGACAGATTTTCTCCGACATGTCGTGTTCTAGGCGCTGGGATAGGATAGCTTGGTGTCTGGATGGTGACAGGGCTTTTTTTTGTGCTTCTTCTTTGCTTCTTCTCTCTTTGCTCATGCTGCCTTCTCCCGTTCCTATTTGTAGGTAGACAGAAGAAGAGGAGCCGAACACAGTGAAGAGACAGAAATATTCCGATGTGATGAACCTCGTATATTACCCAAATTCAGTCAAGGCGTTTTCCACCACCTTTTTCTTTTGTGTTTGGCTTCATCTGTTTTTTTCATTCTTCATCACACCATCTGGATGAAAAATGATCGATCAGCCTTTTTTTTCTTTCTTCCTTTCTTTATTTCTTTGTTTGAAAATGTCCACTGCCGGGCCGACTTGCCGTGTGTCTTGATGGGAGCAAGGGTGGCGGTTGTTGTTGTTATGGTGGCGGCGGGAAACCTGGGTTTATTTGCTATATCTTCGTTGGCTTTGATGCGGAAGATGTTTGCGGGTATGCAGACAGGCAAACTACCGTGATATATGTACATGTACATACCCCCCCAGGAGTTCATGCGTTGGGAGGAGAACAAAGAGATGTCTCATGTAGACACTCTTTAACCGGCACTATACCCACAGATCGACCGGTAACGATCGGGGGTGGCTGCATCTTAAGCGTTGCATCTTCCCGAGCGACAGAAGTTCTTTGTATGTCTCTGTGTTTGCTTGTTGTGTTTGCGGTTGTTTGTTGGGGGCAAGTAACGACCTCGACATGAAGGGCTAAGTTGGCTGGATCACTACGCAGAATGACCCAGAGCAGAGGTTTACCAACGCTTATGCTATGCACGGAAATATGGCTTGAAGCTTGACCATCAGGGCTTCTACGTACTATCAATGAAGCCCAAACGTTCTATTGATAGTACCTTCTGACTCTTCACTGACCCTCAGGCTGGTAACGGAGTTAGTCCTCGCTTCTGCATATCATCTTCATATCTATACCCTATCACAAACTGCCATCCTGATGCAGTACAAGCTCTTCTGAACTGTATGTATGAGGCATTTACATGGTGACATGCAATTTAGTGAATATACATGGAACGTGACAACTTACTGACTCACTAGATATATCGTACTGACTTCAACCGCAGCAGTTTGAACAAGTTTGAGAAGACTGGTGCTCCATATACATTGCAAGTTAATGCAGTTTTACTTTCCACATCATCAAACCTATCCCGTCGGCAGGTTATATTCGCGAAAGCAGCATTTGGCGAACGAAAGGTTCGGATATCGATCTGGCAGAAAGCTCAACTCAGCTTTCCCCGCCTAGGGTGCAAGTGTTCTACAGAAAGGCAGCACCACCAAAACTTCGCGACTAATACGCTCCTGTCCGGCTCTGACAACGCTTTTCACAAAGCTCGTTGTTGAGCTTTTATACAGCACTGTCTATCATAGTCAAACGGATAACCTTGGAGTTGGTATTGTTACCAAAGTCTTCCACAAAAGGAAACATATCGGACGCTATCACGATCCTTAATCTCCATTTACCTCCAAGGAAGCTGGGATCATAATTTCACGTGAGGGGCTAGTACAGACTATGGAATTGGTGCGGGAATGACATGACTTCATAAATTCAATCAGGGTATTATTGAAAGACATAAAATAGAGAGCCTATAAAATAAGAGAGAATGGAGCCTCTTAGTATTTAGAGCGATAAAAATCCCTTTATAGAGTATACTAGATTGGCAGCAGGTTAATACTTGGCTCCTGTATGAATTCCAGTGGGGACAATGGAGAATACATACCCGAAACGACCGATTCTCAATATCCGTCATATCCAAAAAGTCAGCCACACTCTGGTCCTCACCCTCATCCCTCGCCTTATCTCGCTTCTTATTCTCGATGGAATAATACCACATCAAAAGCAACGTCATGACAATGGCGATAGCCATAGTAACAACAATTGCAATCTTAGCAGGGACGTACTCAGGAGCATCCTTCTGCTTGAAGGTTAGCGGACCTAGAATATTTCCCAGGCAAAAAGACATTAGCACCACCGCGTTCATGGTAACTTTCTTCGTATGTCCGGCATAATTGGCCGAAACCCAAGAATATATAAGCGGCAGAGCAGAGCCGATGAAATGCGTTAGATAGGCCCCCGCTACTTTTCCTGCTGGGTAGGTATTATCTAGAAAAGCCAGAAGACACCCGCCCAGCAGACCTGGGACCAGCATGCCTATCACGAAGATCCCACGCACCCTAAATCGACTGGCGTAAAAGCAGGCTATGACCGTCGATAGAAGCCCGACAGTCGCACCGGGAATAGCCAATAGTTGAGTTTCCTTGTTTGTAAAGCCGATTGCCTTGATAATGAGGGCCTGGAAGCTGGAAACTGCACCATTAGGAACGCTAGATGCAATCGTGACAACGCTGAGGAGATAGGTCTGCGGATCTTTGAATGTTTCGAAAAATTGGGGAAATTTCCACGTCTTGTTCTCGATTCCAGTTTGGTTTTCGCGAAGCCGTTCGATGGCGAGGATTTTTTCCTCCCGTGATAGTCGCGAGGTCATTGGGTTGTCTGGAAGCCACAGCACGACGATAACGCCAGTGGCTATGGTGATGAGGCCGAATATAAGGAACATAACCTGCCAGGAATGGAAAGCCTTATTTTTTCCATAGTGCAAGAGGCCGAACGAGGTTAGAGCTCCAATGATGGAACCCGTGGAGCTTCCCATATACCAGAAGCCCACACGTTTCGGTTGTTCTGTAAAAAAAATGGATTAGAGATTATGATTAATTCGCTACGAATGCTAGGTTGTACATACCGTGTTTCTTATACCACATTCCTGTGATTAGAATGAGCCTGGGGGGAGTAGGTGTTAGCTTGCTTTAGTGCTATAATTTGATGATATTGGGTAGACTTACGCAGGAGCAACGGCGGCTTCAAAGCAACCCAGTAGAATGCGCAACGTGATTAGGCCGGCGAAATCCTTCGCCGCGCAATTGAGAGTTACCATCAAACCCCATAATATAACTTTTGTTCAGCGTCAGAAATCAGTTCAAAAATGGCGGGAAAAGGTTTAGGATGAGACCCACGGTTAGCCCCGAGATATTTGGCGGTTGGCAGCCTTTGCATGAGATACCCGGTTGGGATCTCGAAAAATAGATATGTGACATAGAAAGCCAAGGCGAGGTAGGAAAATTGGTCGGTATTAATACTTGTGTCTTCGAATAGGCCCATGATGGATGCATAGTTGACTGTAGTAACATAGTTAAGATAGAGTTCGATTCAATCCCACCCATAGCTCACGAGGAGGAATAAAGCAGAGTTGATATCTAAGAAAGGACCGAGAGATGAAAATGACGACGTACTCAAAATCTTATCAAGGTACTGTAGATTATAACAAGCCCACAGCAGGGGAACAATCATCCAATCAATTTTCCTTACGAGGGTCTTTTCATCCACGCTGGTGGCATTTAATGTGCCGTCATCGCCTTCGGTTTTTAAAAATTGAACGGCAGCATCAACACCAGCGGATGGCGAAGATTTCGGTTCGGTAGTGATCTCCATGGTGAAGGATATGAATAATATGAATGCTCGATAGAGCAGAAAGCACCAAAAGACTCAATTATGTACTTATACCAGACCGAATCAAGTCAGTCATACCATTCCCCTCTTATGTCGGGGAAGTAAGCTAGAACTAATGAGCAGGGTATAGATAGGAGACCAAGCTCGCTCAAGAAATCTACCAGCAGGTATCGCTGGGCTTAGCGAGGAAAGAAGAAAAATGAGAAAATAAACTGGGAGAAAGGTGAATTATATTTCTCTCCAGTAGTGTGGGATATGGAGAAAAGATTCCAGTTTGATGGATATATGCGGGGAAGGGATATCGAGCTAAGGGTTCCTCTGGCTCAGCATCCTCTACCAACCGAATAATACGGAATGCCAGCAAGATTTGAGGAGCCTGCACGAAATCCGCCCAAGCAGGGGATGGTACTCTTCATTACGACCTTCCAGACCGGGAAATGAAAACCGCCTTTGCCGAGTGAAAGACTCCTCGCGCCTGAAAGCATTCTGAGCAGTTCTTAAGGATTCAACAGTGTGGAGAAGAACGTATATGTAGAAAAGCTTCGGCTAAACCGTTGTGGGAGACGTTTTCGCTTCTCCTCATCTCGGAGTCGTAGATGTCAAAGGGCCGGCGAAGTTGGCGAAGAGCAGTGCCTCACCGTCGGCGATTGTCCGTTTAGTGCTCTCCGTCGTTCCTCTCGCCATGGCAGTAAGTAGCACAGGTGTCTGGCTGTATCATTGGCTGTTCCAGCTCGTTTCGCTCGCCCCAGGCCGTCATTGGCACCACCGCTGTTGCTGCCGAAGCTGTAGCAAAGTTTGTCGGCGTTTAAACTGCATAAGCGCCCTTTAAGTTGCCGACCAACCCAGCTTCGGAGGTTGAAGACCCATCACGCGAGTGGGAATTGGAAGAGTTCAAAAGCAGTTTTGAGAGCGCACGGTTTGCTGATGAAGAAGATAAGAATCATGAGCATGTTAAGTCACTGCGATGATGCTTGTCGAGCTGTCTCGATCATACTATGTAGAAGAGGTCTGGCAAACAAGCATTTTTCGGCAATCTCGACCGGCTGCCGAGTGAGCTAGAAGACCGCCGACGGTCCAGCGTTGAATGAGGCTAAATTCAGACAACTGATGGATTGGAGCGACAGCTTGCTGTAGAAGAAATTCTTAGAAGCTTTACTCCCATTACAGCGGCATAATGGCGTCGTTGCATATCACTTGATTTGCTGTTCGGCCATCCTGGTTTCCAACTGTGATGTCAATGGATTTTCGGGTGACGTAGTTTGGTTGCTTTCGACTCCTGCCATAGATTGGCATGGCTGCCAACCATGATTACTATTCGCCTTATAATGGCTGTGAAATAAACAACCTCTCTCAGTTACTGCAAGCTGCCTGAGAAAAAAGCTGCCATTACTATTGACCCATACATGGAGACAAGATATCTCGAGCTGAAACCATCATGCCAGGCCAAGTAATCGATAAACCGAACCCGGCGGCCGCGCCTTCGCACTTGCCAGAGGCCATTGACGATTTGAGAGTTCGTCTCGGTAAATCCACACTGGATAATGATGCTAGGAGTTCGTTGAACAAGTTTTGCAGAGCCGCTAATTATATAGCCGCGGGTTGGTTATACTGAGCCAGGTCTCTTAGACTACAAGGCAATTGCTGACGCTATGGGAAGCCATGATCTTTTTACAAGACAATGCATACTTAAAGCGACCCCTAAAGACTGAAGATATAAAACCACGCTTGCTGGGTATGTCATGACAGCACCGAAGCTCCTCGGGTCGCATATACCAGCTTACAGCTATTTACAAAGGGCACTGGGGAACATGTCCCGGTCTAAATTTCGTTTACTCCCATCTCAACTACCTGATACAGAGTCATGATCTCGACGTGCTGTTTGTAACAGGGCCGGGGCATGGGGCGCCTGCGCTTCTTGCCTCGCTTTGGATTGAGGGCTCCTTGGGGAAGTTCTATCCCGATTATGCTCGCAATGCCGAAGGTCTTGCAAATCTGGTTACGAACTTTAGCACGACCGGTGGGCTACCCAGGTGAGTCTAGCAAGGGCCCGTTTGGGTGAGCTATGGTGTTCCCTGCTGACTGTATGTAGCCACATCAATGCCGAAACTCCTGGCGCGATACATGAAGGCGGTGAACTTGGATATGCCCTAGCTGTCTCATTCGGCTCGGTAATGGATAGCCCAAATTTAATCACAGCCTGTGTTATCGGTGATGGAGAGGCAGAGAGTGGACCTTGCGCAGCGTTAGTATCCCGTGGCTCCTCATACTTTTGTTTTGTACATCAAACAAGCTGACAACCCAAAAGAAGCTGGCATGGCTTCAAGTACATAGATCCGGCCGAATCGGGCGCCGTATTGCCAATCCTTCATCTTAACGGCTTCAAAATTAGTGAGCGCACAATATTCGGTTGCATGGATAATCGAGAGCTTCTCGCATACTTTTCGGGTTATGGTTATCAACCTTGCATTGTGGAGGATTTGGACCATATAGATGGTGAATTTAATAGCTCACTGAAATGGGCTGTATCCGAAATCCGGAAGATTCAATCGGCTGCACGGTCTGGTAAGCCAATTATGAAACCACGGTGGCCAGTATTGATTTTACGTACTCCAAAAGTTAGTATACAGTTGAGATATATTCTAGTATCTTTATGGTGCTGATTCATAACTGCAGGGCTGGACAGGGCCGAAGGAATTGCATGGAACCATTATAGAAGGGTCATTTAATTCTCATCAGGTTCCCCTACCCAACGCAGGGAAAGACAAGGGGGAACTGGATGCGCTTCAAAACTGGCTATCGTCGTATAAGTCTCATGAGCTGTTCAAGGAAGACGGTGACATTGCGGATGACGTGAAGACAATCATCCCTCGAGAGGATTCAAAGAAGATGGGCCAGCGTAAAGAGTCATACCGAGACTACCGGAAACTTAACCTGCCTGATTGGAAAAAGTTCACCGTCCCCAAAGGCTCACAGGAAAGTTCTATGAAAACTATATCCAAATTAATCGATCAAGTCATTGTCGATAACCCTCACGGAATTCGCATTTTCTCTCCGGATGAACTTGAGAGTAATAAGCTAGATGGTGCTCTGAGCCACACAGGCAGGAATTTCCAGTGGGACCAGTTCTCCAATGCTCGGGGTGGCCGAGTTATTGAAGTGTTGAGCGAACATGTATGCCAGGGCTTCCTCCAGGGTTACACTCTGACGGGACGCACTGGTATATTCCCGTCGTATGAGAGCTTCCTAGGCATAATTCATACAATGATGGTGCAGTACTCCAAGTTCAATAAAATGGTACGTTGACTATCAACCTTTCGCTTGGATGAACGCGTTAGTTGATAAATTACATAGGGAAGAGAAACAAAATGGCGCCGCGATGTACCCAGCATCAACTACATCGAAACGAGTACCTGGGCCCGTCAGGAGCATAATG
The DNA here is from genome assembly GCA_030411455.1 of Arthroderma sp. MBC 290. NCBI lineage: Eukaryota > Fungi > Ascomycota > Eurotiomycetes > Onygenales > Arthrodermataceae > Arthroderma > Arthroderma sp. MBC 290. Next base: position 45,955 of record JAPERC010000036.1, on the reverse strand, counting down.
GGTTTTCTCACCAGAATCCATCATTTATATCGGCAGTTTTGAACTTGAAGCCAAACGCTGCCCGAGTTTATCTACCTCCGGATGCCAACACCTTCTTGACGACTCTATCACACTGCCTCGGATCAACGAACTACGTTAACCTCATGATTGGCTCAAAGCAACCCACCCCTGTTTTTCTAAGCCCAGACGAGGCAGAGAGCCATTGTCGAGCCGGTGGCTCAGTGTGGAAATTCGCCAGTACAGATGAGGGCCTAGATCCGGATGTTGTTCTGGTCGGAATAGGCACAGAACTCACATTTGAAGTCATAAAAGCAGCAGAATTGCTAAGAGAAAGAGCGCCCGAGTTACGCGTGCGTGTTGTAAATGTGACGGATCTGATGATCCTCGGGGCTGAAAGCAGCCATCCTCATGCCCTCTCCGATGATTCGTTCGATGCGCTATTCACGCCAGATCGCCCCATATATTTTAATTACCACGGATACGATACAGAGCTCCGAGGATTGCTTTTTGGAAGGCCGCGTCTTGATCGTGTTACGATGGGTTCTTATATGGAAGAAGGATCGACGACGACTCCGTTCGACATGATGATAGTTAATAGAGTATCGCGGTTCCACGTCGCCAGAGCCGCTGTCCGGGGAGGTTCTGTCCGAAACGAAAAGGTAAGGCTTCGGCAGCAGGAATTGCTCACTGGATTTGACCACGATGTTCGAACCACGAGGGACTATATTCTTGTCAACCACAAGGGTATGTACACCCCAAACTACTGTTCAGGCTTGAGATTGCTGACTAGAAATGTAGACCCTGATGACATGTATGACACACCAAATTTCTCTCCATAACGTGGCGTTGGGTATCATTTTGAACCGGGAGAGCCAAATATATTGCTGCAGATAAACCATGTTGATTATATCTTATTATCCCATATTTTTAGTTGCTCTTAATTCTCATGCGTCTGTAACTGTCGAGTACATTAATTCCACTGTTGTATATGTCACACCACGTGATACTTGATGCCAAGACTTATTAAGCGCTATTCCATTTATGGGAAAGCGCCCTTTGCAGCTAAGCGAGGGTTTTTCCCCCACGAAGAGTCGAACATCGCAAAATCGACTTAGCGAAACCGATGGCCGCAGCGAAATAATCCACACCGACGGGGACCTGAGTTAGCAACACAACACCACCGCTCTTCCCATTACCTCGTCAACGTGCCGCAACCATGGCTGCCGCTCTTCACAAGATCGCCGCCAACAGCCCATCCAGGCAGAGCCCTTCCGAGCTCGAGAAGTCCTTGGCTGGTGCCCTCTCCGACTTGGAGACCAACACCCCAGACTTGAAGGCTGCTCTCCGACCTCTTCAATTCGTCACTGCTCGTGAGGTAAGGGATTATTCTGGAGTTTACGGCTGCGTATAAAGTGGTTTTTCAGCTTGTCAGGGTTCGATTGAATTGGGACGATATCATGTGTGCGGCCTGCGGAAAGGGACAAAATATGAGAAGCGGATCGTGGCCTATGGAGAGATGGATTCGCTGGAGGCTATTATTCGCACTGGGCTGCATTACGACCTATCAATTCGCTTCAATTCGATCGAACTCTCCGGGACTGTGAACTACTTTGTATTTTTGCGATTACAAGAGTTTGAAGGCTGATTATTGTCCGCCACTACAGATTGAGACCGGTCAAGGAAAGAAGGCTATTGTCATCTTCGTCCCAGTTCCTCTTCTCCAGGGATTCCACAAGATCCAGCAGCGGTATGTTCTGCACGCTCTCGAACTTTTATACAACACCAGGACTTAATGAAACTGACCAAACCACCACCAAACAGCCTCACCCGGGAACTCGAGAAGAAGTTCTCTGACCGCCAGGTCATCATCATCGCCTCCCGCCGTATCCTTCCCCGCCCCAAGCGATCCGCCCGCTCCCGCACCAGCCAGAAGCAGAAGCGCCCACGTTCGCGTACTCTCACTGCCGTCCACGACGCTATCCTCACCGACATCGTCTACCCAGTCGAGATTGTTGGCCGACGTACCCGAACAAAGGAGGATGGAAGCAAGGTCTTGAAGGTCATCCTCCACGAGAAGGAACGTGGTGGTGTTGACCACCGCTTGGACGCATACGGTGAAGTTTACAGGAAATTGACAGGCCGTGGTGTTGGTTTCGAATTCCCCCAGAGTGGTGCTAGCGATTATTAGACGGCGACAAAACAAAAAATGGGAAGGAGGTTCTTCTAATCTATTCTTTTCTCTATTTTAATGGGCTGTGATGATTTGATATACTACGTAGCCAAATGGGAGAGAAGACATGTTTTATGTACCTTGGGCGTGAATGGTAGGCATGGGGCTGATCGGTCTTTTCACCAAAACTCGCGAAGTTTACATGTGCTTCAGCTGTTCTGATCATTGTCTCCTGTTTGTCAACGCTTCCATCCTGACTATTGGATTACGCCGAAAGGGGGCTTCTGCCTCCAGCAATTCAATATACGAAATTCAATCTACTCTGTGGTTGGCTTGAGACGGTCACACTATGACTTCACCCAAAGAAACCATATATTTTAATATTGAAAATCTGGGTATCTATTCTGTATTCAAAGGCTAATCGATAAGACTCTGTTCTGGTGAGCTTCAAGTATATGTCTAGATCCACCGCCCCGCAGACTATCAAGGGCTCGCTTTTATCCTTCCCACGCCCAAAACCATCCAATATGCCAACTCCCTCTTGACCATGTCGTTCTCCGACTTCTTATTACTGCTTTCTGACCGAAGCCCAAGATCTTCTGTTCCCGCTTCCCCTTCCCACTCGATTCTCACAAACACAGGGATTTCAACCACGTCCTCGTCGTTGGTTATTTCTTCCTGTTGATCCCTCCCGCCACCACCAAGGGAGCCAGGAACTAGTTCAACTGCGACTGTTGTCCAGTTTCGTCCCTTGTCCCATACCTTCCCGGCCTCTGCTACTTTCTCCATGCCGTGTTTTGACGATCGCGGGTCGGGCGCACTGCTTGATTGCAATGCTTCATCCCACACATCTGTATTAGCACCTACTTCAAATTGCGGGCAGAGAACTGTCACTTTCGTAGCAGCTCGCCCTGGGGTGATTGATGGGGTTGCGAGTGTCACACGAATTGGGTCAAACATGTGATTCTTTAGGGTGAGTAGTAGTTGGATTGGAACCTGTGGTTCGAGGGCATCCAAATTGACCGGTGGCGCGGAAGGAGTTGACATAAGTGGCCGGATAGAAGTGAGCGGTAGGTAGCTGAGAGCAATGAGACGGATACGGAACCTAGTAGACTGTGGCTTCACTTCCGGCTTTACCAAAATGTGCTTGCAGGCTTTGCATCGCTTCGACCTTTTCGTTCGGAGAAAGATTGGAAGTGGGCGTAGGTCGTCTACGAACCGGGTTGACGATTGTTGGAACCTTCTCTGTTCCATTGAGGCTCCGCTATCCCATCCTTCGACCGCCATCTTCTGGATGATTGCCTGTTCGGACCCAGGCGTTGGTATATATAATCCTTCGGATTCTGAGAGTGCCTCTCGCATAACCGGTGGTTTCGATTTGGCTTTCTTACTACCTCCATGGGCATTACCCATGCCGCTACTGTAAAGTGACATGATGCGATTTAAGGCACTTGGGGATGAATACATTCCGTATTCAGAACTCATTAAAGGGTCCGATGGCGAAGAAGATGTTTCTGAAATTTGGCGGCGGTAGAACGCTTTGAGGGCGGCAAAGCGAGAGTCATGGTCGGTGGCAGACTTCTTATCAAAAGTCATCGGGTCTGCGAGTCCCTCTTCCCCGCTTGGCGACTCGGCTTCTGGAGAGGGCAAGTTCGAAAGAGGAGACTTGTGCTGTGAAGTCCGGGACTCGGGTAATACTTTCGATTCATTTCGGTCGTTGAATAGACTAGATAGCTGAGACCGAATATTTGTAGGCTTGCTGAATTTAATGCCAATATCAAGCGTTGTCCACATACAGTATCCGCAGGATAGAATCCACGGACCCCCTTGTGAGGCACCGTTCCCCGAGTCACCAATCGAGGTAACTGCCACGGGGGAAGTGCAGATGGGACAACTGAAGCAGTTGCGGGCACACCTACAGATAAAGATTTTAGCACTCTAGAATAAACAAGCAGTCAAAATCATATGTTTCATTACCTGTTGCCTTCACTTCTCACCATGCTGCTCGGCGTTTCAAACAGACAGTTAGGACAGTACCAGCAGACTATCTCTTCGGTCACACATCTCGGGCATTTAATTTGGTGGCAATCCTCGCAGTAGAGTAGATGTTCTGGCGGGTAGAGGGAGTAGTTTGCCCGCTGAGACCGTGGATCGAAAGTCTGTTCATCTTCCTCTGAATCTTCATCATGCTGATGACTTCCGACTTTCAGTTTGGAAAAGTCTCTGGACATGCGGCTGGTTGCCTGCTCTGGGACGGATATATCTGTGCATGGGCATGAGATGAATGTGTATGGGAAAGGACGCGCCATGTTTGTATTGAACCACGCCTTTCTCTCCCTGGTATCTTTGATGGCGCCTGATTATTCGCAGACAGCTTATTGATTGGTAGCAGCTGAAATGAATATATTCAAAGAGTCGTCAGAAGGTGAATAATTGCGTGAGGCCTCTGGCAATGGGATACAACGACCCTGAAGGCTCCGCGCTTCGGCTTGGTTCTTTTTATTCTATCTCGTCCTGTGTTCGCATGTTTCAGCAGATGGGCTTCAATTTAAGGGGATCACGATAATGGCCTACCGAAGATTTGAACATGGATTATGTTTCTGGCGTTGTAGCAGATTGTTTTGCGGACGTTGCGCCGAGTTGCGAACTCAAAATTCAATTGGATGCGCGATTGATCAGGAAGACTCAAGAAAGCCGCATCGCAGCTTGCCAGACGCAGCAACATTCAACCCACCAGCTTCACCAGAAAAAGCAGCCAGTTTCTATACCATCCATCAATACTTAACTAGATTCAATGCTATCCGCCTATTAATAAACCTACAATCGCGCACACTCCTCGCCGATGCCTCTTCGCCCATCCATTCGCAGTCCGCTGCTACGAAGACTAGCAGCTAATTCTAGAGGCTATGCAATCCAGACACCAGGTAGCCCGACGCTAGAGGTATTCAGTCGCAAAGTCAAATGTTTACAGAAAGATAGAGCGGGGAGGAATATCGAAAAAAGTCGAGATGTTGACTACCTCAAAGATGAAGTCGCAACTCGACTGAGTGAAAGGCTCCTGGTAGGATAGCACTCCTTTTCGTTAACTGGGATAGCTCTAGAGATTTGCTAACATTTACCTCTCTTAAACAGGATATTAAAAGACATTTTCCGAACGTCCTTGATCTCGGTGCCAATAGCTGCAATATCGCGCGCGCTCTCACTCTCCCACCTCCAGACCTTCTCGGAGAACCTGGGGAGCCTCAGAAAGAACAAGAACCCATATCAAGTCGGATATCTAACATAACATGCATTGATGAATCGCGATCTCTTCTATATCGCGATGAATCCCTTCCTTTCAACTCCGAGCTCTCAATCACCCGCCAGGTTGTCCCGAGCCTCGAAAACCTTCCTTTTGAACCGAACACTTTTGACGCCGTTCTCTCTTCCCTCTCGATGCACTGGATAAACGATCTACCATCCCTTTTAGCACAAGCGAATACAATCCTCAAACCGGACTGCCCGTTTATGGCCGTGATGTTTGGCGGTGATACATTATTCGAACTCCGCACTTCGTTACAATTAGCGGATCTCGAACGAAGAGGAGGTGTTAGCCCACATATTTCTCCGCTAGCAGATGTGCGTGATATCGGTGGGTTACTGGGTAAAGCTGGATTCAAGCTGCTTACTGTGGATGTGGAGGATATCGTGGTCGACTATCCGGATACTTTCGCCTTGATGACGGATTTGCAGGCCATGGGGGAGAATAACGCGATTCTACGGCGGCAGAGTGGACCTATATCGAGAGATGTATTGCTCGCAAATGAGGCGATCTATAGAGCCCTCCATGCAGAAGAAGGCCGAGAAGGAGTCCCTGCTACGTTCAGATTGATATATATGATAGGATGGAAGGAAGGAGAGGGCCAAGCAAAGCCTCTAGAGCGAGGGAGCGGTGATATCAATCTCAAGGACATTCTGGGAGGTGGAGAGATAAAATGATGGATCTTTATTGGGTTTTGTACGATACTCGGGAGTTTTGAGGGTCGGTATATAGCGAATACCCATAGATAGATTGGGAGTGACCTTCGCGAGATGACATTTAATGTCGTTGCAATGGCATGGGTAACCAACCCTTTTGCTTCATGCGCTCCTACTCTCCGGTGCACCGATCTTCTTGAGGCGAGAAATATGACATAAGAGGTAAGTCGCATGTGCGGACATGTATGACCAAATCAAACAGTCCGTCTGTCCGTCATGACTCTAACAATTGACCCAACACCGGCGATATCAACGAGTTTCTCATGCCAGCTCAACAAAACGCTCATCTGCTGCCCACCACCACCTTCTCCAAGGTTCCTCGATTGTATTTGCGAAAAGCCGGTGCTTTGTGGGGATAGAGCCGACTTCTTCGATGGGGAGAGCGTCCCGCTGGCGCTTGACTGGATAGCCATACCCTTATACCTGTATAGTTAAACCAATGGCGTAAGTATATATCGAACCAAAATCAATCTTCGGAAAGACCCTACAAATATTTCATCAAACAATCCCCTCTTTCTGCCCCTCCATCTCCACTGCATACCCCTTCCAGTACCCTGGCCATTTCCGATTGCCGTATCCCTTGCAAGACTTCTATGACCGTAGCGAGATGGACTTCCTTCGCCCTATCGTCTCCTCCCAGAGGTGCATTGTCTAATACATGACGCAGCGCACTCTCAGTATCACCAGATCGTAGTAGCTGCCTGATTTGCGACCCTACATTAGCGGCGTTTCCGGAGGTGGTGGGCGGGGGGAGGTTTCCGGGCAGTAATGTTTCGAGCGGGAAGTTAACTGATGAATCGGGGTCGACGCTGTCGATGTCAATGGTGCGGTAGTTTATGTTGGACATGGCGTGCTACAACTGGAGGTATATCGTATGGCTCAGCTTGTGGTTGCGGGGGTATGAAGGGCAAGGGAGGAGATGTTTGGAGTCCAATAGGCAGAGAGGCTAGTTTTAAAGTGATTTAAGAGTTTGTACAGAGGTATTTATTTATAATGATGAAGAGAAACGAACTCCAGGTCGCAATGATGCCTATCGTGAACTCCGCCGCCTCCAAGTTGACGTTGGCGGCTTCGGCGATGCCGCTTTACTGTATTAGTCATCAACTGGCGTCAAGCAGCGGCAGCGTTTAGTCTTTGTCACGTTTTCAAGCTAGGCTTGGCGCGAGAGCCGCGTAAGAGCCTCGACTTATATCAATTAAATATCTTCGTGCTCCAAATGTGTTATTCTCCGAACAGTGAGCTATGGGTTGTATTTTATCTATAGAGTTAAGCCTTGTGAAAGAGAATGCGAACCGAAGAGGAAACCAAAAACGCCATATCACCGTCGCTATGTAGTAGTAGTAGTAGTAGTAGTAGTAGTAGTAGTAGTAGTAGTAGTAGTAGAGAAAAGCATCAACAATACAATGATAATGCATATTAAAAGGCTCAGAGTGGAAAAATTGGGGTATTAACAGCCAGATGCAAATATAACATATGTGCAAGACGCCATGAATGGGAAAACTATGTGCAAGAGAAGTGGGGTATATTTCCAAGGTCGAAAGACCGAGGCATGAAAGTGTTGCAGGAGTTTGGAGAAGATTCTAACTGGGAACGGTAAGAGTAATTGGTGGGGGAGAAGTAATCGGGCGGTCTGATTCCGGCATTTTCTCATTTTTGGGCTTTGGGGCTTCTTCGTCGTAGGTCCTCTGCGACGACAATTCAGTAGATGGTTCATCTTCGCTGTCCTTCTTGGATTTGAAGAGCTTTTTGATTGGTTTTGTGGTCATACGCCAGAGCTTTGCAATTGGAGAAAAGATGAATTTCATCGCGCGGGCAAAAGGATTCCAGACGAAGGTAAAGGCGGTAGTTGTAATATCGATAATGACCTGGAAATGTCGATCAGGGAAGCAGCGGAGAAGCACAGCCCATGGCATGCAGAATATCGCGCATAGAATGCAAATGGCCCATTGGGTGCCATCAATACGGACGACATTTAGTGCTTGTCCACCGACAAAGATGATCATGATTTGCCCGGCAACCATCAAGACGTTGATTCCCATAAACCAGAAGTTCTTGTGCATCCTTTCGAAGATGTTGAATTTGTTGTCCAGGCGGCGATTGTTGAACTCGTTGAATATCTGCATCCAGACAAATGTATTGAACACAATGGTGTTGAGTTGTTTCTTAAGTTCTTCATCGTGTTCAACATCGTACCCAAGGATACGAGCACCGGCAAAGTATAGGGTAAAGGTGACGACGAGTTGGTAGATGGTTTGTCCAATGATCATCTTCCACATCGTGGTGGTGAAGAGAGAAGCTGATTTTGGGGATGGTTTCCGATTGAGAATTTGTTCGGTTGGTGCATCCGTGGCCCTAGCAAAATTAGCGATCAAATTATATAAACACAAATATACCTGGGCTCAATACTCACAATGCCAGAGCTGCAAAGGTATCCATAATTAGATTGACCCAAAGAAGTTGAACAGCAGTAAGGACGCTTTCATTGTCATCATTTGCCACGGATGAGACAAATGTCAAACACACAGCAGTGATATTGACGGTAATTTGAAACTATTGCGAGTAAGTATCATAAGATGTTGTAAATCAGGGTAGAGAACGAACCTGAAGAAACTTAGCAACAGCATCATTGACGGCCCGACCCCAGGAAATGGCTGTAACGATCGATTTGAAATTATCATCCAAGAGAATGATAGAGCTGGCTTCCTTTGCAACCTCAGTACCGGCAATACCCATGGAGAATCCAACGTCTGCAGTTTTGAGGGCAGGGCCGTCGTTCGTGCCGTCACCAGTGACCGCTACTGTTTCACCAAGGTGCTTCAGTCTAGCAACCAAGATACGCTTGTCTTCTGGAGATGAGCGGGCCAAAACCTGGAGGTTAGGGATAATACGATCCATTTCTTCGTCAGAAAGCTGGCGGAATTTCGGCCCTTCCATAGCTAGACCGTCGGGGGTTTTGATACCACATTCCGTAGAGATAGCGACGGCGGTAGTCATATTGTCACCTATCAAACGTTAATATAAACCAGTATTCTTTCATGGAGCGGTCTTGAAAAAACCACACAGTACAAAACTAACCTGTTACCATTTTGACCTGGACTCCCGCTCTGTTGCATTTCGCAATGGCATCGGGAACCTCAGGCCTCAAAGGGTCCTGAATGCCCACAATTCCAATCCAAACCATGTCATGGAAAACACTCTCGAAATCAGCGGCCGTTTTGTCCTCTTCCAAAGTTTTGGCACCTTGGGGAGGCCAGGACTCAAAATCCTTGTATGCCATTCCAATAGTTCGCAATGAGCGACTCGAATAAGAGGTAATACGTTCCAAGATATGCTCCTTCGACTCTCTAGAAAGCTGATCGACCTGGTATTTGGGTTCGGAAAGGTTGGATATCACGCTAGCTGTTTGTGCAAGCATGATTTCAGCGGCACCTTTCACATGAAGTCGGTAAACCCCATTGGCTTGTCGGATAACAACGCCCATGCATTTCCTGGCAGAGTCGAATGGAAAGAGCTGTATCGTATCAGCGTTCGCGCGCTCTTCGGCCAAATCCAAGCCAAAGTACTTTTGGATGAGATGCAACATTGCGACCTCAGTTTTGCTTCCAATATACGTTCGCTGACCATTCTCCTCGCCTTCAAAAGCGGTAGAGTTGAGTGCCACGCCCTTGATTAACAGATCGCGAGTAGCGGTTGACATTGACGTTAGCATTTCCCGAGCCGGTGAGGAATCCTCGCTCTTTTCTTCCGAGACGCAATCGAAACTATCATCCTGCCCTAGTGTACCTGTGACAACAGTCATCTTGTTTTGTGTCAAAGTTCCGGTCTTGTCAGAACAAATTACTGTTGCATTTCCCATGGTCTCACAGGCACGAAGGATCCGAACAAGATTATTTTCTTTGACCATGCGACTGGTTGCGAACGCAAGCGCAAGCGTGACGGCAAGCGGAAGGCCCTCTGGAATCGCGACAACGATAACGGTAATTGCAACAATTAGAATGTCCGTAAACTCTTTGCCTTTTACGGCAGCCGATGCTGGATTGTCTGAGAGTTGCGCCAAAAACCGAATGAGTAGAACGAGGAACAAGATGACGGCAGAGCTAAGAAGGTCAGCTAGATGCACAGTGATAGAAGGGCTGTGTCGCACTTACCCAGTACCAAGAGCACCAATCCAATCGGCGAGTTTTCCCAGCTTGACTTGGAGTGGTGTTGGGTCATTGGGTGTTTGAAGAGAGAGCATTATTTTGCCATAGCTCGAATTCGGCCCAACGCTGGTGACAAGATAGGTTCCAACACCTTCAAGGACCTTGCTTCCAGAAAGTATAAAAGGGTCGAGCTTCTTCGTAGCAGTGCCATCCGACATTCTCTGCCAAACTTCATAACCGGTGGTCTTTTTCATTTGATCAGACTCTCCGGTTGCCGAAGATTCATCACATTTGACTCCATGTCCAGAAAGAAATATGCCATCCACAGGGACAGCGTCGCCGGGTTCTAGATGGAGAATGTCGCCCACTGTGACATCGAAAACCGAGATCATAACAGACTTTCCAGAGCGAATCGCCTTGACTTCACGGTCATCTTTCTGTTTAGGTCGTTAGCATAGGGAACAAGGTGCGGACAGCAGAGTATTATAGTCTACTAACCCTTCGGTTCAGCTTCACAAACTGACGTTCCTTTTGCCAATCGTTTGTAGCTGTGACGATGGTGACGATTGCAATGGCGACGCAAATGGCAACTCCTTCAACCCATTCTGGGGTATGACCGCCGCTGCTGATTGTTTCATATAAACCAAGAGATAGAGAGACCACGGCTGCAATAGTGAGCAAAATGATGATCTTGTCGTTATAAGCCCTCCAAAGTAGCACGAAAAAACCGTCGCTCTTTCTTTCCGGCAATTTGTTTTGATCGAAAACCCTTATGCGATCGACGAATCGGTCTTGGCCGCCATGGCCGGCATTAGAATTAACTGGCTTCAATTCCCCCTTTTTATCGGTTGATTGTGCGGTTGCGTCGTCAAAGGTTACACAGCCCTCCAGGCGACCTTCGTCACCCGAGAGGCCTGCGTCCAAGTCTGTCCTCAGTCCCTTTTCTAAACCCTTCAAACCTCCCAACGCCTTGAAAGCCGCGAGGGATTTGGGACTTAGTAGCTTATTTAGTTGGCCGGGAGAGAATGCGAAGGGGTTGTTTTCCACTTGGAAATCTTTCTCGTTGCGCTCATCTGGTTTTAGTGCTTCTGATAGAGGTACATCATCGTAATCGGCAACATCTGATGGTGATTTATTAACCGTTGGGGCCGATGAACCGGATCGGGCGCGTAGAGTATCTGCATTTGAGTTGAACGAGTTTGCCCTAGATCGTAGGGTCTCTCCATCTAGCGAACTGCGGCTATTGGGAACGAGCAAGGCCGTATCATTTGTCGAAAGTCTGTCTGATGTAACGGTAAATATATGGTCACCTGTGGCTTCAGTAGATGAGGATGGCGTAGCAGTAACTTCATTTGACTATAAAATTGGTTAGAACGTTAAAAGTTTCATAGTTGAAGCTGAGAACAAAATTGCCATGCGCAGTTTGCCCTTCTCTGTCTCTTACCTGTGTACCTATAATGATTGGAGGAGGGATCAACCTGTTGCTGTCCGTCATTATGGCAGAGTTATGGGGGTATAGAGCTCCGTCAATTCAGGGGTTAAATATGTGATAATTGCCCTGGCAAGACGAGCTTGTGTAGAGACGGGATATTCAAGGGGAGTGGGAATTGGAGAGGTCATCTATAAGAAAAAAGGTCGAGGCTAAACTTCTGGGGCAGTGGTAGGAGGAGGGCGAAAAGGGGCGTCGTTCACTATCAGGCTGCGCGGGCTGTATATTTAGAGCTGGCTGGTGATTTCGTATGCTTGTTGCCTCAACGGATTCGGTAGGCAGTGTGAACTAATCAGGCTTTGAAAGGCGGATATAAGAAACATGACGGATAAGGATGGGAGACGGCTTAGAGATAAAGCAACAAGACGCTTAACGCTGGCAAATTTGTTCATGGCGGTTGCGTTTGCCGTCGTGTTTAGGGACCAGGGAGACTTTTTGCACTGCCTCAAAAGTCTTGGAGCTTGGGATAAGCCCGCCACTCACAAACGGAGTACTTCTGAGCTCCGGCGTCCATTTTTTGAGGTGGATTCTTCATGCCGAAACCTGCAATTGTGGGCTCATTCACACTCTAAAATCACTTTAACCGCCAACCTCAGAGATTGGTGGTTTTGATGTTGCAGGAAGGTGAGCGCGGTTATTGGGCAACCACTATCGAGCCGCCCATCAACAATTCGCATAAATGGCCGTCTCCAACCCATCTTAAAGCCTGTTAGAACCAACTTTTCTGAATTCTGAGCCCCTGAAAGTCTCGTATCCAAGGTATTCTTCGTTCTTGGAGTTTCGTAATCTGTACATGCTACAATACTAGATGTTTATGGCGCGTATCCCCCGTCTCTTCTCTTTCTCAGAAGATACTCCGTACTCCCCTCGTTTGTTCGTTGCATCAAAAGGGTAGATCCTGTTTCTCCGTTCGTCCCTGGTCGGAAAACCTCTTCTCAACGTCACGAACCTTGGTTACCATTCATTGACACCCAATAAAAATCACTTCCGTCGGCCGTTCTCCTCCAGATGAACGCGGACCAAGGACTCGTCGTTCGCGACGGACTTCAACACTCCCATTCCCTGCCTGAATCTGGAACCTCCTAAGCTTGTCAGGAAGGTGTTTAAATGCCCGTCCAACCACCCAAATTCACTGCTAAGACGGAGGGGCACGAAATACTCCGCAATTGGGTGCGATTCCGTCTTGTTTGACATTTCTGGGCGTGTTGGCGCGACAGATTCGAGTTTGAGTGGGAACTTGCATTAATTGGACGGAGTCGAGAAGAAACTCCGTCTTGTTGTCTGGGCAGAAGGGATTGATGGCCAACCCCAGAGATTGAGGAAGGAGGTTGGCCTTGAAAGACGTCACTTGCACAAGTGGAAAGTTAAGATGATAGTTTTCTATCGATTTGGTTCCACTCATGATGGGCAGGACATCTCGACATTATTCAAGCTGATCGTGATAGCCGCCCTCGCGCTATCTGGAGTGATTTATGGGCGTTTCGTCAAGCTTTCTTGCCGCCAAGACAGTGTACCTCAGCCTCGTTCACTAGCCACAGTGCTTACATAACGCCATGTGTGGCGCGTACCTTGAAAACGGCTTGTGATGCGCCTCGGATGATCAACCACGACTAAAAGGAACGTCGTTTGCCAGGAGAGGCGATACGAAGACCGCTTAAAATCATCGATTTTTTCTTGATGCCTTAAGGACAGATAAGCCACCCTCAAAATCCGCCCGTTTGGGGCTATGTACAGAGCAGATGTACGTATGTCCTACGTAACGCCCTCGCCAAAGACATGAAAGGAGGTCGCCCCAGCCCGGCCCTTACAACCACAAACCTACAGTTTCCAACAGTCGAGTGACCCAATCTTGTGGTTGCAGACACTCAAGGCTGCTATTTCAAGCCCCAACCATCTAAAGATTTTGTGATCTCCACAGACCGTTTTTCATCCAAAGAAATCCGCCCCGCTTGCAAAATCGCTGTGGTTGCGACCGTGTTTTTGATGGTTGGGAGAGCCCGTTGGTCAAGCTCATCGAGGGTCACACGATTCTCGTTCAGTGCGGTTACTGCATCAATGAACTTTTCAAAGCTAATGTAACCGTACCCTGTTTGTCCACCAAAGTTTCCTTCTTCATCGGGTGTGTACTTCATATAAAATCTGCAATATATCTCAGCAAAACGAAATATGCCACTCTACTTCCTGGGATTCAGGGGCGTACGGGTTATACCAGACCAGCTGGCCCTGGTCATCATCTGTCACATCATACCCTCGTTTGGCTTGGTCGATGCGTATTTCTCCCTTTGATCCCATCCCTTCAACGAGGCTTAGAGTGAGCGAAAATCAGAGCACCGAGCCGCATATTCCCACCCAAGCAATCAAGAACAATTTCATGCTGCCCTTGGACAGGAAGGATTTGAATGACTTACAATGAAAATTTTGATTTGAGTGGACCCCAGCCTTTTGCGGCGCAGTCCAACTCGCGGTGTAAACTCCGGTTGCGGCCTTTGACGGATCACTATTCTTCCGCCATTCAACAAGAAGAGTAATGGTATCTTCCGTGCCTTGGTCACAGCCAAGCTCCTCAGCAACTCCGGCTGAGGCTGATGCTGTTACTTTCACAGGTGTGTAGTCTGGGACCATACTTTCGCATATATCCACATGATGTGAGTTGAGATAATACGAAATATCACTATCTTTGCCAGCCCAAGCTTTGAATGTCTCCAATTGGCTCTTTGGCTGGCTCATATAGCTATAAAAATAGTTGAAGTCCCCTAGTTTTTTGGCCTTGGCGCGAGCGTCGGAGTACGCAGGGTCGAACCGTTTATGGTGCTCCACAAACACAAATACCCCATACTTGCGGGATTCTTCTAGTAGCTCCACATGATCCTTTAAGAGCTTCGTAGCAGGCTTAGTTATGAGGACGTGGATCCCTCGGCGAATCGCATAAAGCGCGATGGGGAAATGGGTACTATCCGGTGTGAAAATCGTTATGGCTGAGCCAGGCCTGAGAGCATCGATAGCTACCTTGTACGCCTCTCGGTCAACCTTGTCATCTGCCGGATAAGAATCAAAGGATACGTCAAGCCCATTGTATACGTCAGAGATATTCTTCTGTAGATGGCTTTCTTTAATTTGAGTTTAGAATTAGTGAGTGGCTGTAGTTGACCTAGTTGCACGGTATGTCGCGATACTCACTGATAGCTGGGAACTTCGATCCGTTGACTCCCGCCATGCTCAAATTCCCAACTTTGCCTCTCCTCCGTAGGTCGAAAAGACTCAGCCCAACCACGCCCACCTTCTTATCTGAGCCAGACGCTCCGCCTCCTACGAAACCTGTGGTGTATTCACCTGTTCCAACCTGTTCCGGCCAGTCAGTCGCCTTCCTTCTATCAAGTTATGCCAGCATGGTCAAAAAAGTGTATAGTAGGGACAAGTTTACCATTAGCACATCGGGAGGCCCCATCTTGAGCAGCTTTGACGCTTGTAGGCGTGGTACACCAAGATGGTGGAGGGATTTCAAGGCAAATTGATGTTTAGAAAGCAGGGTACTCGCTGCAATTACTACTCAACGCGGTATTACCTCTCAAACAAATATGGCGTCCATGAACTGGCAAGGACTCCCAGCTATATACACCTCAGGTAAGACAAAACAATGAATCTCATCAGGGCCTAAATGACACCCACCGCTGGTGCAACAACCAGTTTGCCGACCGACCGACGCCCGACTATAGATAGTGATTGGTGGGGGGACGTATCCCTGCTAACTGGGGGCGGGATGTGTTTCTATAAAGTAGGAACAAGCCAGGTTGGAGTTGCATCCCATCTACTTCCATTAGCCGATACACCAGGGTTTGAATGTAAGATTCAAACGCCGATGATGTACTGGTGGAGTATATGATTATACTGCCGGTGAAATCCATAGTATGAAGATGGAGGGCTATACCGTCCAAAGAACGATGTCTCTTTATTTCCAACAAATTACGTTTCTAAATGCCAAAGGCACACCGAGCCATAGGCGTGTTCATGACTGGTTCCGAGATATCCAAATCAAAGAATGCCTAGCATATCTCTTATTAGATATGGCCCCTACGCTCTCTCATCCCCCTTTCACAGCTCATGATCTGCCTGGGCTCTGCGTGACAACATTGGTTTCGAGTATATGCCATGCTAGTGTGTACAGCGTACACAAAAGCGCAGCTAGACCGTCTCAACGAAATCTACTAAGGTTGTTAGTAGTGGAAGACGGCGAAAATGCAAAGCTGTAGGTATCCGCGATATAATTGGTGTCAAAAATGGGACGAGACACAGTCTTCCAGCCTCAATATACACCATCAACTTGAGAACGACGGGAATCAAGATTCTGCCAGCATTCTATTGACGCACAAATAGCTCGCCCGTCACGGCTCCTGGCCCTTGTCGAATTTCTGGAGATATTATAGGAATGCGATCTAATCATTCAATGAATCGCGGCACCCGAGCATCGGTGGCTGAAAATCTTGCGATACGAACACGCGAACCGTATATATCGCAGGACATGCTTCCTCCTTTTAATAAACTCGTCCGAAATTGTCTCCATCACATGTCGCCTCTCGTCGTCGCGTATGGTGTATATATGAGATACCACGAACGTATAGAGCGGTCTGACAAACCAAAGTCGGGGTTAAAAGCGACCAGATCGAGGTCACTGCTGACAAATGTTGCGGTCGAGGAATCAACAACAGAGCGCTTTGATATCTATCACGCCCTATGCTCGCTTCCAGTCAGTTGTCTTCCGGGTAAGCCGATGGCGTATTTCTTTGTTTTTCCGAGTCAAAGAGGTATTCTGGCGTTAGCTTGGTCTGCTACGGATCGACGTTAAAACTTTCATGAAATTTCATCTCAATTGCCTCATATCGAGCTTGTCGCAAAGGGTGGCAACGGCGACTTGGGGAGGCTCAGCCGTTATATACTTCTTTGCACGAAGCCAAAGGCCGAAAGTACTGGACCGAAGGGACTCTCGGCTTAGGAAGGCGGCATGGGCGGCGGGGAAAGGCGGAAGTGAGAAAAAAAAAAACCTCGTCTCCAAATCTGCTTTGACTCCAAACTTTTCCAGGCACAACCTTGGGTCGGGCAACAGGACTCCGCAATGTTCATTGACGCAAGGACGCCTGGGAATATGATCAACAAGGGCGTATGAATCTGCAAAATAAGCAGGTTTCTCTTGCATTTTCCCATCTCCCTCAGAGGCGGAAAGGCGGGATGAAGATGCTGACAAAGCCCCCACTAACTCCCACAGGCTGGTCCCTTGAGCTTTAATGCACCCCGCTCTTCTCGGGATATTCTCCGGAAGTTGAGAAACTGCTATCGGCCGATCTGTGAGGAGAAAAAGGGCTCATGAAGTCAGATACCCTTGTTTTGTCGGCCATTAGCAGCTGCATGCAGGGCATCATCGCCAGTAGTCTCCAGTTGAACTCGGGTATCCGAGCACTGATATACTACGTAGTAGGTCGCCATGCATGAACATCTCGGCTCGAGCCGGTCAACGTTTCTAGAAGCCTGGATCATAGCAATTCGGGTGGGTCTATGGTGATTGAGATAGCGCCATATCCTACACAGCACGGGTTCAGTCTCAGCTATCGTCATGATGATCTAGCGTATCCGCTCGCGTACGATTTAAGGGTAGCAATTGGATGGCAAACTCGCTCCTGGGCCCACTGCCATTTTTTATGCCCGGCTCAAACTCCTGATATAAATTGCGCCCGTATCCCACGTTGGTGGTGCTGGAATTTTGCCAACCCTGCCTGCTGCTCACTCACCAAACAACGCGCATACACGAGAAATCTAGCTTTTTAAAATCCATCATTTGTGAGTTTTGATCGGACGGGCTTGACAGCAAGCGGACGAGATAAGTTGACTGTTTTGATACTCCAGAAATTAATCGATTCAAAATGCCATTCCCGGAGGAAGCCGAGGGTTTTCAGATTGATAGCGCTGAAACTCACACCGAATTCCACAAGCGCCATGTTCGTGATGACCATACATTTTCCTTTCCAATTGCTCAGACACACCGATGGAGTTGAGAGCTGACTAAAGGATTTTCTTGGTGATATAGTATAAATTGAAGCCATTTGAAGATTATGGTAAGGGGATTGGCCTCCAGGTTACGTCGAGTTTTGTATTAACTCAGCGTATAGATGTCGATGTGAAGGTCGAAGCTTGTGGTGTTTGTGGCAGTGACATCCACACGATAACAGGTAGCTACCCGACCCAATAAAGCGGAAATCCCGTTTCAATCCAAGCGCTGATTCATGTTTCATAGGTGGATGGGGTGAGGCACCATTCCCGCTATGTGTCGGTCATGGTAAGCTACCCATCAAAATATATACTGAACCTTCTTCCTAGCATTGCCTAACTGCTTTGGTTTGGATAAATTTTAGAGGCCGTCGGAACTGCCGTTCGAGTTGGGCCGAAGGTGACCCTTGTCAAAGTGGGACAACGAGTCGGTGTCGGAGCCCAGGTCTATTCCTGCGGCGAGTGCAAACAATGCAAGAGCGGTGGCGAAACATATTGCCCAAACAACATCATTAATACATATGGCTCCAAATGGCCAGACACTGGCGTTATCAGCCAGGGAGGCTATTCTTCTCACATGCGCGTCCATGAGCACTGGGTATTCCCTATTCCAGAGAAGCTCGAAACGAATAACGTAGCTCCTATGCTCTGTGCCGGTGTCACTGCTTATTCTCCCCTGGTCCGCAACGGCTGTGGGCCAGGCAAGAAAGTCGGAATCGTCGGTCTCGGTGGAATCGGTCACTTTGGCACCATGTTTGCCAAAGCTCTTGGTGCAGAGACCTGGGTAATCTCCCGCACACGCGCTAAGGAAGCAGATGCAAAGAAACTCGGGGCAGATGGATTTATCGCGACCGCCGAAGAAGGATGGGAGGTCCCCCATAAATTCTCTTTCGATCTCATCGTCAACTGCGCAAACTCAACCAAGGGCTTTGACCTCGACAAATATCTCTCCATGATGGATGTACACGGCAGATGGGTCAGTGTAGGTCTCCCTGAGGAGGCAGGCCCCGTCATCAAGCCACAGTCGCTCATTGCCAACGGCGTTTTGATGGGTGCTAGCCATTTGGGAAGCCGAAAAGAGATGCTTGAGATGTTGCAGCTGGCTGCTGACAAGGGCTTGAAGAGTTGGGTTGAGGAGGTCCAGATTGGCGAGAAGGAACTCGGAGAGGTTGTCAAGCGGATGAAGAAGGGCGATATTCGCTACCGGTTTACGCTGACAGGATATGACAAGGTGTTTTAGATCGTATTTTCGATGATTAATTTTAAAAGCGAGAATGATATGACTTTTTTTACTCTAACCGCAGAGCTAGAGTGGCCAGATACGTAGCTTCGTACCATACAGTTCCTCCAGTCTTGACCGAAATCCATGAAGAAGAAGAGAAAGTCCGCGAAAAGGATAGAGGCGCATACTTATCCATCCGAGGCTATTTATGAGGCACGTACTCTGGCTCCTTGCATTGGACCGCATGGGGCGGGCAACGTGTCAATCACGTGTTGAGCCCCCTCATATGTTCTTCTTCAACGTCCCTCACTAGCAGCAGCTAGAAAACACCATATCAGCCCAATCTGTCTCCATGGAGTCGGAAATTAAACAGCCGACCGTAGGGGCAGATGTAAAGGTGCAGGATACCACACTGCAGCGGGCGTTCCGGGAATTGAGGTCAATATTGGACAACCCCAGCAAAATAGGCACTGAAGCCCATACGCTGGGCTACGCAAGCGACAAACTCGATGGCGCTGAGATCAGCATTGGGCAGGAATCTCGAACAATAGGTTCGAGGGTAGATAATACCGATAGCTTCGTACGACAGCTATATCAAACAATGGTTTCTAAGTTGGACAACAGGGAAAAGTTTCTTCGACAACAGTTTCTGAAGAACCGCGAAGATATGGGCAGTATAGATATCTTGATTCAAAACTCAACAATTTCGCACCTTGGCCAGAAGGTTCACCCGCTGCCGGCATATAATGTGGCTACCCAAAATTCTCTTCCGATCCCTGAAGAATTTCCGCCCACGGCGCTGGCGCTCTATAACCTTCAATACAGTAGAAACTGTACGCCATCTGAAATTCCTTCGTTGATATAGGCTAACGCATTCAAAGGGCGAAAGTTGAAAAAGCTTCTTGTATATTATGAACTCGAGGCGGAATTAATACAACTCACTGAATTTGTCGATAGAATGGCGGCAAATTCCGATCTCGATTCGGATGTTGACTCAGAATCAGAATCTAAATCAAAGCCCAGGAAGAGGGATTTCGATTCGGCTGTCGAATCCAACCCCTCGGGTGGTGTGTCTATACTAGCCAGACATCTTGGCGTAGACTATAATGTTCTCCGTGACAGGATAGAGGAGCTTGAATTTCTACAAGAAATGAAGAAAGGGCGAAAACGACGTTCAGACGACAGCCCTAGAACGGGAGGTCGATCGAAACGAATCCTTTTGCCGCTGTTGAGATTTGGAGATGAAAGGCATGCCGATAAAACCGAGGAACCTGAATCAAGAGTTACAAGCCCAGCGAGTGACGGGGCCTCATCTGAGGGAAATGACACGACGATTAACTGGAAGAATGATTCGGTGAATGTCCTCCAACATTATCAAGATATGGGATATGGTTCTACTAGCCTGAAAGATGAGGACGTTCAAGAGGAGAGGACGAGTGTTTCGGAAAACCGGTCAAGCCGTAACGGCCCTTGCTCACCCACTCGGGAGGTAACCAGTCCTGAAATTCAACAGAACCTCGGTTGAATGCTTAACAACTGGGTTCTGGTGGCAAATTAGAGTTAACCGCCGGTTGGCCAGGCAAAACAGCGGCAACGCCTCAAGAACACCGGATGGGATGCATGGTTCGTCCCTAGACCGTGGTATCGATTTACGTTTGCAGAAACTTGTCATACGCATGCGGTGGTCTAGATGGGACCGGTACGAATGGAGCTCAGATGTAGCAAGCGGTTTATCCCTTCATGCAATGATCTGCAGCTGGGATCACCTTGCTCGCCGGGAGGGATTGGGAGGGTTGCATGCCGAAGCCGAGAAAACTCAACAGGCACAGACCAGGCCATGCTTAACCTTGAGCTCACAGAGAGTGAGGACTCACGAAACAAAGGGTCCCGTATTATACACTGGATAGGCTGATGAAAGTTTCCTGGGTGTAATTTTCACCGACCCTAACAAGATAGCATAGGTGGTGGCAGTTTAGTACTGGTGGAAGTATAGTCTCGAGGTTATTTTGTATACCCAGCTGTCTACTGGCCACAGAACCGTTCTGTTTCACGGAACATTGAGATTTGATCACATGTAAAGGGAGGCAAAGCACTTGTGATGGGGCTCCCATCGATAGGATCTCTTTGCTGCGTGGATCTCGAAGCAAGGAAAGTGGCTGCATGATGCATGATGCATGACGCAGGACGGCAGGCAAGCTCTGAAAATCAGGAATGGGATATGAGAGAGGAAAAGAGAGGAGAATACCACTGCCAAACCTCGAGTTAACTCTCTCTCGGCTTGAACAGAAGCAGCCTATCTGGTCAATGACGCAGATCAAAACAACCTGAACGGCGGTGAAAAGTTTGACCAACGAGTTTTTTCAGGGACCGGTTGACAACAGGAAGCATATGCACGACAGTTGGCATGCCATGATTGAGAACAGCTAGCGTCGGCAGGGAAGTGCAGAGTGAGCTGTGGACATTAATAATAACAAACCTCCCCTTTGTCTGAAGGTGGCCAGATGACCGTTTTCCCCCTCGTTGAAGCTTCAAAAAGACGCGATAACCAACAGCAGAAAGAGGAGAGAGGTTGGATTACATAAATAAGGTCTGTTTTAAGCGATTCGCCCCCGGCTTTTTGCCGCCGAACCGGGTTTAGCGCGGCCCCACTCGTCAGGTTTTTCCCAGACAGCTTGGCGTCTTGGCGCGCAGGAAAAAGTCGTCGCGAAAGAACAACAAAGCTTGCCTCCTGATCCATCAACCGACCAGAAATTCCTCTTCACGACATCATCCTCCAGCAGGCCTCTCCTCTTCTTCTGCAGCATCTCTTCTCTTCACATTCGTTTATTTTTCTTTATATATATCCCTCCCTTTTTTTTTGTTGCCTCGTTGGGTTTCTTCTTCTTGACAAGCTTGGAGTTCTGGAGCTGGCCTGAAACTCGTTATCTTTCACTCTTACAGAAGGGCTAACCGTCTGGCAATCTTCCCCACAACCCCACGATCTCACGCCTTCTCCCTTTCTCTCCTCCTTGGGTAGAGACGTTTGGATAACCTCGAATCTACTTTTCTTCCTCTTACTTCTCACGGTAACCTCGTTCTCGTCCGCCATGTCCCCCAGCCTCCCCGTCAGCTCTCCCCCCATTCGACGACGGCAGACGCTCCTCTCCAAAGTGCGCCCACGGACAGCAGGGGCTGAACAGGTCTTTGCGCACCCTGGCGGACGGCCCCATACTGGTATATGGGTCCCTCACCAGGATGGGAGTTATAGGGAGGCCGTTTCGCCCTTCTCGCACGAACCGGCTATCACCACAACCATCACAAACGAGGAAGTTCACGTGGTCCCAGAGGCCATTGAACCGGAACCGCTGACATCCTTTACCAAACCACAAACTAGACACCGCCAAAGCAAGAGCTTTTCTAGTATTCGTCACGGTGTCAGCGAAATACGAACCATGGCGCGTGGCCTGTCTTTGAGCCTTCGCCATAAATCTTCTAAGCGCAACTTTGACGCGCCGAGGGAGAGCCATCTTGTTGAAGCATCTCCAGAGCACTCTGATTCCAAATCGGGGTGGTTCCGTGGTCATCGTCTTCCGCATAGACCCTCTCTCAGTGGTTTGAACGCCTTGAGCCGCTTCCACTCTTCCCACGACTACCCTACGCCAGTTCTTTCAAACTACCCAGAACTCCCTGTTTTCCCCGAAGATACATCACAGGGGGCTGCTGCTCGAGCTGCAGCTGCAGCACAAAATGAATTGGTCAAAGTTGAGCAGATCGTCTTTAGCAATGAATCACAACCGACCGAGGCAGAAACAAGCTATCCTCGATACAACCTTGACGTTAAGCCATCTTTAGATTCAGAGAGTGGAATTGAAATCAACCTCCACCAGGACAGCGTCGACTCATTACAAGATGATCTTGATTTCGTTCGCAAAGGTATAGGGCTTTTCGTGCTTCCCTTCTAATCTTGTTTCACTATGCTAACACATCTTCTCCAAAGATCCGATGGACAATCTACCCGTGGAACTTATGGCTCAAGTTCTGTCCTTCCTCGACGCCGAATCTCTCAAAAATGCGGAATTGGTTTCTCGCTCATGGCACCTACAAGCGTCCTCTCCCCATGTTTGGAGAGAGGTCTTTCACCGCGAATACCACCACCACTCGAATTTCTCCAAGTTAACAAAGAAACCGACGACCACGATGGGACTTGGCCGCATAACCCCGAATCAAGACTGGAAGAAGATCTTCGGGGTGCGCAGGACTTTGGAGAATCGTTGGAAAGAAGGAAAGGCTGCTGCCATATATCTTCATGGACATCAAGACAGCGTCTACTGCGTCCAATTTGATGAGTATGTTGATACCGTCAATTTTTTAGCTTCGCGCCATCTTTACTAATAATGCCCGTGCAGGAACAAAATCATTACTGGTTCTCGTGATCGCACTATCCGTGTATGGGATGCTCACTACCCATGGCCCTGCCTAAAGGTTATTGGCCCTACTCCCCAAACGGCAGAAAGCATCCCAATTGGTCCTTTAGCTATTACTCCATCGTCCGAGTCGACAGGCAGATCCCCTTTCATTAGCATCTGCCCTCCGGCACGCTCCGCTACCGACCTCGTCCCGCAACAAACTACCCCGACCGAGTTCTATCATAATGCATCCATTCTATGTCTTCAATTTGACGATGAGATTATGGTAACGGGCTCGTCGGACTTCACGTGCATCGTTTGGGACATCAAAGACGACTACAAACCTATCCGTCGCTTAGACGGCCATCGAGCAGGTGTTCTTGACGTTTGTTTCGATGATAAATATATTGTCTCCTGCTCCAAAGACACCACTATCTGCGTATGGGATCGCAAAACCGGAGAACTTGTCAAACGCCTCCTGGGTCACCGTGGCCCTGTCAACGCAGTCCAGCTCCGAGGTGATCTTGTCGTCTCCGCAAGCGGCGATGGCATCGCTAAACTATGGAACATCACATCTGGCCTATGCATCAAAGAGTTCTCCAGCAAAGATCGCGGCCTAGCATGTGTCGAATTCAGCGAAGATGCCCGCACCGTCCTCGCCGGCGGGAACGACCAAGTCATATATCAATTCGATGCGAACACAGGCGAACTCGTCAATGAATTGAACGGACACTCAGGCCTTGTTCGATCCCTCCACATGGACAGCGCCAATAATCGAATTGTAAGTGGCAGCTACGACATGAGCGTCAAGGTATTCGACGTGAAAACCGGCGAGCTCACCATCGATCTTCCTGGCTGGACCACGAGTTGGATGCTGAGTGCCAAGTCCGACTATAGAAGAATTGTCGCTACCAGCCAGGACTCTAAAGCAGTCATTATGGATTTCGGCTATGGTTTAGATGGTATTGATTTATTAGAAGGGTAGATCTTGATCTATCCTTTTCTTTTTTGCTTCTGCTATTTCTTCTTTGTTCTCTTCGTCTTATCTCGTGGCTTATTTTCTTACTTCCTCCATGATGGAGTTGGATCCCTTTTTTTATCTTCTGCCATTTCTTGACTGGGCATTAATGCTTCACTGCCTTTTTTTATCTTCTTTTTTAATTATCTTCTCTTGATTACGTTCTTTAATTTTGTCTCGTTAGCGAAATGTCCCCTTTTGAATCCATTTAGCAAGGCCCTTTGGTCATCAGTTATCTTTTCATCCACCCTCACACACTAACATCTTGCGTTCTATATTTACAAGTTTCGGTCCCGCACTGCTGCATTTCTTGAACACTTCTTTTGCACTTCAGACTAGATCTGGACCCTTAGGTCGTCATAAACTTCTTAGACTAAGACTCAAAAGATAGACCAGTTTTCTTTACGATTACTTCTACCATTATCTTTTTCCCCTCTAATCCAATAAAACTAAGATGCTTGCGTCAAGGGTATTCATCACCAAATTTCAGAATACCCAACCCAAAATCCCATTATAATCGCACCTTATAGTTTATAGACCAGACCCTCCTGCGAACCCACCGATCCCTGGCAAAGCCTCGTCCAACCGTTTTCAATGCCCTTTTCTCCCACTACCCCTTGGCCAAACACTACATCCATATCCGGCACATGGCGATGGCGGGAATCATACCATTCATTCCAGGCCATTGCGGAGCTTCGGAAGTATGCCTGCTCCCCTTCAGCCTCGATAGCAGCGTCCCGAAGACCAGATGTGTTGAGCTGAACCTTTCCGAATTTTTCCATCTCTTCACCAGAGGCGGCAAGGCGCTCTTGCGAGTAGACCTGTGAAAGGAAAGTTTAGTAACGGTTGTGATGGCCGGGGTTAAAGAGGTAACACTTACTTTTTGCTCCTGTCCGATTTGGATGATGGCCAATTTCAAAGCTTGTAGAGCTGGATGAGCCTTGATGGAATCACGAAGCCCGCTCACGGCGTTGTCTCGACCGCCAAAATCCAAGATGACGATTTTGGACGGCTTCAAATCGGCTATCCACCCCAGAGACTCTGATGCATCGGAATAACTCACCACTTTGGTCGGGATGGTTGATTTTAGATTACTCGCTGCCTCGGAGATGGTGGCTGGCGAGGAGGTGATTTGGTATAAACCCAGTGGTCCGGCTGAGCTGCGTCTTTTAGACAGATGATAAGTGGCGCAGCGTGCAGTTTTGCTAGAGGCGGATAAGATTACCACTGCTGCTGAAGTGATGTCTCCGTCTTCAGGGCTCCATTCCAGACCCATGCCTAGAGGGTGGATGGGAGGTTGAGATTCTGGGTTTGGCGGGTAGACGAATCTGTTCATGAGAAACCCAGTTGTCCAGACGGGTTGGAAGAGAGCAGACCACGCCATTCTAGTCATGTCATCTTCCTCAAATGAAGGTGATATTGGGTCCACGGGTGAGTGAACGACTTCATTGTAGCGGTTGTATATCGTCATTAGGTCCTTTCTATGTTCGCTAACTTCATTCCAGTGGCCTTCTAGCTCGGATTGGATTTTGAGATCAACGGGGACTGTCGATGTTGGAACGAAACCCCAGATGATGGCGCCGGGTTTGACGGAAGTGGTGCTCTCTAGAACTACGGCATAGCCCCATGCTGGTACTATGCCCCAGGCGTCGTTGTCGTTGTAAGGTGCCGGGAAAGTTGAGGGGACAGGATAGGTATCCCACCTGGAAAAGGTTCATCCCCACGGTAGGAGTTAGAAATATAAACAATGAAGAGTTTTAATACAGGATCAACAGCCTTTTTCTTTCTTTTCGGAATTTACAAAAAAATGGAGCTTGAAACCCACCAATGCAACCAATGGCCAGCCCGCGCATAAGTCAGGTTATTCGAAGTGAGACTGACAAGGACACTACGGACGCGTACCGACGATGGCGCTAGAGGTGAAGAGGGCGATTTTTCCACTGTAAACGCCGCGTGCTTGCTGTTGTCGGTCTTTGACACGACGTGAGCCTCCATTTTGATCGAGTTGTTTGGTGGGGTGTTTTTTGTTCTCCGCGTTTTCAGCTAGGAATGATCAAAAAGCCAGATGTCTTCGCGAACACCCATATATATACCGGAGAGGACTAGCAGTGGGGTATGCGATAGGTTTTGTTCTGGTGCTGGTCTGCTTTGCGCAGGATTTGATTTTGTCAGAATAGAATGATAAATGAGTGGGCGGTGATCTCCGTGCGTGTGGAGGCGAGGGATATATATGTAGGTCTATGCAATGCTTCCCGTCTTCGCGTCTTTCCTTGAGGCTTTAGACAGGAGCTGCAATTTATACTTTTTGGACCCGAATGTCCGATACGCGCATCGAAGGAAGCCTAAGGTGTTTCCCACGGGTTTGACTCATATCTTAGCCTGGTTTGCGCTTGGCTCGATATGCGGAGGATGGGCCTACGGTACTCAGTTTTATGCTGGGAGGGGTTTGAAAGTCCCTGCAGTGTGCGCTGATCGGCAATCCAAATCAACGAGTAGATTATCTTAGCATGCAGATGACTTCGCGTAGAGACGTTTACCTTGTATGGTTACTCAGTGCGCATTTACCGGGATTCCAAACCTGACCTGCAGTCAATATTCTAGACGTGCAAAGCCGATCTACCGTTGGGTTATGGTACTTGCCCTTTTTCATGACAGATCAGAAAGCCATGTGCCACAGCATGAAGCGTGCGCAAACTGGGAATTCGATATATGTACGTAGTATGTATATCTTTCCTTCCCCACAGCTACCATCCGAGGACTGTAAACCGGTGACGAGCGTAGTGTTCGCATCCAATTGTCAATCGCCATGGCCAGCCGAGTAAGCCAGGCTCATTTTTTCTCCATCTCTTTGTCACCTGGTCCCCCAACTTGTGAAAAGCTCGCCATCGGACGAGACTAGGCATAGCGCCAGAAGTACCCAGAGGATACGGTCATTCAATAGATACGAGCAGCAAGGTTTGTGATTTGTCGGCTTCCCCTTCCTCAAAATCGTTGCGATGCTTGTCACAGGCCGCTCGGAACAAATCTTTGTGAGGGTTCAATTCCCACAGAGCTCAAAGGCCTGAGTATCTTGCAGGCGCATCGAAGAGCATTCCTTGAGGGAGATCGTTGAAAACGCCCGAGCAACCACATATCAGTCGTCTCACCTGGACACATCGGGATAATAGAATAAGCAGCAAGATGGTGGTTGTTTGGATGGTTCATCGTCGATGTTGAGATAGAGGTGTGTTTTGAGTTTTGGCGGCGGTGGTTTGTTTATTTACTTTGCAACCCAAAAAAATATTTTTTTCAACGGTGACAATTTAAGCCGCAAACACAACAAACTGCGTCGCGCGTACTTTTACGTATCTAAACTTGTGACTTGAAGGGTAATAAACATATCAGTCCCTTTTGCTACATCTTCCTTGGTCTTATCGGACTGCGAATGTGCAGAGATCCCTAGTTTGATCCTAGCTGGTCGGTTCCTGGCCCTGGAATTTGCCCCTATCACCGTCAAGAATCCATAAACCCCACCAACGAAACCTCAAACACATTCGTCACAAGAATCCATTCTAACCGTCCTCTCTAAGGCTTGATCCCGGCAACTTCTTAACGCTTCACATATCGTCGAAATACCCAAATACCTCTCACCATGGGTGAATCAAGGTATGACTACTTGACCTCAGTGTTTTGTGATACAGTTACGGACTCTGTGCTCCCCCCACCGCTTACGATGCCCTGAGCCATCAGCTAGGCCACATCGGTTCATGATACTTACTGACTTTGCTTTTCTCACAAATCATAGGCAAGAGCTATTAGCGTGGTTGAATAACCTGCTACAACTCAATATCACCAAGGTTGAACAATGCGGAACCGGGTATGCTTGCGCCCTCCACCTCCCGCATAGCAATGCGATGCCTCCCTTAACTCTCCCACCGAAGTGCTCAAGACACTTGTCACGCCGCAAGATGTCCGCAAGCAGGCGATCGGCTGGTCTCTTTGGGCGGTTATAACTAGGTAGACTGTTGAATGGAATCAATGCTAACCGGTGCTATCGGATATGTGTTTCTGTAGCGCTGTTTTCTGCCAGATCTACGATTCCATCTACTGTGAGTGCACGGAACTGCGTCTTAATCATTGGATAACGGACGATTAACGAAAGACAGTGGACCTTCCCATGGCAAGAGTAAAATTCAATGTTAATACCGAATACGCCTACCTGCAAAACTTCAAAATCCTGCAGAGTATGTTCCTCTTCCTCGCTTATATCTAAAGGATAGAAAGGGTCCGGAAAGGCTTTTGTTGCTTACAGATTGGTGGTTCACTAGATGCGTTTACTCGCCATCAGGTCGATCGTCCCGTCCCCGTTGAGCAGCTCATCAAATGTCGCATGCAAGACAACTTGGAATTCTTACAATGGACCAAGAGACACTGGGATCAGTACTATCCTGGAGGAGAATATGACGCTGTTGCGCGACGAAAAGGCTCCGGTGCCCCGCCTACCACCTCACGTTCGGGAACTACGTCTGCCACTGGGACGAGACGAGGCGGCAACACCCCTACTACCGGTGCCGCACGACCACGACTTGCTCCCGCCGTGGGGGGTGCGAACACTGCCGCTCTGACCAGGGAACTCGAGACCCAAAAGGAGGCGATTGCAGGATTGGAGAAAGAGCGAGATTTTTACTTTGCGAAGCTTAGGGATATTGAGCTCCTGCTACAACAGGCCGTGGAAGCTGACCCTGAATTGGAGAAAGACGACGATTCGCTGGTCAAGCATATCCAAGCTATTCTTTATTCGACTGAGGTGGGTCATAAGCCTTCCAGTCCCATCATGCTTTGACAGGCTTAATTTTTTTTTTCCTTGTTGGAATGGTGAAGCATGCAAGCTAATATAATTTAAACAATCTAGGAGGGCTTCGAGATTCCAGAAGCTGAAGCGGCTGCTGCTGCTGCCGCCGCCGCCGCCGCTGCAGGTGGAGACGATCTAGAGACGTTCTAAAGCTATTGGCCGTAGGAGACTCACCTTTTTGCCCCCGGAGATTTTGTTTTTTTCTGTTAGCGCTTTGAATTTACCCCCAGTTAAATATGATTGAATTGTGTCCTACCCTCGTGTCCACCCGAAATATTGTTCCTGAGCTACACTCCATTTACCCCCATTCCTCATCCGCACCCTTTTCTGAAGTTTTCCAATGGCACCTGCAGCATGCCAACCTGTCTGCTTGCACCATCCATTGTAGAATCTAGATAGATACTCCCCGCGTGAATAATACACTACATCCGCCCTCGCATATCTCCCGCGCCGTTCCTTGGTAGCATTATTTCCATGCGTGTAGCTTAGTCACACCAAACTAACCATATATAGCTAGCGTCAGGTACAAACCGCCAAATGCACGTCTGGAACAGGCTTAGCTCAGGCATCCTAGCCAATCAGGACCCACGTCGTGTTAGATTATCAGGCTTGGCGGCTTCTTTCTTCGTGCGACGTCGAAAGTTCCTCCTGACGGTTGGGCGAGCACGACGTGCATCTGGAACAAAAAGGCCAGAAAGTCATCCCAACCCGGGGACTGAGAGAGCGTGTGAAAGCGCGCTGATGGAGTCGTTGAGGAGTTCCGTCTGTTGAACGATACTCGAACTGGCACAAGTCGACGACCGGCCAAAGGAGAGTGAGAGAGTGAGAGGGGGTCACTAAAGGTCCTGGATAGAGATCGCAAATATCCAGCCTTTCTTCTCATCTCTTCATCATCTTTGAGTACGAACCAAACATCCCTTGTCGTCTGTTTTTCTTCATATTTTCCCTCCTTTCCCCCTGGCGACAGAACAGTTACCCATTGCCTTGTTGTGGAGTATATATTCTCCTGCCTCAGGCTTCTGTTCCAATGCCTTGATCCCCCATTGCTTTTAGCCATTGGTATAAACAAACGGCCTTTTTTCATCCAATATTCGAAATATGGGACTTGGCTGACCGTTATTTTGTGAAAATTTAGCCGTTAGGTGCCGTCCGTTGGTCTTCATGATCGACATCCACTCCTTCAGACTCAACATCCATTCTTTCGTTCTTTAGCATAGAAACCTCGGCATTCTATACCCATACCTTCGTTTGAAAACAAAATCCCCCTTAGCGACTGACGTCCGCTCCTCTGACGTTCCACTCCTTTTTTTGAAAAATAATTCGGTTTAAACGCGCGTGCATCGACGCGCCGACCTCTCTTTGACTTGCTAGAAGCATATCCGATTCATATCTCAACTTGAGATTACGAAAATAATAACGCCCCTGCGCCTCCACTCTTTTATCACAACATATCAAATCGAAAAAAGTCGCACTTTGTTTGTTGGGCAGACTGTGTCCAGGCAAAGTCCCGTGTTTATTCGTTCGCTGAACAATTCCCTGGCTGGATTTCTCTTCCCCTTTGGGCAGTGAGCGGCAAATTGAGGCCTGTTTTGATGTGAAAGGCATATCTATTCTTTCGTTGATTTGAAACAAAACAAAAAACAAAAAAGCATTTCAGCTCGGTATCTGGGATACTAGTGGTTCATTATGGCCCATCACAACCACCGTGGAAGGCGAGTGCACGCGAAGAGACCCAGGATATCAGACATGAGACAAGAAGAAAAAGAATGCGAGAATCTAAGGCATGAAGAAAAGAACAATGGACAGTTTGATAATTCACACTATGAGGTCGTTCAAGCTCGGCAAGCTCCAGTCTCGGCAACTACTGTGGTTATGACTGTTGTTCAGATAGTCCGAGAAGGCTCAACTGTTGCACAGTTCACAGTTCCCACGCTTCCCGCAACAGTTTCGGACCCTCAGCTGGGAGAAGTCACCATACCGGCTGGATCTGAAGACCCAGTGGTTGTACCATCTCCTCCGCCAACTCAAACCGCGCCGAACAGTGGCATCAATTCCGATCCGAGATCCGGTCCCTCTGTTCCTCCTCCACCTACGAGCAGCTGGCCCAGTGACACCACGATCACCGATATACCATCATCTTTATCTTCGTCTTCTTCATCATCGTCCTCCTCCTCATCATCATCCTCGTCGTCGTCTTCTATTTCGTCCCCATCAATCACAGAATCTA
This sequence comes from Arthroderma sp. MBC 290, assembly GCA_030411455.1. Classification (NCBI taxonomy): domain Eukaryota; kingdom Fungi; phylum Ascomycota; class Eurotiomycetes; order Onygenales; family Arthrodermataceae; genus Arthroderma; species Arthroderma sp. MBC 290. The sequence continues at coordinate 14,421 of JAPERC010000036.1, read as the reverse complement.
CCTTCTCTCCCTCAGATACGTCCTCTTTCAGCCTATCAAGTGAGCTACCTGTCTCATCCAGCGAGGTCACCAATGCGCCTCCTGAATCAACACCCTCACCAATCTCTGATTTGCCATCAGAATCTACGTCAATCGACTCTGAATTGCCACTTAGCACTGCGGAATCCGTGACTTTTACGTCAAACCCCACATCCCTTCCCTCACAGTCTTTATCCCCAGAGCTTTCCGAGTCTCCTAATCCCACCGAGACCGCGGGTCTTACATCTGCGAATGCCCCGCATCTATATCCCTCCTTGCCCGAGTCTGGAACATCAAGCTCGCCAACTGAGATCACCGTGTCTCCTATCCCTTCCTCTAGTTCATCTTCATTGCCATCAGAAAGCGCAACATCTACACCGTCTTCCTCTCTTCCCGTATTATCATCAACCATTGGCCAAACTTCCTTGGTTTCTCTCTCTAGCTCGACTTTGACACCCGATAGTTCGTCTATCATATCCACTATCAGTTCCACCATTAGTTCTTCTTCTACCACTTCTTCCGAGACAACATCTTTCACGTCAACCCTATCATCGACCTCTTCTTCATCGACCTCGACACAATCTGGTTCTGGGGCTGGTGGGGAAGATTATCGAGGGCCGCCAGACGGGGGTGTCCCTGTTCCAACCGTATCCAGCGAAGGAGATCATGATTCAGATGACTCTGGCGTCCCCGTCCCAGCGGTAGTTGGTGGGGTTGTTGGTGGTGTTGCAGGCTTGATTTTTCTGATCGTACTAGCTCTTCTCTTTTTCCGATACCGAAAGCGTAAACTTGCTCAGACACCTGGTATCGAACCCCATGGCTCGACCACTCGAGGTATTAGTGCGGCGGCGGCGGCGGCAGGCTCAGGTGCAGGTACAACACCCGCAAGCCCCACGAGTCCCACAAGTCCTACAAGCGAAGTAAGCGAGCGATCGAGCGATCCTCTATTTTCTGGAGCACTCCTGGGTGCTACGCGGGCTTTCGGTCGATGGAGAGATTCCGGTCGGCCACTTGGAGCGGAAGATATCGCTACGACACAGCGAGGTTTCCAGAAACTGGGTGGTAGGAAGATTACCTCCGTTCTGGAATCAGGTGGTGATGGTTATGACGACAAGTTTGGGTATAGCGCAGGGAATGTGGCCTCGCCTGATTCTGGAGGGTTGTCCAAGGAGATTGGTGCAGGAGTAGTAGGTGCAAGCATATCTCGCCAAGGGGCGCTCGACAAAGAGGCCGCAGTTGGGTCATCGCGAAACGTACCTTCTCCTCCATTGGGTCGCCCCCCTTCAGAAACAAGCAACTATTCCGAAAGGGTTACGATCCGTCCTTCTCCAGCGCGTACTGCCGTCGCAACTCCCGTAGAGGTCCACCCTGGGACGGAAGTTTCCACCGCTGCTAGGACTGGGGTTGTCTCACTAGGAGGGTCGCCGCCCCCGCCGCTCCCTCTCGCTAGAATATCGACCAGCGATGCCATCGGAAGGAGCCATTCTAGTGCTGATGGCAGCCGAGCAAGCCGGTTCACAGAAGGCGTATGAGATCCCAGGGAGAAAAAAAGAACCCAAGTGACAGGATGTAATGATAATGCTCTTTTTGATAATTGCTTGCAGTGCGGTTTTTGTGTGCGTACTCCTTTTGTGCCTTATGTTGAAGTTCCATCTTCCCTCGAAATTTTCTATTTTATCAGTCTCCTTTCCCTCTCTCCCAAGTTATTCACACTAACTTAATATTTGTCACCTCCTCTGGCCATCTTCTTCCCTTTGCAATTCATGTCCATTGACGGAGTTGATCTTTTCCCCTTTCTTCTCATTCCGCAGATGGGCTATCTGCATTTACATTTTCACAGCTTTTGAGCAATTCATTCTACCCCTTGCTCCTTTTTTGATGTCTGATATTCAAACGCAACTACCATACCTTTCATTTGCTACCTTCTGTAATTTTCTTTCTCTTCTCTCCTGTAGAAGGCTTGACTACAGATGAGACCTGCCCCAGTCATTTTCTGTGTTTAGATTAACCCTAATCCAAGGTACATTCCGCAGCCTACCTTTCACCTCTTGCACCATACCCCCTGGAGCTTTCTTTTTCCCTTCTATAAACCTTCCATGTAAATATTACTTACTACTTAATGCCAGGCTGAGTGACCTACAAATGGCACCAGCACTAGTGTCTACTTCGTTCTAGCATAGTATTATCCTTCTCTTCACTCGGCTGTGAACAATCTACCTCGTGCAGTGGTGGGGACACTGGCATTCCATGGATTGGTCTGTGATACACAAATCAACTCTGTCACCAGCGAACGACTACAAAGATCAGGTTAAATTGCCCATGCTATGAGCATTTCATTGATTCCATACTATCCATTCTCCATACGACACCATAAAGACCGAGATTCATCCCAATAATACCGAAACCAAGACCCATCCACCACCGCCATATTCATGTCGACATATCAGCCATCAACGGTGTTTTGTTTCTCTCTAAGAGGAGGTTAAGGCAGGTTGCTTGCTATTAACTTTGAAACCCCGAAGCGTTAAGGTGCTAGCATTGCATTTTGGAGATATGGGCAATGGACACAAGGGCATATTTATTTCTAATCCTTTCTTGTTAGCACCATCATGGTAACGGTATATCTCATCAGACTGAGGAAGAAGATGGGAATCCTTACGCCGCATGCAGTGCAGTTGCAGCTACCGCTAGGACAGGTACAGTTGCTAGGGCCGTTGCAAGAACAGCTGTTTGATCCGCAGCCACAACCCATATTGACTTGAGGTATGATTAGATAGAAGTATGTAAAGTAGATAAGATATGATATGTGTTTTCTGCTTTCTGGTTCTCTATATGAAGGGAAGGAAAGAGGAAATCCGGGGAAGAAGAGCGTTAGAGGAGGATTTTATACAGTTCTAGATGGTTGTTGGACAGCAGACGTCATAAGTGATGTCATTGTGTGGACGCGCCGGAAAAGGGAAAATAGTCACGCTTTGTTTTGGTCTAGAAGCTAGCAGGATGAAGGTGGACTAGCTGGAGTTCAGCGATGTTATGGATGAGATAGCTTTCATAGTAAAGGAAAATCGAATCATAGATACATCGTGAGTTTATGCCTGGTCAACGGCTCGCACGCCATCATACTCCCTGCTCCAGAGTAAGGAAATGAAAAGCTCAAACGGTAGGAAAAAAGAAAAGAAAAAGCAAAGAAGGAGATTAAATGAACAACATATCCATAGGTATTTCCGGGAACATCCACCAATTATAAAAGCCAGAAATACATCCCTTGACCCCAAGCTGTATGCACCGCCCGCGCAAGGAAAAAGCAAGTCGAAAGTAAATATCGTCGTTTCTGATATTGCGCATGTTGGAATAGGCGCCGTAGTTACCGTCTGACTATCGCCTGCTTGTTCGAATAATCCCATCTTGGGGCACCTTATCAAGCTTCTTCCGGCAGTCAAAACAATACCACTTGGCCAATCGACTGGGAACCTCTGAAAGGCCGACACAATCGAGGTGAAACCATTCTTTGTCGCACTAGATTCCAGAGTCGGGTCAGCATATATAACACAGAGTGTATTGCGGACCTCAAGTCCTTGGAAAAAACAAAGGGAAGTAAAAACAGATCGTGACCCAAGATCAAAAAGAAGAAAAAAAGTAATAACAACACACTTAGCAAGAAAATCAGCAATGCGCATCAGCTGCCACACTCACATCATTGTCTTCACAGCAGATCATGGTCCCAAAGCTCACGTCTCCACAAAGACAATATCGAGGTTCATTTGGATCAATTTCCTCCAAGACCCCGTCTTCATCGATGCGGACATCCTCGGCTTTTGATAGACCTTGCTGGTTCTCCTTCTGGTCTTTTCTTTTCCGTACGGTGGGTTTCACTTTCCGTCGTCCCACGCTTACGGCAGCGCCACCGTCATGGTTTTTGGTTATGGGTCCAGGGGCTGGCCGTTTGCTACGTCTGCCTGCAGCTGTCACGGAATAATCTATAGGTGCCTGGTCAGTAGTGGAGGCCTTAACCGCAGGGGTTGTACTATTGCGTCGAAGATGCTCTCGCCCGGCAGTCTCCGTTGATGCTGCGGTGATAGAACGACGTCGTGACGATGTTCTCGTTGCAGCAGGGGCGGTGGTAGGGTGATCCTTTGAGGCTATAGATGCCTGTCGACGAGTGATATGACCGGCCACGGGTTTTGGCTCCACTGGGGATACTAGAGGGGACGCTTTATTTGACGGACCGGCTCGAGCTGGAGGAATCCTCTTCCTGTCTGTTATTTCCTGGGGCGGCGAAACGTTATCCGCGGCCGCGTTATCTGCTACTCCACTTAGTTTAGATAGTTGCAACCTTTTGCTAGGCGGTCTCGTTGCCACAGTCGACGTGTCATCCGCCACTGTGGACGAGACCGGCTTGTCCTGGGGGGTATCTAAAGCTGTGGGTTCCTCAAGCTTCCTCTTCTTAGCATTACTCGGTTTGGGCTTTGACCTAGGAGTCTCTGATATCCCGTTAGCCAGAGAAGAATTAGCTACAACACCAGTGTTAACGCTGTCAAAAAGACTTTGTTGTTGTGCTGGGCTCGAGAACAAGCTTTTAAATGTCGATCCAATATCTCCGAGTCGTTTGGCCGCCAGTTCCGCTTCTGCAGCTGCAAGTGCGGCTTGTTCTCGTGCCTTGTTCTCGCGCTTCTGCTTCTTCGCCTCGTTAAGTTTCATACCTCGATTAACTATTTTCTTTCCTTCCAGTCCTACTACTTCGCTACCGCCTTCGCCCTTTGGAGTAAGCTTTCCAGAAATATAGTTATTTTCGATATCATCACAGTCCACAAGTTCGGTGCCAGCCGCTTTTGCTGCCTCCTTTGCTGCGTTATATCCTTCCCAGCCACGGCCACGCGCCGTCAATTCACGAAGAATCATTACCTCACTCGGTTGCCATACGTGGTTCTTCTTCATTTTCTTCCGTAGCCGCGACATCTCCCACTCCGACAATCTTAGCCATGGTAAATGCTCACCTCCAGGTATTGCATCCTCTGGAGGCTGTTGTAATTCGACTGGGGGCGGCCTAGGTACTTTTGGTGGTGCCCGGCCAGTTTTTTCTTTCTTCGGTCGAGCCGATTCTCCAGCATTTCCGGTAGCTAGTAATTCTGCCCTGTTCTGGGCTGCGCCAGTTATTGCTCCCTGTCCGGCTTTTTCTCCGCGCACGGTTGCCCGGCCTTTTTCTTTCTTCGGGCTCGACTCCGCTCCGCGTCGTGTAGTGCCCTGCCTGGGTCCGTCAACTCGGAGTGTAATTCGTGGGGTTGGCACATCCCCTGTGCTGATAGGGCGTTTAGTTTCCTTTGTAGCCGTCGAAGGTTCTTCCGTATCTTCGGGGGTTAGACCAGCATAAAGTGCGTTGAGCTTAGATTTGATGCCGCCCAGTCGATCAAAATGGCGGTCAACAGCATCATAGAGACGACTGGACTCTGCATACGCTGATTCACGGGCATTGAGCGCGCGTCTCAGCTGATCTGATATCTGCTTGCGCAATTCATGGGGTCGCGGCCGAGATTCAAGAGGTAGATTGGGGAGTTCCCCGTAGGTTTTTGTGAGCTCGTGGACAGAAGCGACTGCCTTCAGGTAAGATTCGTCTAAGCCGCGGATTAAGGTCAAGGAGCGCACGAGGTCGGAGGGAAGGTATTCGGTGTAGTCGATAAAGTCGGTTACGGTAGCTTGGGCGTCGGGGTCGGAGGGGCCTTTGATGAACATTTCACCCAACTCGCCAGAATTCTCGGACATGGTCGCTGAAGGCGCGCGTCGGCAAGCCTATTCGATGAGCAAAGAGAGGCTCTAATTCAACAATCGACGGGAGGTGATGCGACCAGTCGCGTGTCGAGTCATTTGGGCTTCTTTTGCCTTAGATCGAGAACAGCTCAAGACCAGCTTTAAAAGGGTGCGCGTTAGTTAGATAAACACAAGCTAGATTAACCTGAGTTCGCCCATGAGCCAGTCTTTTTGGGCCCATGAACTTCTCGGTGACGTCGAGCTTGTTGCTTTAGCTCCTTGACGGGAAGCTTGGTTGGTGGCAAAGCTGGCTGGTGAAGCGGAGGAACCTAAGCCCGGCCTGCCGATAGACACGCGAAACGCGAGCAGCAAAAGAAACGAGCGGATGTTTGGGATAAGAGAGCTGAGATGGATGATCTGGAAGTCTGGATGGAGCGTTGAAGTATTGAGAGTGTTTGATATATAAAAAAAAGGAGTAAAAGAAGAGGAAAGAAGAAAAAGAAAAAAGAAATGCGCCAGCCGCGAATCGAACGCGGGGCCCATCGATGGCAACGATGGATTTTACCACTAAACCACTAGCGCTTGTTGAAGGCAAAAGGTCACTTTTTGCATTTTGACTGCGAGAATTGTTTACTAGGTCTTGAACCATCATTCACAAACAATCTTCGTTTGCCAATGCACAGAAAAGAAACGACATGGAGTTTTTCTTTGGAGGCTGGGATGTGTTGTAGCTGGCTTCACTGCCAGTCAGGCTCATGCCTTTGTCTTGCCTAAAGACAATCTTTCAATAGTCACCCTGGGCAACCCGCTACTCAGGAAGGTGACCTCCACCCACAGTACCCATCTCACCTACTCAACAGACTAACACAGATATGGATCCTGCAGAGCGCCTTAAACTGCTCTTTGAGGGTGCTGATGAAGCTCTTCTTTCTCTAGATGTTGGTTTGCAGGAGCAGGGACAAAGCCAGCAGCAGGAAACACAGAAGAAACAGGATAAACAGGATAAAGAATTGGACAAGCAACAGCAGCACACACCTGCCAGTGCTTCAGCTTTAGAACCTGGATACACCATGCCTTCTTCAGCACAGGAGTTGAATGATCCTGTTGAGTCTGATGATGAATTGTTTAATGACGAATACCTAGGGTCCTTTGCCCGTGCTTCAAGGCCCAAGACTGCAGCAAAGAAGAAACCAGCAGAGCAGAACCAAAGCAATATGGAGCTAGGAGATACCAATTATGACAACGGATTTGATCAGGCTGGTTCTAGATTCTTCCCACCTGAATCAGGTGCTCTGATACAGTACTTCTGTCCAATTGTGGCCATCAGCCGTTTCCCATACAAGTATATTCATGGGCCAGAAAAAAACTCTATAGCAGCTGAGTTTTTTGATGCTGGGAAGTTCTGGGATCGAGCTTGGGATATGTACGTTGATATTCCCCTCAAATATACTCAGTATCGGTGCCTCTTGTCTTGTGGCTCTAGCTGGGGTGATATAGATGATGATAATTATTCACTAACCACTGGCACCTCTTTGGTGATAGATACTATATTCACCCCCCAGCTTGCATCTCTACAAAACCCATCCTTTTCATTCCAGCATACCAAGTTCAGGCTCTGATTGACCAAATCAACTCACACTTTGGAATCATGCTCGCCATACCATCAGATGCGCGTCTCGGGGTGCTGCTATCTTTCGTGGAAGATGGTACACCCCAGCCAGAATACCTTGGGAGGTCGAAGAGCCGCGAAACAAAAGATAACTTAGAGAGAAGTATCCCCGTCCCGTTGGAATATCCCACGGGCGGCTCGCGGGCAGATGACCGGTCCTTTTCCGCATTCAAAGCAAAGATTGAGGCTGCCTTCAACGCCACACGCCGCAAGAATAATGCAGAAAAAGGTAAGCGGCAGCGAACACAAGCGCAGAGAATCCAATCTTGGAATCGTGGGCTCAAGCGAACGCAATGCTACCTCGGACTTCGCCCCCGGCTGCCACGCGACAGTAAAGAACCAGATACCTATGAAAGTCCTCATTGGGAAGGGAAGCAACAGACAGGTACAGAGGATACAGTGTCAAATGGAAATATTCTTGGCCCGTTGGACCTGGAGGAACCCGCACCTTACATATTCGTTGATGAACCCATCTTTGTCTGTGTGGATGTCGAGTCGAATGAGAAACATCATGACCAGATCACCGAGATTGGGATTTCAACTCTTGATACCCTTGATCTTACTGCTGTTGCTCCAGGCGAAGGCGGGTGTAACTGGTTATCCAAGATTAGATCTCGCCATTTTCGCATTTCTGAATTTTCCACTGTCACCAATAACGAATTTGTTCATGGCTGCCCTGATAGATTTGAATTCGGAGAGAGCGAGTGGGTTACTATCGGAGAAGCTGCGCGGATCGTTGATTCATGCTTTGAACCGCCGTATTCTGCGAACGTTGCCTACCACGAAACCGTACGCCCGGCGCGAAATTTAGATCCGAGTAAAGTCGGGACTCAGGTATGCATACCTCCTTGGTTGCTCATAACTTTCATATATATTATGCATACTGATGCATTTCCACGTAGCACCCCAAGCCAGGCGTTACTGTTCCACTTGATAGTGATGAAGAGGACGAGGATGCTGCGGACGGTGGCGTTCAATTGTCCCCTACGGAACCGAACAATACGTCCATACCTGACGTGACTGGACATATAATCAACGATCGCTACCCGAACGGCTCCATCAAAGCATACAAAAAGATGCAACGTAATGTTATCTTGGTCGGTCACGACGTCGCCTCGGATATCGCCTATCTGCGCAAACTAGGTTGCACGGCCCTTGACCCATCCGAGAGAAGCAATCCCACAAACAGCAAAAATGCAACTGCCCAGCCTCAACTCCTCGAAAGCATCGATACAAGCACTATGTTCCGAGTTCTCAAACGTGACACTCAGGCTAGCTCGCTCGCCAAAGTCCTCGTCGATCTTGGTATCACGGGCTGGCACTTGCATAACGCCGGCAACGATGCGAGATACACCCTAGAAGCCATGGTTGGGATCGCAATTAAATCACGCCTTGAGACTGGCCAGCCAGTAAGTGCAACAGCCGCAACATACACTGCCGCTGAATTCATGGATAGGACTCAACCCGTGCAGGAAAAGCAAGAAGCGGCATGGAAGGCTGAGATTGAACGACGCGTTTCAAACAGCCAGAAAGAATCAGAATCTAGGATTCGCGAAGAATGCGCCATGTGGGAGGCAATACTTGATCGAAAGGGGGATTGGGATACTCTTAACGATGATGTTGATGGTGGGCTTCCCTCAGGGTTGGTCGTCGACAACTAAATCACATTTGCTTATCTGGCTTACTTTTGCATTCACATACTAAGGGATATTGTTTCTATTCTACGTAGTATGGATGAGTGGATAGAGTGGATAGGATGCTCGGGAGTCCCACTCGCTCATCTACGAATCTCGTCCTTACCTTGGAACTCATGACAGTTTCCACTTGCCGAAAGAAATCAGCTTATGGTCTGGCCAAGGCCAATTAATGATAGTGATGAGCATAGCTTAAACTTCCAAATCACAAATGCTTTAATTTTCACTTCAGCTTTCAGTTACTTATGTAGGAACACCATTTAAAACATACAAACATATATATAAAAGCCTGAAAACACCTGCAAAAGTAAAGCAAAGTGATATAACCGACCTCATATCCTCATTCACGACTATCATAAGGAAAAGCAAACCAAGCAAGCAAGCAAGAGAAACACAACGCCTGTTTTAGCCCACTGGGCAAATCCCGCAAAGCGCCTACCTCGGATAGAGATCACGATTGCCTCCCCATCACTGATGCTGAATCTGAATGTTGTACAAAGAGCTAGAGGATGTGAAGGTTAGGTTTTTGGTGATAAGAGCATAGAGTGAAAGATGGATAATAAAAAATAATAAGAAGTGAAGCGCGAAACAGCAGCAGGGGGGGCAAAAAGGCAGACGGTGGTAAGATGTAGCACATTAAATTAAATACAGCGCATGAATTGAAGCGACCCCTCGAATGGGGGGAGAAAAGAGAAGTGAAAAAACCACCAGAATCAAAAACCAGGACTCCCAAAAGGATTTTTTTCATCAATTTCGTTTCATTGGTTCGCGTCTCGGGGGCATTAAGCGACGGTAGGTAAAAAGGGTGGTTGGGAAGTATGATGCTGGACATCAGTTGTTGGCTGTCCTTGAGCGTTGTTTGGGAATGCGAGGATAGAGGATAGAGGTATATATAATCATAACAAGTTAGGCATGGCATGGCTGTGGTGCTGGGTATAATTGTCAAAGTCTCTAGAAAGAGAATATAATCTATCTTAAGTGGTCGATGCGCTCGCTCGGGTTACATTGCTGATTTGCCGATGGTAAGAACTGATGGGTTGGAATCCTCTATATCGAACAGTTAGTATATTATTCAACTCAAGCAGGAAGGACTGGATCAAATTACCTTGCAAGATCAAACCCGGCACCTTCGTTCTCCTCCTCCTCATCATCATCCCATTGATCTTCATGCTTAGTAGTTCCATCACCTTCGGTTGCCTCGGACGTGTCTGCAGTATCTCTGATTCTCGAACGCGAAGGTCCAGGTTTGCATGGGCTGCCTAGATTTGGCGGTGGTGGACTGCTGCTTGGAATCGCATTCATGCCATTCCATCGCCTTGAATCGCCACCCGTATTAGGCTTCAAGGGACTCATATCTGGCATGGGTTTAGCAGGAGTGCTTCCAATATCTGCAAATTTCCAGAACTGGGCAGGCGAACTCATTGGCATGAATTTTGATGGTATTTGCGCCGTGCTGGGTGGGGCGAGACGAGGTTGTTGCCGTAAAGGCGCAGGCGTGATCATGGAGGAAGCTGCATCATCGTAGTACGACGATGATAGAACTGGAGGGGATCCTGCAACGTTATCAGAAAGTCCATAAGCGCGAGTTTGTGCGCTGCTTCGTGGGCCGTTTGGCAATGGAGACGGCTCGTCAAAGTCGTGGTGCCTACCACTCCCGTTGAGCCCGATTCCAGCACGAGAGCCGCGGTCAGGCGTGTAGGCTTCGACCGGAGCCACAGAGAAGGAATGATACCCGGGAGATTTCGTTTGGGGAGACGGTTTCGCAGCAGCAAACGAGCCGTCCGTATTCCGCTCAAAACTTGATTTCTGGCGTGAATCGAAACTCCGGGCGTTTGCTTTTTCTTTTGCGGCTGGAGAAGATGGTGCTGATGACTGTCCCTTCCGAGCTTGCTTCTTCCAATATTCTTCGCGGTATTCCGGAACAATCTGCCACTTCATCCCTTTTCCTGGCTCATCTGTGCGCCGAGGTACCTTTTGGAAAGCCTTATTTAATGAAAGATTGTGACGTATCGAATTCTGGAGGTCGGTTAGTATAATGGATAACAGTTCAATGGAAAAGATGTATGGATCACAACATACCTGCCAGCCTGACTGCGAATGTCGATAGAAAGCGTATTTCTCCATGATGAACTTATAGATATTGCTAAGCGACAATTTTTCCTCTTCTGTAGAGAAGATGGCCTGCGCAATCATATTGGCATAGCTATAGGGAGGCTTGATATCCTTTGCAGAATCGTCACTATAGTCAATTTCTTCGGTACTCTCCATCATCAGACCGCGGTTATATATAGGCGATGGCTTTGGAACAGTGGCCTCGACCGTATCTCTTGACTGTGGTCGTGGGGTAGGGGTGGTCTGGCGTTTGGTAGATGGTGTTACTGCGGCGGCATGTACTGGCTCTCGACGACGATCGCCATTCGTTACATGTTGAACAACCTGTGCGGGGACTGGTAGATGCGGGTGGGCATGTTGAGAGCCATTCCAAGCTGGTCCATCTTCTGTGGGTGCAACAGGGATTCCCTGTGCCTGGTTCAGGAAATCCGGGTGTATAACCGCCTGATCACCAGGTGTGACAAACATCATTTGTGTGTTGGCGATCTCAATTATGTCTCCGCAAGAAATCTGAGTTGCTGTCCCTCTCTTGTAGAATGCATTATTGATGCGAATCCCATTCCGCCCATTAACTCGAATACGCCAGCAAGAAGGCTCTTCACCATCATAGTATATTTCCGCATGCAGCCTCGACACGAACTTGCTGGGGCCTAGATCGATATGCACATCTGGTAACGCCTGTGCTGCTATCGCGACTGGACTGGACTGTGCATCAAACTTTTGTTCGCGATCGGGTGGTCGGCCGATATTAACATGGAGGGTTTTAACATAGTACGTCCAGTCCCGCCCAGCGATTTTAGCATAAGCCTTGACGTTTTCCTGTCGCGTTGAATGTTGTACCATGACCGCCACGGGTTCTTTTGCCACAGCAAGAGAGGATATTACCGAGTCGACAATGTCGGTTGCATCTTGGTTTGCGGATGTATCGTGTTCATGAGGAGAGTCGTAGGCTTCTTCGATGGAGGGTGATTCCGGTGTCCTTTCCGGTTGAGTGTGACGAGGATGTTCGACCTGTGAAGCCAAAATAAAGGCATTAACACCATGAACTTACAGCTCTAAAATAGAATGGAGTGATACAACGACATACCTTTATCTTTTTAACCGAGCGACGAGTCGGCGACGAGTCGAGGGCATCTATATCTACTTGATCATGCAGATCGACATCTCTGCGCCGAGTCCGGCGTTTTGTAGATGGCGGCATACTTTACTGCGGCCTTATCTGACAGTAGACGGTAAACCGAGTGCGTTGCGGACGCCTTGCTGGGTTCGTAAAGAAGAAGTATCGAGGTGATAAGAAGAAAAGGTCGAAGGCTGCGATCGAAAGCAAATCCGACGAACGATGATAAATGGATCCCGGCAGCTATAACCTATTTAAGACAAGCTCTCTTTTTCCCTGACGGCCGTTCAACAGAAAGCCGCTTCTATTTTTCCCGTTTCGAGAAAATCACGAAAATATTAAAGAAAGAAAAAGTATTTGTTGTTATATTTCGAGAAGAAGGCGAAAGGAGTTTTTGCGGAATTCGGGGAGCACCGTAAGTAAACAACTTTTAATATAGTTTTTTTTCCCTTCTCTTTCTTCCCCTTCTGGTTGACTTGCCACCACCGCGCCGTCAAATTCGAGAACCTTTTTTTATTTTTCTGAACCAGAAAAAGGCAAAAAAAAAATAAAATAAATATTAATAAACAAGGAAAAAGTTGTTTTTCCGCTGTGACTGTCCTAGGGTTTGTTAGTTCACAGTCGAGGGAGACTCGGGAAATGCGATTGTTTTGGTGGTCTTTGTCGTCAATAATGGATCAGCTATTTGTAGCGCACGTTGAATAATGACGTTTTGCGCCCGGGGGGATGATCGTGTGGGCGAAGAAAACAAACAAAAAAACGATAGGCCGGTTCGACTCCGTATTTATTATGGCGAACTAACGCGTGCCCGCACCCAAACGACGGCAAAATGACGCAGAGGTGAGCTGGAATTGACTCGCTTTTTCGCGACTTGTTGATGGCAGGTTCACCATTTAGACCCTCCGCATGTGTTTAAATCTCGGATTTACTTCTCCAGACATGCGCGTCTCGAGCTATCGGTCATATCTTCGCGTCAAGGCGGTCGTGAGGGGTTTGTAAGGGCGACCTCAAAGGTCTAGATCGAGCAGAGGCGAGAAGGGTGAAGTAGACTAGAGCAGGAGAGTTAATCAGGCGGTGCAGAATTGACCCATCTAGCTTCCTCCTTGGACAAGCAGAAACAACAAAGAAGCGCAGGTTGTTGATGTTGATGTTGTTGTTGACGACGAGAGAATGGCGATGTAGTTTTCTGGCTCTGGATTGGATGCAGGTCACGAACTGAGAACGCTGCTAGTTCGGGTTTAGCGCCACCCGCGTACGCTTCGGTACGACTTTACCCAATCGGGATGAGACAAACAAGTTAAACTCGGCCAACTTCGGTCTAGCGGTAAATAAAACCCACTTTTTACCTTTTCTTGATGAGTATTTCAAGTGGCTGATACGGTCATATGACACTCCACTCTTATTCCACGTGGAAATAGCCGATTATATAATCACGCGTCTATGTGCCTGAGGCAAACAGTCTTATATGCCTTTCGGAGTTTTCTCGTAGGCGTAGTATTACAGAGGATATTTCCAGCTTAATGTATTAGAGAAAAGCACTTGGTATTGGTAAAATAAGTGACAGGGGGAATAAGGTACACGACCGGTCAACTTAGCAGTTCCTAGCGCAAAAAATCAAACTAGAAGCGTAGCAAGGCTCGAGCAAAGCAGAGAAAAGAAACTGTAGAACATCCATGAGAAAGAAGAGACAAGTCCAGAGCCAGGGTGTAAGAAAGAGTCAGAAACAAAGTGCAGGTAGAATAGAGAAGAGGATATAGTACCATACCACCACCGGTCAGCAAGATCTGGAGTCGCGGCAAGAAGGAAAAGCCCCCTTAAGATCCTAAAGAAAAGAGCAAAGAGGAAAATAAATCGAGATACGAGAATAGCACCCAGGTAGCAAGCAAAAAACGCAGGCAAAACAAATACAGAGTCAGAAAGAAAAAAAATCCTTGGCATCAACTATCCCCTTTGGCTGGTGGTCATGCCGTTCAGCAAGCGAGAAGGCTCACACAATATCAACAACAACAACCAAACTCCTGTCAACACCACAACAACACACAACCAAGCAGAGTCAGTTGGGTGGGTGGGTG